>CM077833.1:28803977-29403977 GCA_039720395.1 Liquidambar formosana
AAGACCGTATGCCGACTGTAAGCCGGCTTAATACAAAAAGTTCAAAACTTCCCATAACTCTTTCAAACCCACACTCTCCTTCCCCCCTCCCTCCTCTCCCCAAAAACAGGCCTTTGAAGGAAGGACACTCACAGAGTCACAGTCACAGGCGTCTTTAAAAGGCAATCCATCCACTTTTCTTATCCGTCAACGTTTATTTATTTATTTATTTCTATTTAGTTAGCGGATTTCGACTAACGTGTCGGTATACAATTTTGGTCTTAAGAATCATTTCTTAATTAGAAAGTAGCTTTGAGAGATAAGCTCACATGAATTTTTTTTCCAAGAAAGACATATTATACGATTGTAGCTGTAGCTTACAAGGCTACAACCGTATAATATGTCTCTTTTTGCAAAAATGCTTTTGGATCTGTCCGATGTGATGGGGCAGCAGCCTTATGTCGTTTCATCTGTTTTTTATTTCGTAAACAGATTGTCGCTTTGTCATAGTTGGACGAGCCTCTGTATGATTACCTACACTGTAACATTCCCAAATTGTCCTTATTATTGGGCTTGAACCACTTTCCAGCTAGACATGGAGGAGGACTCAACCACACGGTTCGTTAACCAATAACGTGATGTCTTGTCATGCTCGATAAAATAGCCAATCCCTAGGCTCGAATCGTCCATGTGAGACGGGACATTACACGTGCCCGAAGGAGAATCTTGCTATTGCCCTTTTTGTTTTTTTGTTTTTTTGTTTTTTATAATAATATTGATATACTCCGTATTATTATGAAATAAAAGTAAACTACAAGAAACTTAAGAAACTTTTTTTGATGATCGACTCCTCTTCAAGTAAATGGTTGACGAGAAAATCCCTTTAATGTTGGATTCTTTTTAACATAATTTATTTTTTGAGAAAAAATAGTTGTAAAATTTTTTTAAGGTAATTTATAAATTTAATAATTAATGTTATTATTAATTGTCATCGTGAAGTTAATGGTGTTGATTTAACATTTTTCGTCTAATTTTATGAATAACTGATTAACGATAATGCTAAATATTAAATTTATAAATTATTCAAAAAAACATTGTAATCATTTTTTGTAGGGTGATTGTGTAAAAAATGTCAAATATTAAGGGGGTTAGACATAGTTTACCCCTAAATAAAAAGAAGACTGCGATAAAATAACAATATATAACTACATATAATCGAGAGTGATAAAAGTAATCGTCAAATTATACTCCCTTCATCTCATAAAGATAGATCAAGTTTGACAAAACACCAGTTTTTAAGAAAAACTATCGTTACCTTAACGTATCATTTATTAGACTTCATATTTTAAAAAATATCCTCATTAACTTAGTATTGGGTTTAAGGTAATTATGTAAAAAAAGTCAAATATTAAGGGGGTTTGATGTAGTTTACCCTAAATAAAAGGGAGACTGCGATAAAAGAACAATATATGACTACATGTAATCGAGAGGGATAAAAGTAATTATCAAATTATACTCCCTTTGTCTCACAAAGATATGCCAAGTTTGATAAAACACGCAGTTTAAGAAAAGTTATCATTACCTTGACTTGTCATTTATTAGACTCCGTCTTTTCAAAAATACCCTTATTAACTTGATATTGGGTTTAAGGTGATTGCGTCAAAAAATGTCAAATATTAAGGTGGTTTGATGTAGTTTACTCTAAATAAAAAGGAGACTGCGATAGAATAACAATATATGTCTGCATAGTAATCTAGAGGGATAAAGTAATTGTCAAATTATACTCCCTCCATCCCACAAAAATAGGTCAAGTTTGACAAAACACATGATTTAAGAAAAGCTATTATTTCCTTGACTCGTCATTTATTAGACTTTATCTTTTTAAAAATACCCTCATTAACTTAATATTGGGTTTAAGGTGATTGCGTAAACAAATGTGCAAATATTAAGAGGGTTTGATGTAGTTTACCCTAAATAAAAAAGTGACTGCGATAAAAGAACAACATAGAAGTACATGTAATCAAGAAGGATAAAAGTAATTGTCAAATTATATTTTCTTCATTTTACAAAGATAGGCCAAGTTTGACAAAATACGTAGTTTAAGAAAAGCTATCATTACCTTGACTTGTCATTTATTAGATTCCATCTTTTTAAAGATACTCTTGTTAACTTGGTATTGAGAGTAATTATTGAAATTATAAAAGGTTGTGTAGGAAAGTTCAAAAAAATTATGATTTGACTTTTCAAAATAAACAAACATTTTGGAACACAAAAAGTAACAAAAATGACCCATCTTTGTGGGACAGAAGGAGTAAGTTGGAAAAGTAATTGTCAAACCATAAGACTAAAAAGAACCATATAAGAACAAATTATAACCTGGAAAAGTAAAATGGGCTAAAACTAAAAGCTTAAAAGGATCGTAGTAATTATTATTCCATCTGTCTCACAAAGATATGCCATATCTGACAAAATACAAGAGTTTAAAAAAATATCATTATTGCATTGACTTGCTATTTATTAAATTTTATCTTTTCAAAAATACCCCCATTCTACTTGGTATTGGATTTTATGTTAAAAAGTAATTATTGAAATAATAAAAGATAACATAATAATATTCAAAAAAATTTATAATTTAAAATTTTAAAGTAAACAAATATTTTAGAACAAAAATAAAATAAATAAATAAAAATGCCCTATTTTTGTGGGTTTAAGAGATTATTATAATTTTTATTATCACATTTATTAGCACTGGTGATCTGGTGAGGAGGGCAACCCAACAACACAAGATGTTTGTGAAGCAGTGGACACAGGGGGCAGCTGTACCTCTGGGACGGAGAGCTGGCGATGTTGTACGTTTAGTGAACATATTAAAGTTGACTTTTAATAAGTTTTTCCCTACGCTATCATTCAATATTTACAAAAAAAAAAAGAAAGGGAAACAAGGATTCACATATTTAAATATGTCCCATTGAAAATGCATAAAAATTAAAAGTGAGGTCTTAAATGTCCATGTCCCCCAACGATAATTGCTAGTCACGATTTTAACTTATTTCGAGATGGATTCATAGTTTGTGCTGGCTGTCTAGTGATTCTATTTTGTCTCACTAATAATTCATTTATATGTTGTGGATTTTATGGTATTACATTCACAAGATAAATTCAATAAATTTATCTAATGTAACATTCATCTTCTAAAGTATAGGTTTCATTTTTTTAAATCAAATTACAATTTTATTATATTGATGCATCACTTGGTAAACAAAAGAATTAGATAAAACTTGTAACTTCAAAATTTTTAATTTCAATATATGGCCTTATTTATAGTAAGGGCATTTCCTAAACAACAATTCCATCTTATGGAAAATTTCGATGGTAAAGTTATGGGAAAAGTAATAAAAATCCTTTTTTTCTAGTCCAAATAAAAATCTCTCTTCTCACTCAGCTCATTCGGACTTAGATCTTAGGACCATCGAGTTTTGCAGTATGTAATGTTTAATACTATACAATTATGTACCTTTTTTGAGTCTCTTCTTTAATTTAGTTGAGCATGAATATTATACTTTTGTACTCCCATCTTGTAATTCTTTCTATCACCTTGAGTGAGTCTTTCATGTAATTGTAACATAATCACGTGGTGTTACAGACCTAATGAGAAAAGAGAAAAGTAGGATTATAAAGCAAAAAAAATATTATAATAATCTCATTTTTTTTTTCTTTTATTGATTTGTGACATCACATTAGACTGATGTCACAATTATACATAAGTTTTTCTCTTATCATCTCATATAGGTATACAATAAATATTTATAAACAAATATGAGTAAAGTTTCACCCCACACAAGTTATTAAAAAAAAATAATAATAATAAAAAATCTACATGCGAGAAGTGTAGAAATTTTCAATTTTAGTTTTATTAGTTTGAGCACCAGATCTGAATGTCCTAATTTGGATGGTATCACGTGATGCATTGACAGGTTGATGGCTAGAAATGAGACCTTGTAATTCGTGCCTCATAAGCATCCAAATTATTTACACCAAGCAGAAAGGACAAGTAGGTCCTTCTACTACTTGCGAGCATGTTTTTTGTACGAAGGGGCACAGTAATTTCCCTATTTCCAAAGGCAACGAACACAAGGCATCCCTCTATATTAGGATTTGGTGCCGTAATCGCATCATATTATTGTGAACAATCATACGACTAATATTTTGTTTATCGCGCAGCTATACATAGCACTGTACAATTATAACACAAAATCCTAATTCTACTACTAGTACAAAATGACAATAAGAAAATAAAATTACAAAAAGATCTATGCAAAATACTTGAGTTTTAGATTATTTATCTCAACCTTAAAAAATTTTGGTGCAAAGGAAAAAGTTCAAATTTATATGTATTTTTTATTTTTAATTTAAGTAAGAGTGAAGTGTGAATAGTGTTAGTTTATTTACAACTAAACTAAACTGGCATGGCTCATCATTTATTGTATTGCACTGTAATTCTTTCTTTACCATTGTTACATAGCAAAAACGAAATATCATTACAATTATGAATGGACTCAAAATTAATTTCACCGCGATACCAATTAAACTAAATTAAACTAAACTAAGATTCATTTGGTATTTTTAACTGTTGATGACGGCTAGTAACTGCGACTTGGAAGTTGGAAGTAATCAAATAACCTTGACAAAGTAACAAATTGGTCATAAAGCGAGTAGAAAGGACATATATATGTAAAACCATCTCTTAAAGTTTTAGAGATAGTTATCGACTATAGCATTTTCAACAAATTACGACGACATTGAGGTCCGAAGCAGATATTGCACATAAACAGATATCCACGGGGATAACGTGGGAAAAGTTGGGGTTGTGTCGTCAACATGTGCATCTAGCACACTGATGACTCATCATGTCAACTTAATTAATCAACCTTTATATATTCAATTATCTTCAGCGCGTATTATCCTACACGTAATAATTACATATATGAACGGACCAACTACAGGCACAGCTTGCTTTTTCCGTATTAACATCATGTCATCGTCCTTGCTGCTACGCCTTACCTTACGCAGCAACCAGCTTGCTTAGTTTAGTGGAAGAGAAACCCAGTTGTTCAAGCAGATTAGTGGTGTCCAATGTCCGGCCGCTGCTCATATTAGAAACCCTAATTAGCTCGTGACAGCATATTCTCGCCGGCCTCTTTGTCCTCTCTCGATCAAAATTGTTTCTCTGCTACCTCTTTCTTATGACTCTTGTACGTGTTTTCCGACCTCCCCCCCCCAAAAAAAAAAAAAAAAAAAAAAAAAAAAAAAAAGAAGGACTTGTATTTTTGTTGACTACCTTTTTAAAAAGAGAGAGAAACCTACTCGTCTCTTCTTTTCTTTCCTTCATTTTCCTGTCTGCCTCTCCCTCGGTCTTTTTTCGAGCTCCATACAAACTGAGATGAAATGCCTGCGATAAAATTAATAATTTTATTGACGTCATACATATAAACCACAACCACAGTCACATTGTGACATCACTTATCATCATCATCTTATGTATACTAGTTTGTGCACACGTGCGTTGCACGTGAACCATTTTAAATAATATGTTTATTATATGTATATCTAAGGACTTAAATAGACTATGATTAGAAGAACTCAAGGTGCTAACTTAATTGGGATCTTGAGTTTCTTTATAATGCTTACTAGCATTTTCCTTTTCTCTTTATATATATATATATATAAGAAGAAAATAATTTAAAGAAGTGAAAGTTTACTTGGTTATGAATTTCTAAAAGTAAAATCTTGCTTACTCACTTCCCGTTTCAATTTCAATGATGTTATATTAAATCAAAAGACATCAAAGCATTAAATAATAATAATATTTATGAAGTAGAAAATTATTGAGTGCCCTGGATTTAAATTAGACAATTTGGAAATTATCACCCAAAAACTTAAAACAAAATTAATATGCATTTAAATTTAATGGATTGAAAAAATAAAAATCTTTGCATAACTGGTATTTTATAACCAGTTCCAATTCACAAATTATCAAGTAAAAAAAAAAAGGAATGATTGACATAAGAATAATAAAATCTATAGGAACAATAACTTCTAATTACAACACACTGTTTTAATGAAATAGTGTATTCAACAAATCACTGTAAATATAAGATAAAATATAAAATGCAGAAAGAAAGCAAAAAAAAAGAAGAAAAAAAGATACCTTTTATGGTGAGACGTTGAATCTCTAAGAGAACATCAAAGAGATATTAAGCATATACCACCAAAAAAAAAAAAAAAAAAAAAAAAATACAGAATATAAAAAACTAAAGAAAACTATACCTTTGATGTGAAATTTTCAATCTCCAACTAAGAATAAGAAAAGATGAATGTAAAATTCATAGGTATACATAATGGGGGACGAAGAGGGAGAGACTTATAAGTTTTTCTTATTATTTTTTGCTGCAAAAATCAAATAAGTTGACGGGGAAGTAAACGTACAAGTTGATGGAATAGGATTGTAGAACTCTAATTAAAGTAGGATATGGGAAAGGGAAACATATGGGTTAGTGGAATAGGAATGTAGAACTCTAATTAAAGTAGGTTTTTCCATGATTTAATTAATTATGTATCTTTTTTCTTTTCGTCTTTTGGATTACTTAAGTGTATTGATGTCATTACATTTTAAAATAAGGGTATTTTAACATACTTTTAACATTTATATATATTATGCAATAAGGGTATTTTAATATACTTTTAACATTTTAATATGCAATAAGTTTTTCTAGGATTCACCCTTTTATAAGTAGTATAGATATATATAGATATAGATTAGTTATATAAAAAATAATAAATTCATAAAGATTTTATATTTTTTCATAAAAGATAAAATTTAAAATTTAAAATTCAAAAGTACATACCTTTTTTTTTTTTATCAAAATTATCAATGAAAGATTAAAAACCCTTTAGATATACATTTAGGAATTGTTTCTTTTTTTTCTTTCTTTTTTTTTTGGTCTTTCATAAAACGAAATATTCTTAGAGTTTGTATTCATATATATTATCATGCAACTTGATAGTTGCTTTAGGAATTTGAGTAATAATTTTTCATTTATTAAGAGTTTGAGTTAAAATATAACTTTCATTTGTTACCAAATGATAAAAACATTTATCAATGTTAAAATTGTATTTATAAATAAAAATGAGAGTAGAATGGTCAATCAAAAGTTTTTCTGAGATACATACTTTTATAAGTAGTATATATATATATATAGACACACACACACATACATGAAGCTGATCGAGTGCTATACCTCCTAAACATCTGTGAGAAATCATAATAGCTGTTCGGAGCCATGTGATCTCATTTGGGATGGTCCACACTTGATCATTTTTCCGTGTCTATGTATATATATATATATATATATATATATATATATATATATATATATATATATATATATATATATATATATATATATATATTAGTTGGTAACTGTGAAAGTGTTTAACTGATAGTGATTTTTTTCTTCAAAAGAAATTATATGTTAATGTGACAAATTTAAATGTTAGATGCCAAAATTTTTATCTTATATCCAATTAATTCATGCATCAAGATCATAATTAGAATATGGTAATGCATTGGATAAAATCTAAATGAACTATAACGTTTCAGTGGGAAGTCCAAAAAATAGATGTTACATTGAAAGGTCATCTATAAGTTATGAGGTTTTCTATTTTTTTTTTTTTTTTTTTGGAAATAAAATTCAAAAATAAATAGGTAAAGTTCTACTAATGTAGAAAATTAAAAAATCTTTCCTGCTATCTCATTTTTCCGAAAAAGTTGTATGATTAAGGTTTTGTTTGGACATCTATTTCAAAATTAAACTATTGAAGAAATTTTTTATAGTATCTTAGGCACGTATCTATCATATTTAAAAAAATTAGAGCCATCACTATATTTAATGTTATAAGGATTAATTCTTTGAAATTCAAGAATTGCCACTATTTTGATTTTGTATTATACACTTCTTTGTGATAATGACCATCATGAAAATACTATTTGAATGCACTTGTATCACAAATAGAAAATCTATATGACCAAGAGGGTACCATCGGATGTGATCAGAGAGAGCAACATTACCCTCCCTCCCCCCCAAAAAAAAAAAATGAAAAAAGAAAAAAAAGAAAGCCATGCTTTTCAAAGCACTATGATAGTTTGATCACGAGAAAACTCTTGATTCTATAAATTTTAAACCAAAACCTTGATCTTTAAAGGTTTGTCTCTCTCAAACATTGTTTTGTCTATTATGTTTATAAAGGGATTTTGAATCTTCATGAGAAAAATAGAGAGATATTGAACATATAAAAATATAGAATATAGAAATTGCCAAAAATAATTATAGTAAATAAATAAATAGAAAGAAACTCACCAAAATTTGATTGTGTAGCCATTGAATTCCGAGGCCGTATTTAGTTAATTGTTTAGATGTTTTACTCTTTTTGCTAACCAAACGCAAAGTGGTACGGAAGCCCGCTAGTATAATAACCGAACTAAATAATTAGAATGCATAAGAAATCCTAATTTAAAAAAGGATTAGGATTGTTTAGCTTATTTAGATTAGGAAACAAGAGAATAGGACTATGTCATATATATATATATATATATTATCAATGCGACATAACCCAATCATAGCCACCTAGATGGAATCAAAGACATGGATGGATCCTATTATTTTAGGAATCGGCTAGCCAATAGAAAGCACTGCTCGTAGAGTTATAGAGGCCATAAGCTGCCATTCAAAGGAAGTGTAAACCTTGCCCTTGTTTGCTTGTTTTTGGGGTTGGCTAACGATCGATAGAGAGGAGAGTCCATTGAGGATGAACATTTGAATAGGGCGAAGCTCGTAATAGTAAGAGCATCTCCAAAGGTATTAGCTATTTTTTTGTTACTTTAAATAGCAAGATGATATTTTTTAAAATAGTTAGCTAGCTATCCAAGTGAGTACTCTAAGGGTATTAGTTATTTTCTAGTCATTTCAAAATTTTCATTAATAATATTTCTTTTTTTAATAATTTGGTAGAGGGATAAAAAAGGAATGATACATAAAGAGAGGACAAGCTGTCACTTTTTTAACTAAAAATAGTTTAGCTAGCGAATGTTTGCTGGGTAAATGTAACTAGCCGAAATGAAGATAGTTAAAATAGTTAGCCATATAGCTAGCCCCTTGGAGAAGAAAAAAAATGTTTTGATTAGCTAAAATAACTAAGGGGGGTTGGATAGCTAACCCATTAGAGATGCTCTAAGAAACCTTATTAAAAGAAAATTGTAATTATTTATATTTTTAATGTATCATTTTTCTTTTTGTTTAATTTTGGAATATTTAAGGGTATTGATGTCATTACATTTTAAAATAATAGTATTTTCGAGAATCAAAAGTTTTTCTAAGATTCATCCTTTTATAAGTAATATAGATATGAGAAAAACTTTCATATAACCGTGATATGACCTGATGGTATCACAAGCCAATGAGATCTAAGTAAAATGGGATTGTCAATGTACTTTTTAGTCTTACAATCCCACTTTATCTAACCTCTATTGACTTGTGACACCACCTGATAGTGTCATAGTTACATAGAAGACTCACTTATGTGTGTGTATATATATATATATATATATATATAAAGGTCTACGTGGCACTACTCATAATTAAAGTTACATGCGAAGATGAAAGAGTGTCCCAGCATGGCATCACAAATCACAACCATTTACAAACACCATTATTTAGCAGTTGGATCTGGTGTCCCAGTCAAGCGCGAATCCTCTACTTCCCTTGTGTGCCTCCTTCTCTGCCCCTCATTTTGGTTGGTCCATGTCATCGCTCAACATTTTTCATCATATTAGTAGGAATTATCTTTTATTGATTTTTAGTTTTTGAAATTTGCTGACACATATCTCACACATCAAACACGTGTCTACTGTGTCTGGCTTCTGTTCCTGCAAACAGTGTCAAAGGACAGTTTACGGAAGGCATAGAAAACCTTCATGAAAGGTCTTGGATTTTTTCTAGGGCGGTGCTAAGGTCAGTCGATTTGACCATCGCTTACGGGCCTTCGCCACATTACGTTGACATCTGTATTCCACTATTTACAATACACAAAGCAACCGGGTATTCCCGGTTTTATAATATAAAATGTTAAAGGTCAATCAGACAACTAGAGTATATTAAAGTAATCATTTTTTCAATAAAGTAAAAGGCTTGTAGTCAAAGGAGAAAGAGACGTTCAGCCAGCAAATAGGAAACTGAAGTTATGGAGGTGAAGCTATGGAGGTGAAGAGAAATGGAGAGAGAAATCTAACCGAAGTAAAAAATTAAGGGAGAGAGGAAAGTTTTTCAAGCTATTTTACACCGTATTCATCAACATCTAAAGGTATTCTACCTCTCTGTATATTCTTTTATTTCTTATCCCAAACTTTATTAGGGTTTTCTTTTATAAAAATAAGAAATAAGATCAGTTATTCTTCTTTTATTTCATCTTTACTAATTATCTTTGGCTTCTGTTAATGTGAAAGGTGAAAACCTAGATTAAAACCTTAGATTAATAAAAAAGAAAAAAAAAATCTTCAAAAAGGAAGGGGCTTTCTTCTTTTTTATTTTTTTTGGGATAAGGAAGAGGAGAAGGAAGGGTAAACAGGTGACAAAATCGTTGGAGATCCGGACTGGACTAGTTATCGGACGACTGGAGAAGTAAAAGAAAATTTTTATATTCCCCTCCCCCTCCCCATCAAAAACGTGTGTGTGTGAAAATAATGAGTCTTTCCAAGACCACGATTCCGTAGGAATTTTTTTTTTTTCATTTTTATTTTGTCATATAAATGTTTGAATTTATTTATTTATTTATTTGAAATATTTAGAACCATTGATAGTTAATGGTTGTTTCAATTTAGATTCCATAGGTTAATGAATAAATTATGAAATTTTAACTTATGATAATGTGGTGGATTTTTATATGTACTTGTTTTATTTTTTTTTCTCTATTTTAGGTGACCATGGGGCTAAATATTGATTTAAATTTTGATAACTGTGAAGAGGACATTACTCCCAATGTGGGTGAAAATATGATGGGTGGTGAAGAACATGTTGACAAAGGGGATTGTAGGATTAAAGATAGTGCTAATGATTTAGGAATGGGCTTAACTAGTAAGGATGACCAAAATTTGGAGCCTTATAATGGTATGGGGTTTGATTCACATGAAGAGGCATATTCATTTTACTTGAAGTATGCCAAGTTTTTAGGATTTGCTGTCTCAAGGAAAGCTAGTCGTCGATCAAAGATATCCGACAAATTAATTGATGCTAAGTTTTCTTGTACAAGGTATGGGACGAAGTGAGAATCTAATGCTATTAATCCACGACCTTGCTTGAAGATCGACTGTCAAGCAACCTTGCATGTGAAAAGAAGGCAAGATTGTGGAAAATGGTTTGTTCAGAATTTTATCAAAGAACATAATCATGAACTTTTTCTAAATGAAGCACATTATTTCCATGCCATAGGAAAATTACCTCAATCGACAAACACAGCATTGACACCTTACATGCTGTTAGGGTGGGGACAAGTAAGATTTTTGCAGCGATGGCCAAATAACGTGGTGGATATCAAAACGTTGGTTTTTTACAAAAAGACATTAGAAATCATCTTGATAAAGAACGGCGTTTGGCACTAGAATCAGGGGATGCTAAAGCAATGCTTGAGCATTTTATGCTCATGCAAGAAGAGAATCCAAATTTCTTTTATGCAATAGATTTAGATGAAGAACAACGTTTGAAAAATGTATTTTGGGTTGATGCAAAAGGTCGAGAAAACTACAAGAATTTTGGAGATGTTGTTTCGTTTGATATGACATATATCACAAACAAATATAAAATGCCTTTTGCTCCTTTTATTGGAGTAAATAATCATTTTCAGTCCACATTGCTTGGATGTGCATTGCTTGCAGACGAGACCACATCAACATTTGTTTGGTTAATGCAGACCTGGACTAGAGCAATGGGTGGAAGAGCTCCAACAGCTATACTAACTGATCAAGACAAAGCCATGAAAGCAGCCATTACGATGGTATTTCCGAATGCACGACATCGCTTCTGTTTGTGGCATATATTGAGTAAGATCCCTAAAAAGCTTGGTAATGTATTGAAGAAACATGAAAATTTTATGGGAGTATTTAATAAATGCATCTACAATTCATGGACAGAGGAGGACTTTGAGAAAAGATGGTGGAATATGGTTGAAATCTTTGAGCTTGAAGGGAATGAATGGGTTGAGTCTCTGTTTGAAGATCGAAGCAATGGGTGCCTACTTATATGAGGGATACATTTTTTGCTGGAATGTCCACAACTCAAAGGTCAGAAAGTATAAACTCTTTTTTTGATAAATATGTAAATAGGAAGACTACATTGAAAGAATTTGTTGAACAATATAAGGTTGCTTTACTAGATAGACAAGAAGAGGAAGCCCATGCAGATTTTAATACATGGCACAAGAAACCTGCTGTAAAATCTCCTTCACCTTTTGAAAAGCAAATGTCAATCGTCTACACGCATGAAGTTTTTAAGAAGTTTCAAATTGAGGTTTTGGGAGCATGTGGGTGTTATCCTCAAAAAGAAAAGGAAGATGGGATGATCATAACTTTAAAAGTTCAAGACTTTGAAAAGAAAGAAGAATTCAAAGTAGTGTGGTATGCAACAAAGGAAGAGGTTTGTTGTTTATGTCGTTGTTTTGAATACAATGGGTTTCTTTGTAGGCATGCAATGGCTGTACTCCAATCACTTGGTTTTTTCCACATCCCATCTCATTACATATTAAAGAGATGGACCAAAGATGCAAAACCTAGACATACCATAAGACATATTTCGATAGGAGTTCAATCCACAGAGTAGTGTTTTAATGACTTGCTAGGAATGGCAACCAAGTTGATTGAGGAGGGGTCACTATCTCATGAGAGCTTCAACATTGCAAATCATGCATTGGAGGAAGCCTTGAAACAATGTACAATTGCAAATCATTCTCTTAGGGCCTTAAGAAACCAACTATGTGGACCATGTGATTTCCATGATGTTGGTAAAGAGAATGTTGATAGTAATATGTTGTGTGATATCACGGTGCTCGACCCTAAGGTGTCAAAGACAAAAGGAGCTCCTAAAAGAATGAAGCGTGAAATTGAACAGGGGAATAAGAAAAAATATAACAACAAACCAAGAAATGTAAGTTTAGAATTATAGTTGTCATATATCATATATGTTTATGTTCTTTGTGAATTTTTTTACCTTGCTAGCTAACTACTTATGAAGTATACCTCTCCAATGTCTTGTAGGTTCAATCAAGGTTAGAAGTTCCCAACTGTGGGATGGAAAAATCCTTGGAAATTATGGTTCGTCTCTTTTAACTGGTCTTAAAGCCGCATTTTTTAACATTTAAAAGAAATGTTATGCTATATTATACTTCCAATAAAATTAAGAAGTCATCTAATGTGATTTCTTTATCTTATAGGGAAATGCAAATTCAAGGATTTTAACTTGTGATAATCTTCATGATACTCCTGGGTGCTTGCAAGATAGGGTACCATAGTTTACTATACTTATTCTTGCTTTGGGTTTAATTACTATATATCTACTAAAAATATTGTTATGTTATATCTACTAAAAATAATGTGGTTTCTTTATCTTGTAGGGAAATGCAAATTCAAGGGATATGACTTTTGATAATTTTGACAACACTTCAGGGTGCATGCTTGCAAGACAGGGTACCATAATTCACTATATTTATTTTAGCTTTGAGTTTAATTACTATCTACTAGAAAAATTGACAAATATATATACGTTTTATTTTTTTATTTTATTTTATTTTTCAGGTGTGCAACTTTTAGAGTGACAACACTACAACAATTGACTTTTTGGTTCCTAATGAGAAAGAGAGTTTTTTGCTTAAGTAGCTCTCATTTTGCAAAGGGTTGAATGTAAAGTTGATTTTAATCTTTTTGGATGTTGTGAAATTTATTACATATGTATATTTTCACACAGCTGTGAATAGGATTTTTGCCCACTAACTAGTTATGTATTTACTCAACTATTTGTTGGAGAGAATTAAAACATATCTCTAACACAATTTGATTATTCCTTGCACAATCTAAGTGCAATTTTATATTTGGAGGCATTATTTTGAGTTGCAACCCATGTCTCACAATTTTTGTAAGGGTGTAGGTTTGTCAAACCAATTTTTTTCTTTAAAAATGTGAGTTATACTTCTTTTTTTTATCAGTTTCTTTTAAGGTCCAAGGACTAAATAAATTATTTAGTGTGTGTGGAATAGGAAGATTGCACATGCCTAAAGTATTAGTCAAGATCAATGTTGTGGATACCCTTGTTAAAAATAAAAAATAAAATAAAAGATTAAAAATAAAATAAAAAATAAAAGAAAAAAAAGAAAGAGGGAAAGTTTAACTTGTCCCCCAATTGTATAATGTAAATTGTATGATATATTATTTGAAACAAAATAGAGGTAGAATTAGAGGAGAGGATATATAAAGAATAAAAATCAGGGAAGAAAAAAGTGAGAAGAAAGTAAAGACGGAGAGTATAAAGTTGTTTGTTTTGTCTTACCGTGGGATGAGAGTACCTACTCTCTCCTTTTGTCTTCTAGTTATTTCAAGTCTAACCGGTTGCCTTTTGAATTATTGATAGTGGAAGACAAGTGTCACCATGATATAGGCGAAGACCCATAAGCGATGGTCAGAACGACTGACCTTAGCAGCGCCCTTTTTCTATAAATAGGGCAACGCCTGTTTCCATCACTGCTGTATAGACTTCAAGAGCCTTTCTTCTATGTTATAGAGAGCAACAACTGTGACAATTTTCTCGATCAAACCCCAACTGGCCACCACCACCACCGGCCACCACCTTCTACTTCAGCTCTATAAGAGATTGTACGTTTAGCTTACTCACATTACACAACTACTGAGTATCATCATGGAGGTAGCTGAAACTACGAAACCCCATGTGGCAGTCCTCCCAAGTCCAGGCATGGGCCACGTCATCCCTCTCCTTGAGCTTGCTAAACGCCTCGTCATCCACCACGGTGTCCACGTGAGCTTCCTAGCCATCACCACGGAAGCCTCAGCCGCCCAAACCCAACTCCTCCGGTCGCCTACCCTCCCCCCTGGTCTCCATGTCATCAACCTTCCACCCGCCGACGTCTCCACCGTCATCCACAACGATACGCCAGTCTTAACCCGACTCTGTCTCATCGTCCAAGAGTCTCTCCGGCCCCTAAAACGGGTCCTCATTGAGCTGGACAGCCCAAAAGCTCTCATCATCGATCTGTTCTGTACGGACGCTATCCAGATATGCAAAGAGCTTTCAATCCCTACATACTCCTTCTTCACTGCGTCTGCTGCTTTGCTTGCCTTCTCTTTGTACCTTCCAACGCTAGACCGTGACGTGGACTGCGAGTATGTGGACCTACCCGAACCGGTTCGGGTCCCGGGTTGCAAACCTATACGCATAGAAGACTTGCTGGACCAAGTTCAAAACCGAAAGATTGACGAGTACAAGGGGTTCTTACTCCACGTCAGCCGGTTGCCGATGACGGCTGGGATTTTCGTGAACACATGGGAAGATCTTGAGCCGGTCTCACTGCGAGCTTTGAGAGAGGACCCTTTCTTTAAGCAGATACCCACTCCACCGGTTCATCCGATCGGACCGCTGATCAAAGAGGACTGAAGCGGTGACAGCATCAGATGATGAATGTCTGACATGGCTAGACAAGCAACCGTCAGATTCTGTTCTTTTTGTATCACTCGGTAGTGGTGGAACTCTCTCAGGCTGAACAACTCAGCGAGTTGGCATGGGGTTTAGAACGGAGTCAACAACGATTCATCTGGGTGGTCCGTAAGCCAACCACCGCTAGTGCCTCGGCAGCCTTTTTCAACGTGGGGAGTGATGTGAACGATCCGACGTTGTATTTGCCAGAAGGATTCGTAAATAGGACACAGGGAGTGGGATTTCTGATCCCCTCGTGGGCTCCACAAGTGGCGGTGCTCCAGCACCCGTCAACGGGCGGGTTTCTATCTCATTGCGGGTGGAATTCGGCTTTGGAGGGCATTGTCCACGGCGTGCCGCTGATCGCATGGCCACTTTACGCTGAGCAAAGAATGAATGCCACGATTCTCACAGAGGAGATCCAGGTGGCTGTCCGGCCGGTGGTTAGACTCGGAAAGGGAGTGGTGAGTCGGGAAGAGATTGAGAGGGTGATTAGGTTGGTAATGGAGGGTGAAGAACGGAAAGGCCATGAGGACGTAGGGCCAGAGAGTTAAAGGATAGTGCACTAAGGAGTTCGAATTATGGTGGGTCATCTTATAATTCACTAGCCAATGTAGTAGAATCCTGGAGGGTTTAGACTTAAGCTTGCATTTGATTTGATGGAATGGAATGAATTGAGTAACTGAATTTTAAATAAATATTTGATCTACGGGCATACACGTTTTAGGTGTGGATATGTACAGTGGGCTTTGGATTTGATTGTAATGTCGCAAATCAAAAAATGGGACCCTCAAATATTATATGGAGTATGATTTATTTATGGAAAATGTCAAGTTTATTTAGTAATTATTTTTTCTCTTTCATAATAAGTGTCCTATTTAAAAAAATACATTTTTTAATGAAAATTTTTAAATGCTTTCATATCGATGCATATATTTTGAAATTCTAATTTTGTCTTCAAGTTTGTAAAACATTAAAAAAAATAAAATAAAATAAAAATTTTAAGGGTATTTTAGAAAACGAGTAAAAAATGTTCATTGACTTTTGAAATGGGACACTTATTTTGAAACATTCCAAAAAAGAAATTAAGATACTTTTTATGAAACGGAAGGAGTAGTAGTTATTGGTAGATTTTGGGGTTAAAAATTAAACTCCATATTCAAAGGACATGCCTCTTTGAACCATTATGAAATCCAACTTAAGGGTAGCAAACGGAGGTTTGTAGTGACATATTGACAGTCAATAAGCTAGTAATGCAAGTAGTAGTAGTAATTGTAGATTTTTGATAGATTTCTCTAGCAAATAGTATGATGATCTGATGACCCGTTCTATGTTAATAATAGACATCGATCCAGTGGCTTTTTTACATTTATCATTTCAAAATTATCATTAATTTTGGAATGCTGGACTATGAGGTGACCTTCTTTTTTTTTTCCTTTTTTTTTTTTTCGCCCCTCCCTCAGAAAATGAGCTACCTAAGATGTTTAATTTAATGGTTTGGATATTGCAATCCTTTCAAGTGATATCCGATCCTCACTCTACTAATTTTAATTTTTTAAGGTTTAAGAAAAAATATGAAAGGTTTTTATGAATAATGATTGCGTAGTTCACTAGAAAACATCATCTTGAACAACTTTAAAGAAAAAAGTTTTTCTAAAATCTATCATTTAAGTAGACTTTTTGACCATTTATAGTCCCTATTTTATTTTTGGCCAAAAAGTCTACTTAAATGATAGATTTTGGAAAAACTTTCTCCTACAAACTTATTTAAAATGATAATTTCTAATAGATTATACAACCATTTTTCATTAAAAAAAATTATATTTTTCTAAAAATTTTAAAAATTAAAATTACGAAGATAAAATGATCACTTGAAGGTGTTACCATATCCGGACCCTTGATTTAATCTTGTAATAAAATTAGATGGATTGGGCCTTGAGGGACGGGCCAGGTGGAGCTTGAGTTTTACTAGCATCCTGAATTAGGAGTCACAATTCTAGCCTAGGCCCAACTTGCTGTGGGAGAGGATTTAGTGCTGAGTTTTAAAAACTCAATATAGTGTTGAGCTCATCTCAACCATCCATCTCGGTTTTGGACGGTTGAAATAGAAAAATGAGAAAGTTACTAAAATATTTTTATAAGAGTAACTTTTTCATCTTTCAATTTCAACCGTCCAAAACCGAGATGAACAGTTAAGATAAGCTCAACACCGTGCTGAGTTTTTTAAACTCAGCACTAAATCCAAGTCCACTTGCTGCGGCTGAATTAGGAGTCACAATGCGCATAATTCTAGTTTAAGCTTAACCATGCCTATAGAAAAGCAAATTTCTATTCCTACGTTCTCCCTCTTCACTGCGTCCACAGCTTTGCTTGCCTTCTCTTTGTACCTTCCCACGCTAGACCGTGACGTGGACTGCTAGTATGTGGACCTTCCTGAACCAGTTCACGGCCCGGGTTGCAATCCCATTCGCATAGAGGACTTACCCAACCCGGTTTGGAACAGGAAGATTGACGAGTACAAGTGGTTCTTACTCCACGTCAGCCGGTTGCCTATGGCGGAAGGGATCTTTGTGAACACTTGGGAAGATCTTGAGCCGGTCTCGCTGCGAGCTTTGAGAGAGGATCCTCTCTTTAAGCAGATACCCACCCCACCGGTTCATCCGAGCGGACCGCTGATCAAAGAGGACGAAGCGGTGACAGCATCAGATGATGAATGTCTGACGTGGCTAGAAAAGCAACCGCCAGATTCTGTTCTTTTTGTATTACTCGGTAGCGGTGGAACTCTCTCGGCTGAGCAACTCACCGAGTCGGCATGGGGTTTAGAACGGAGTCAACAACGATTCATCTGGGTGGTCCGTAAGCCAACCGATGCTAGTGCCTCGGGTGCGTTCTTTAACGAGGGGAGCGATGCGAACAATCCGACGTTGTATTTGCCAGAAGGGTTCATCAAGAGGACTCAGGGAGTGCCGGAGTAGGACTGCTGGTGCCGTCGTGGGCGCCACAAGTGGCGGTGCTCCACCACCAATCAACGGGTGGGTTTCTATCTCATTGTGGGTGGAATGCACTCGTCATTGGAGAGCATTGTTCATGGCGTGCCGATGATCACGTGGCCGCTTTACGCTGAGCAACGGATGAATGCCACAATGCTTGTAGAAGAGATTGGGGTGGCGATCCGGCCCGCTGTTGGGGCGGGAAATGGAGTGGTGGGTAGGGAGGAGATAGAGAGGGTGGTTAGGTTGGTGATGGAGGGTGAAGAAGGGAAGGTCATGTGGCGTAAGGTCGGAGAGTTACAAGAGAGTGCACTGAAAGCTTTGAATTATGGTGGTTCATCATATGATTCACTTTCTCACATAGCGCTTGGGGGGTTAGGATCTTCTTAAGTGACTGGACTTAAGAGTATCTACACCGGCCTTTCGGAGCAAAGAGCTGAGGCGCCGAGCGTAAGTCATTGATGATGTTTGGTTAAGTTGGATGAACTCGCGGACATGTTACTACATGCATGCATCAAGATATGATTAAGCATAATGTACATGTCATGAAAGTTTCCAAGTGGAAAATTTCTCAATGCTATAGATGTACCAGTACTAACTGGATATCCTTTGCTAAAAAGGATAAGTGATAATAAGATCGAATACAAGAAACTAGCTAGTTCAGACAAGAAGAACTTAAATTTTAAAATTAAAAATTAGGCAAATGATTTGATTAATAAGGATAAATTCATCTGGCTAAAAAGATTCGATTTGCCACTCCTATTTTAACAATAAGGCGGATTGTAGTGTTGCATAGTTTTGGTGCCGTAATTACCCAAGAAAAAAATTAAATCAAAATTAAAAAACTTGAGTTACCATAGGCCCATTTTCTAAAAAAATAGTTGCCATACATGCATCTGTTCACCGGAGAAAACAAGCTACTACGGAGTATTAAATACGAAGTATATGAATTCCCTTGCTTTCTGGGATATTAAATAGGGAAATATATATATGAATTTCAAGACACCTGTGGTAACGTAAGATAGAGGATCTTTCAAAAGTCTCGCAAAGAATTGAGAATTTGAGATCATCCGACCCAATTAACCTACCCAACTCGAAATAGAACTCAGGTAGGATTGGGCTTTAGGTTGAGGGGTCTGCACTCGTATCTTCCATGCCACTTCCTTATGACTGGGTCTCATCATAAACTAAAAATTTGCAAACCCACCAAATAGTGGATCCTATTGAATATGTTATATTTTTTAAAATTAACTCAATTGAATGATCTCAATTATTCAATTAATTTATTAAAATTATTTGAAAGATGTTTAGACTTTTAACAGTGTCATAACAAAAAAAAAAAATGTTTAAAATTAAAGGATTAAAATAATTTAAACGATAAGAACAGGCACGTCCAATAGGATTCACTAATTGGACGTGTCCCAAATTTATTGCGAACCTAGTACCCACTAACGCACAGGCTGAACGGTAGGTAACTCTAAGTCAATGCTGTTGATGGTTCTCCATATTTATTTTTTATTTTTATGTTATTTTATTCTTATGATCTCCATCTTTAATTTGGTAGCATACCAGCATGAGCAATTGCGTGGGCTTATTAATTGATTAACGCCTTTCTCCAAATCAGACACCACGACTGCCGAGGAATTGAAGAAGCTGAATCCATGAAGCCCCACGTAGCAATCCTTCCAAGCCCAGGCATGGGGCACATCACCCCCCTCCTTGAGTTCGCAAAGCGACTCGTCACCCACCATGGCTTCCACGTCAGCTTCCTCGCCATCACCACTGAAGCTTCAGCCGCCCAAACACAGCTCCTCCTGTCACCCACCCTCCCTCTCGGCCTCCACGTCATCAACCTCCCTCCTTTGGACGTCTCCGCCCTCGTCAGCGACAACATGGGAGTCAGTGATCGTATTCTTTTCATCGTCAAGCAAACCCTCAAATCCCTCCGATCAATCCTGATGCCGTTGCACCATCCAAAAGCACTCATCGTTGATGTTTTCTGCATCGACGCTCTCGATATCGCGAACGACCTCTCTATTCCAACATACCTCTTCTTCACAGCGTCGGCTGCTTTACTCGCGCTCTCGCTCTACTTTCCTACTCTCGACCGAGAGGTGAATGGCGTGTATACTGATCTTCATGGAGCGGTACAGGTTCCCGGTTGCACGCCCATGCCGGTTGATGACCTCATCCATGACGTATTGAAAAGGGAGATTTTACCGATTCTGACCCGGTTGCCGGAGGTAACAGGAATTTTCGTGAACACTTGGGAAGAGCTTGAGCCTGTCTCACTTTGTGCTATGAGGGAGAACGCCTTCTTTTTGCAATTACCTACACCACCGCCGGTCTATTCGATCGGACCGGTAATCAAAGAGGATGAACCGGTAATGTCATCCGAAGCAGAGTGTCTGACGTGGCTAGATAAACAGCCATCTGATTCTGTTCTTTACGTATCGTTTGGTAGCGGTGGGACTCTATCAACTGAACAGGTCAGCGAATTGGCGTGGGGTCTAGAACTGAGTCGACAACGGTTCATCTGGGTGGCTAGAAAACCGACTGATGCTAGCGGGTCGGGTGTATTTTTCAACGTGGGTAGTGAAGTGGACGATCCGACTACGTACCTGCCAGAAGGATTCCTAGAGAGGAATCGTGGAGTGGGGCTGGTAGTGCCAACGTGGGCCCCACAAGTGGCGGTGCTCCGCCACCGATCGACTGGTGGATTTCTATCTCACTGTGGGTGGAACTCATTACTAGAGAGTATTGTTCATGGTGTTCCCATGATTGCATGGCCACTTTACGCGGACCAAAGGATCAACACCAGAATTCTTACGGAGGAAATCGGAGTGGCTGTTCGGCCAGTGATTCTGCATGGACAAGGAATGATAGGGAGGGAGGAGGTTGCGAGGGTGGTGAGGGAGATGATGGAGGGTGATGAGGGAAGAGTCATGAGGCTTAGGGCCAAAGAGGTCCAAGACACTGCATTGAAAGCACAAAATGGACCATCTTATGATTCACTCTCTTATGTGGCCGAAGCTTGGAGAGGCAGAGATATTGTATGAGGATCGTAATCTGTTTGTCATGTCGGTCTGAATCAATGAAGAGATTCATCTCAATCTCTCTTGCTGAAGTCTAGAGGCAGAGATATTGTATGAGGATCGTAATCTGTTTGTTATGTCGGTCTGAATCAATGAAGAGATTCTTCTCAATCTCTCTAGCTGAAGTCTAGTGGAGAACAGTAGAACCCAGTCAACCTGCATTTTAAAAATATTGTAGGATTTGTCATGTTGTTTTCTTACCTATTAATTGTATATCAACCAAAAAAAATAAAAATAAAAATAAGTTGTTTTCTTTGCTTTGGTAATTTGTGCCTGTCTTCAATCTTCATGTCTAAATTAGCATACATCAGCAGGGTTCATAATTGCATGTTGTTAATGGATAAATGGGACAGCCCTACATTTAAAAAAAAGGTCCTGATTTTGCTTGAATTTGTTGCATCCGCCGAAGTTCCTCCGCCATCATTTTGTTGGAAGCAGCATGGCTTTTGATGGAATAGAAATACCAATTAATTATATAATTGTATATGTTCATAATTTATTCGGTTCTATGAACTGAAGTTCTTGATAAGTCCTAAAATCTAAAATGTTCTTAAGTCCATTTCTCAGAGGGCCCTCTTCTTGCTCTATCTAACTTCAATAAGTAATTTAGACGTGTTTAATTCCCTTTTTTTCAACAGATAAAAACATTAAATATATCTAAATCTACTCTAGTCAAAACAATGACTTCCCCTTTTAAAAGAAGAGAAGTGGACCAACACGTCTTTGACACGGTATCTTACAACATGGTAGGAGTATCATAAGAATATGTTATGTCAATCCCAAGATTAGACATAGAATCAAAAACCCACAAGATTAGAGACATTGATCCATCCAACTTATGATAAGCTACGTGCAACTGGCAGGTAGCAATTCGTTTAAGGATTTTTGTTATTCTCAACAAAGGAGCCCACCTAAGGTTTTGAAGTCGTGCAAAAAAATTACACATAGTGGACAAATGGACAATGGACAATGGCCAAGCCGAGATAGGCATGATGAATTAGGAGTCCCGACGGGTTCCCGGCCCATATTTTTCTAACCTCGAAGGGAGCGGCTATTGCAACCCCACAAAAGTTTAAGTTGCCCCCACCTGATATCTTTACCCCCCAAATTTATATACCCACCCCTCTTCTAAATAACCCACCCCTCTAAATAACCCACCCCTCTCACCCACCCCACTCGATCCCATCCCCCCTACACAAGACCCATCTGGAAGAACTCATCCACGCCCCCATAGCAAACCGGCGAGGACGGCAACGGTGACGGCAAGGGAGGTTCTTCCTCTTCTCTTTTCTTCTCTCCTCTTCTCTCTTTCTTTCTTTCTTTCTTTCTTTCCTCTGTTGGTCAGATCTGTGGGGGGAGGGTTTTTTTCAAAACCTCCATTTTTTCCGGTGAGGGAGGTTCTTCCTCTTCTCTCCTTTCTTTCTTTCTTTCTTCTTTTTTATTTTATTTTTTTTTGGCCCTCTAGCTACTGGTCAGATCTGTGTTTTCCAGCAATGGAGTTTTTTTTTAAAACCTCCATTTTTTCCAGCGACGGTGCTGGTCAGATCTGTGTGTTTTCCGGCAAGGGCCTCCATTTTTTCCAGTGATGGGAGGGAAGAGTAAAAGAGGGCTGCAGACGACAAAAAAAAAAAAAAAGAGAGAGAGAGAGAGAGAGAGAGAGAAGAAGAGGGAAGAGGAGGAAAGAAGAAGAGGGGTTCGCCGTCGCTGGTGGGATGGGGTGTCGAAGAGAGTTGCCGATGAGGTGGGGAGTCAGAGAGAAGAGGAATGGGGTGCCAGAAAGAAAAGAGGAAAGAGCGTTTTTTGGTAATTTTGCATAATAATTTTTTTAATTAAAAAATTTAGGAATAATTTATATGTTTGGGGGGTTGCAATAGCCGTTCCCAACCTCAAATCAAGCTGAGGGCTCATCGAAAACTATTGGGCCACGCACTGCGTACTCCTGCGTCTATGCCCATGAGCCCAGATATACCGGACAAAAAATCAGTTAGTTGATTGCGTATGGCACGCGTTCCAAGCATAGAAGGACGGAAGGAAAAGTCGCTGTACAACGTGGATTTCAAAAATAACGGAAACTGTGAAGCAATGAATACCAGAGAACACGCCTCTTGTGTGTAACACGCATAATCACTGATTAAAAATTTTAACAAAAGAAATGAGGACTTCAACCATTCTCCAATGACTCTGATGTAGTGGCCCTTCCTCTGATATGGAGGGAGGTCTAGTTTTGAGTTGCAGGAAAAGTTATATAATATTATAATAAATTTCTAATCCATTTTACTCCTATCAAAATAAGAAGAAGAAGAAGAGAAAAAAAAAAAAAAGGCCTAATGTCAATACCCTATCAAACCTAACAAGATTTGGACAAACAACATTAGGCAAGAGATCATAGTCCTTGGCTCTCATGTAGCATTGTATTGCACCTTGTATCGGCATCGATCAATTTTTCTATTCTCAATGATTGAGTGTTGCTATTTGACTCATTTTATTGATTCATAATAAAAACCAAGTTGATGTTAATAGATGGCATTTTATTTATTTATTTATTACAATCGATAGAAACTACCTTGATTCCTAACCCCCCCTTAATATTAACAAATGGGTATTAATGATTTTTCATAAGTTTGCACTCGAAATTGATTACTTAACAAATAAAACAAATGCCACCAGACTATGATGTTAATGCCATTGCTTTTGAAAGGTTCAAAACTCATAAAATGTATTGATAATTACTATTAATATACTTTTAATATATTAACATGATTACATGTATTAAAAATTGAATAATGGAGTTGGACTATATAGTTTGTGTAACATAATCACAAAAACAACAGTATTTTCAAAGTAAAGTGACAATGGTTCTATCTTATAAAAAAAATAAGAATGATTTAATAACATATGAGTAACACTTGACCTAACTATTTAAAAAAACTTATTAGAAAAAGAAAAATATTAAAGTACCTTAACAAATAAAACAAATGCCACCAGACTATGATGTCAACGCCATTGCTTTTAAAAGGTTCAAAACTCATAAAATGTATTGATAATTACTATTTAATAATTTTTTAATATATTAATATGATTACATGTATTAAAAATTGAATAATGGAGTTGGACTATATAGTTTGTGTAACATAATTACAAAAACAGCAGTATTTTCAAAGTAAAGTGACACAGTTGCATCTTATAAAAAAAATAAGAATGATTGATAACATATGAGTAACAGTTGACCTAACTATTTAAAAAAACTTATTAGAAAAAGAAAAATGTTAACGTACCTTAATTTTTTTTGTCTAATTTTACTTGTCTTAATAAATTACGCTCACCTTATATAAAATCAAAGATTAATTACAAGGACTCTAGCGATGTCACATCTATAGTGAAGTTCAGGCTTTAGATAATCATCAAATCTTGGAAGATTTCGTCAAGAATAAAACAACGTTTATGTCCAACTATGATCATAAAAATTAGAAAATGTGTTGCAACTTACCAATTTATGCTCTATTTTTGTCAAAATTTATTGCCCAAATTCTAACATTTTAATTTAGTCATTAAATTTGCTTAATAACATGACATCTCATATGATCTGTTTACGTGCTTTGATGTGGCGCCATTTCAGTAGGCAAGCAAATTTAGGAAAAAAAAAAAAAATAGTCATTGACCCTCTTCATATATTCGTCACCCGAGCAACAAAAATACTGTTGGGAAAATTGGCTCGTCAAAATCACCGTGTAAGTTTGTCATACAATCCTCTCTCTCTCTCTCTCTCTCTCTGCAACTCCATGGAAGGCGGACCTTCACCTCTCTCGCACTTGCAAAACCCTAGAAACGCCGTCGCAAAACCAACACCTAAAGACACAGACTTTTTGATCCACCTCGAAGCTTACCTCGCAAAGAGAGATGGCGTCGACAAGCTGCTCAAGATTTCCCGCTACGCCTCCAAGATCATCCTCGCATCCTCCATCCTCCCCGAAACCCTAACCCTAACTCGCCGGCTCAAGAGCTTCGAGTCCAGCGTCGGAGTGAGTCGTAAAGCCTTCCGACTCGGCAAGTTCGTTCAAGATGTGAACGCTCTAAGAAAATCAAGGTTCGATTCAAAGGAAGACCTCATACTCTCCATCATTGCCTATGGAGGCGAGGGTTTGTATTACTTCGTGGAGCAGTTCGTGTGGTTTGCGAAATCAGGGTTGATTGATAGCAAACATTTGCATAACTTGCAGAGGATCAGTGCTTGGTCTGAGTTTATTGGTTACTTGGGGAGCATTTCATTGAAAATTAGGGATTTGAAGAGGATTAATGAAGATGAAGCTTGTTTGGGATCCAGTATCGAGATTGCGTATTTGAAAGAGATTAAGTGTGATGAGGAAGAGGAAAGGATGAGAAAGTTGAGGGAGAAGAAGTTATTGAAGAAGCTATCGATTGTTCAAGATGTTGCGGACGGGTTAATGGCGGTGGCGGATATTCGGGACGGGAAAGGGCGACTTTCTGCGCCATTTCTGGTGTCGTCTGCTGGGCTTTTATCGGCCCTTATTAGTGCGCATAAGAATTGGTTGTCTTGCTGATTTTGGTCACCATTTGACAAGGTATTGTTTTTTTCAGGGTTTTTCATTCGCTCATTGAATTATAAATTGAGGGGATATTGTTTGTTGGCATGTCAGTGTAGAAGATACGTTGTGAACCCACGAAGGTTCATGGGTTCTTTTGATTTTTTATTTCTTATTGAGAATAAAATTATACACAGGCAGTGGATCTGATATATCGTTTATATACATACACTTATGATTGGTAGTCAAAATTATCTATGCAGTTTTTAAATTGGCATAAACTTCATGGACATTTCTATGGCTTTGGTCATTTCCCACCATGGAATGGAAGAAAGGAGGTGAAATGTGATGATCTCACTGGCACTGACCTTGTGCTTTTATTAAAATTCAACCCTGACGAAGAGGGTTGTCATATTGCGAATTTGTGATGCTAGGATGACTAATTATGATTGCTATGCTATTAGGTGAGGGGTTATCGTTAAAAGGTCGTAACACATCTACTGTAGATGCCATATGGCTTTAAGCAATTAGTAGAGGTCCGATTGTAATTGAGCATTAGCGCACAATAGGTATAAGCCCTCCTTAAAGTGGTTTCTTCTCCCTCTTTTCTATTTTCTTACTAAGTTTAACTACAATTTTTGGGCATTTGTATGGAAGGTTGCTTTATTCAAGTCGAAGGGCTCAAAAGGACAAGAGGAAGGCCCAAAATGACTTGGTTAGAGGTGGTGGGATAAGGATGTGTGAACTAAGGGTTTAACGGTCAATACAGCCTTTGATAGAATTGAATGGCGCAGAAGGATTCATGTAGCTGATCCCATGTAGTTGGGATTAAGCCTTTATTGAGTTGACTTGAGTATTTGTATTGCAGTAGTTTTTGCACGGGGTTGTAACACGTAGATTCAAAATTTCTACTTAGCTGATTCTTGAGCTGTGGATCACTCATTTGATCTTGGAATTCCTGTAAAGAAAGAAGGCTATCATGTATTGAAATATTGAAATTTGGAGACTGACATTCCTCTTGCATTTTATTTCTTTTGAGAATTTCATCTTGAGCGTTTTCAATGAAGGAATTAACACTCATGCCCCTTTCTGTTACATAGCATAGAAAATGTTGTGGAACTAAATGTATTCTACTAGGTACAGTGATAGTAATTGACTTTGTTCTGCCCAACTTCAGGAGATCGCGTAGGTTTTTTTAGGGTCATAAATTTAGCTTGAGCCAATTAACAAACACTGTCAAGAAGGATGGTCTCATGCCATTAAAGTTTCACCACTAGAACCTCTGACCCTTTTAAATTCTTATAGTTTCGGCCATAGGTGTTACCAAATAGAACGCATAGATCCACGATCTTTTAAGTTCAAAGGTTTAGTTGCTGCCAACCAGACTCTTTAATCAGATTCCTGTTGTTGACAATAAATTAGAACTGCCTATGTCAGCTTATTTTCAATGTTTCTCCAATTTGCGCACAATAAAGCATTGCAGCCACACAGTATTCGATTCCAATGCTTGTGAAATGTGAATTATCTCACCACTTGCTTATCAAGTTCTTTCCAGAGATGCATATTTCTTTGCTTCTGATAACTATGAAGAGTCGTATGAACCATTTCCATGCTTATGCAGGTGTACTCAGGAAACATTATTTCTAAGGCATAAAGCCTTGTTACTATGTTTCATAAATGGCTGTGACTCACTGCACGCTAACACATTTCCAACTTCCTGTCATTTTCTGTATCATAATTCATAATGTTCTAATGTGTGAACACCACGTAGCATGTTAGAGTCCACCACAAGCCCTTAGGAGCACTTGAATTTTTCATTTTTTCCTAGTTTGACGAACATAGGTCCCCCATTATGTATGTCAATTCTTTCCATGAACTTTTTCAGCTTTCTTCTGCATTATCAATTCTCTGTTTTTTTTTTTTTTTTTTTTTTCAGGCTAAGAATCTATTCTCCTATGTTAAATGTGCTTCTGTTAACCTCTATAATTTGTATCTCTGATTCGAATTGTTTGGTTGCCATCTTTCCAGTCAAACGCAGTTAAGATGCCACTCCAAATTATTCAGCATCAAATGCACATATATGCATTTTCTAAAATGTTTTTTTTTTTTTTTCCTTTTATTTTTGTGTTTCTTTTGTTCCTGCTTTGCTTCAATGCTCTAGCTTTCGTTGTTCAGGCAATGGAAACATCAACTCAAAATATAATCTTTTCCATCGCCACCCAGAGAGGGTGAATAAGAAAACAGAGTAGCACTGCACATATCTGCTAACCAAAGCTCAAGTATCCTTAGTCCTTCCATTGGGTTGATTTCAAAGAGATGAAGCAAAGTTAACAAATTTCATTGTACAGACTAGAGTGATTGGTTACATACACACTGAACTACTGAACCCTATGATGAGTGAAAGATTTCCCTGAGCCAGGATTTGTGAAATTGATTAATAAGGGATCTAAGGAGATGAATGCCATTGAGATTGTATTGAGGCGAGGTCGTTGTAGCTTCAGACTGAGCAGTGCGTAGCAGAGCTCACTCAATTTTTACGTTTGGAACTTAAAAATAAATTTGTTGTAGTAATTTAATATGAACATTCATTTTTGGAGTCTCCTTACCAGAGCCTGCGGGAGGAAAGAAAAGGGAAGAGAGAAAAAAACGGGGAAGGAAAGAACAAAGACCGGGAAAATGAGATGAAAATTTTAAGTTTTTCCCTCCATTGTTCTCTCTTAAATTTTCTTCCCTTAAAATTTTCTTTTACATTCGAACAAGGAAAAGTATAAGCTATTACATTTTCTTCCCTATCACTTATAAAATCCAGGAATCAAACAGAGTACTTCCCTCCATTTATCCTAAAACATCATCACCACCTATAATAATGACTCAAAACTTTTTCATATAATCTCATTTAATATGATAGATTTTTGTCTTTAATATTACATAAAACACATTATATTTGTTTAATTTTCATTTGGACAAACAAACTAAGTCCTAAGAGTACAAGTTAGTCCTCTCGGAGCAAATTTAGTCCGTCGCAAAGAAAATGAAAACCGGATGCTGGAAATTGAGTCCTTCAAACATCGATACTCCCCTGCGTAACTCAACGAAACTCTAACTCAGTTGCTTTACGGCAACTATGCTGACACTACCAATGGTCACATCCAGAGTTCCAGACAAACTCACCCTCATTGTGATTGCATTGTAGAAGTATTAAAGTTCTTGATGAAGATCGTTATCAGCAAAATATATATATATATATATATATGTTCCTGATGAAGACACCAGCAGAGCAAGAAGACGACTATTCTCTCAGGACCCCTCCTATTCAAAGGGCTATAATTGTACCCACTCTCACTTCCTAGGAGCATGCTTCACAAAGAATCTATAACCCGTATAAAAACTATTTTAAAGGACCACAAGGAATCAATGACGTGATTTTAGCTATTACCAATACCAACACGATTCCTCACTTGCAATCATGACATATAGTTGTGAGAAACATAATCTAAACCGACAGCTCCTCCTCGTCGTGGTATCTTTCCTCTTTTACTATGAGGTAGAAAAGATTACGGATTACCTTGCTAGGGAGGGCCATAAAATTAGCTGTAATTTTTAAATTTTGGACTCTCCCCAGCTTGGGCTTTGTACTCTTTTGCATGTGTTGGTGTTTCTCACACCTTAGGTTCTGAGGCTTTTTCTTAATAATATCCAATCAAAAAAGAAAAAAAAAAAAAAAAAAGAAGGAAGAAAAGACAATGGATTTGAGTTTTCGATGGTTATCCTCTGTTTGTAGCCCAATGTCTACTTGAAAGAAAAGGGGAAAAAAGAAAAAAAGCCCTAAGACTAAATATTTCCTGAAGGATTAGGCCTGATTGACAATAGATTTAGAATGGCAAAAGTAAAAATAGTAATTCTTTTTACATATAAAGGGATGTGAGGTGAATTCAATAAAGAGGCAAGGGAAGGAGGAGTAAAAAGATGAGGCTAGTGTTGGATTAGACGTAATGTTTAATTTTTTCCTGATGCTAGCGATTTTGTGTCGCCATGACAACAATCACATCATGTGAAGAATAAATTGGGGATGGATCAATACGAGTTAAAAAATGCACTAATGATCAGTTAAAAGACTTGGTATTAAAAGGCAAAAAATGTTGATCATATCCAATCCCATTACTATCTATAAGCAAAACGATAAGTTCCTTAAAACTTAAAAGTAGAATGTGTTGGACTATATTCAATATCGTTTTGTTTGGATAAAAAAATTTTACGTGAAATTTGTTTTTGAGATGAAATTTATAAAATTTTTATAAGTATTTTGTCTATCTCATATTTATAAAAATTTTATAAATTTCATTTTCAAATAAATTTCACCTAAAAGTTCCTTATTCAAACATAGCATTAGGCTTTCCAAATATTGGTATTTTAAGTACATAATTTGATTAAAAGCTAATCAAATTAGGTGGGGGAAACTTTTTAATTGATCTTCTTTTCAGTACCTGCTCCAAATTTGGTAGCAGAACCGCCTCTCTTTAGTAACTTTCTAATAATGACGGCCTTCAAGTATTCGCCACTTCACGATATGTTGGCTACGAAATCACCGTCTAGCCCTTAGCCACCGACACTGCTGCATCCCTTAAAGTGGCCCCAACTCCACATCTGTTTCAATCCAACGGCTGCTTACGAGCACTCACGGTATCTTACAGTGAACACACCAACACCATATCCCTTAATTTGGGGTGCTCATGGTTTAAGTCAAAACCGAAAACCAAACTGGGCGATTTGGTTTGATTTTTCTTTCTTTAAGATTGGTTTTGGTTCTGGTTTTAGAAAACCGAAATAAATTGGTTTGGGTGCTTTTCATTTTTAAAAAATCAAACCAAACTGAAAAATATTTTTTATATATATATATATATATATATATATATATATATATATATTAAAGTTCAGATTATAAATTTCCTATTCAAACAAGGATAAAATGGGTAGTAACATAGTAAGAATACAAAACCCATTGAATAAATAATCAAACTAAAGTTTGCTATTTTGTGTTTGGCCTCTCACTCTCTGCTCCCCCTACCTTTTGCTCTTTGTTTCTCTTTTGATACAACGTTTAATGTTTTTTTTAAGTTGCTAATATAATGATTTTATTAAAACTGTTTTTATTTGAAATTTAGATTATCATTTTTTTCATTTTGGTAAGGGTAAACAATTATTCATAATGATTTGTTACTATTTAATAGGTTAAAATCGAAACCAAATCGAACTAAACTAAAATCTTTTTGTTTGATTTTTTTATAATATGGTTTGATTTTGATTTGATAAGAACCAAACTGAAATATAATAATTTGGTTTGAAATGTATCATAAAACCGAACCAAAACCGAACTACGAGCACCCCAACCCTGAACTGATCCGGTTCCGTTTTTTAAGGTTTGTTCGACGCTAACCAGTATCCGCAACCTTTCGTGAGACGATGACACTTTCCTCAGATCTACAACAAGAAGAAGAAGCAATCCTCTTCCCTGCTCACCTTTCCTTCTTCAAACCCATCATCTAACAAAAAGAAAAATAAAAACCCTTATATATATAACCATGGGGATCCAAACCCTAAATTGAGAAATTAGGGTTTCGAAAAATGGAGTCCGAACTCAAGCCCCTCGACTCCAATTCCAAGCCCCAACTGCTCGAACCCACCGCCGACGATGGTTCAACCAAAGACGACCGCCCCCTCCTCAAACCCGTCTCGACGCCGCCCTCTCCGCCGATAGTCACTCCCCAAACCATACAAGAGCTCGAGAAGAAATTCGGGGCTTACGTCCGCAACGACGTGTACGGCACCATGGGACGCGGCGAGCTTCCGTTGAAGGAGAAGGTGTTGCTCGGTGTCGCCTTGGTGACTATAGTGCCGATACGGTTGGTGCTCGCGGTGGTGATATTGGTGTTTTACTACTTGATTTGTAGGGTGTGTACGCTGTTCTCGGTGCCCAATCGGGAGGAGGAGCAGGAGGATTATGCGCACATGGTTGGGTGGAGAAGGGCTGTGATTGTGCAGTGTGGGAGGTTTCTTTCTAGGGCTATGTTGTTCGTGATAGGGTTTTATTGGATTAAGGAGACGCGGCGGAATCTGAATGTTGCAGATAAAACGACCACAGAGGTACGCGTATGTGTGTGTGTCTATGTGAATTTTCTCTTTGTGGTCTGTTTGGTTGCTGGGAATTGGAAAATAGCATCGACATTAACGTATAGGTTACCAAATGTCCCAAATATTCATTTTTATCAATACCGAGACATTGATTGGCCTAAAACACGAGATGTATTGATTGGGCTACTGATATTTTGGGGGAGTCCCGACTTTGTTTCAAGCTTTGCTAAACTTGCATGGTTTCAAAGAATTAATGCCGCCAACTTGAGAGCGACTGAAATTTTTTGATAGGCAGAGCAACTGAAATTTGATTCACACTTGAAGTGTTAAACCTTGCATACTTAGGAAGAAAACAGCTAGAACATTTTAGATCACTTAAGTATAATTTATGATTATTCTGCTCTGATCTATTGAGTTTACATTTGCATCCTGTATTCTTTTTAATCACTTGATTGCTTTATACGGCTTTAGCAGCTCTTAACTGCTTTATTGGATATCTCTTAAAAGGATCAATTTGGTTTGACAGTTCCTTTAGTTTTGGATTGAAGGGATTCATGAGACATGAGAATGTATTGATATCTATCTTTTTCTTCTACCCTCTGACTCTTGCTTCTTTCAAATTGGTCAGAATGAGTGCAAAGATCAATCTGAAGAACCTGAGAGACCCGGGGCAATTATATCTAACCATGTATCTTATTTGGATATATTGTATCACATGTCCTCATCGTTTCCTAGCTTTGTTGCTAAGGTACATTAACTTATTGCACTACAGAATTTGTTGAATATTCATTTTGTGTGAGCATTCTATTGGAATTTTTATCTATTTATTTATTTAATCGTTTTGGTGTTGGCACTGACACATTTTTATTTTTATATATATATGTATATTTTGTCCTTGCTGAAGAGATCAGTGGCCAAACTTCCTCTAGTTGGTCTCATCAGGTTGGTTCACTTCATATTTGTTTCCGTAATTCTGCATTGTGGATTGTTATGTTATTGTGGTAATGAAATTTAACTTCTGCTATCATTGTTGAATTTCTGTTGCACATTAAATTTACAGAATTATTTTTCTTCTTTGATCCTTTTTTTGTAGTTCAAACCTATTAACTGTTACATGGCATCTGTGCTCACTTGATTCCACATGTTGAAGTTATTGTTTAATAAAGCTTCGAAGCTATCCAACATTTGTTGCAGAACAATCAGGAATATATGTTTTTCTATAATCAACTGTAATCGGTTGGAACATCTTTCACAGTAATGAATTATTGTTTATCATTTTAGTTTTCTGGTTTTCTATGTTACCTCACCTCTCCCTCCCCCACTCCACCCCCTCTTCTGCCAAGTTGCTCTTTTAGTTATAGAATGAAACTTGCCAATCTCTGTGTTCAAGCTGAGTCATGAAACCAAGAAGTCAAAGAATAGTAGAATACGTCCTGTTTGTCAAAATATTGGCTCTAATTTTGGAATTGGGTGGTATATTGTCTTGAAACTTGTGTCTATTTTCTTACTGAAGAAAGAACTACTCTCTGTTGCAACTTTGATACAAGGGTTCTGTAGCAAGGAATGGTGCATGTGTTTGTGACATGGGCCTGATGGTTGTCTGTATTTAGCAAATAGGTCTAGTATTGGTGTATAGGCTTTTTAAGATTCAGATTTTGTGACGGTGGTGTCAGCTCTATCTTTATTGGTTGGGGTGCAATTTGATTTTTCCACTTCAGTGCTTCAAAAAGATCCACGGTGGGCACATCCTTGCTTGGATTAGCCTTGGACTTCAAATATAAGGAGCCAGTTAAACTGACCAAGAGTATGATTAGTGTGGGTGACATATTATAGGTTTTAGTTGCACTAATCTCCTATTGCAATTATGATGATTTTAAGAGGAATTAAATTCAGTTTAAAGCTCTACATGATTTGATGAGTACGTGGTTGTAAGTTTGCACAGTTATTTCTTACTTGAATTTAACAAATTGTATTCTTCTGTTTGTAGCTTTCTTCTTCTTTCTTTCTTTCTTTCTTTCTTTCTTTCTTTCTTTCTTTCTTTTTTTTTTTTTTTTTTTTTTTCCCAATATATGTTGTGGTTCTTTCTACTTTTAGTGCATGGTGTTTGTTATTTATTTTGTATAACTAGAATTCAATGAACAAGTTGAAGTGTTTTTTATAATTGTTATGATTTGCTTTTGACAGCAAGTGCCTTGGCTGTGTCTATGTCCAGCGGGAGTCAAAATCATCAGACTTCAAGGGCGTTTCAGGTACAGTAACTATTGATGTCTACATGTTCTTCGTCTTGATTCAAATGTTAGTGCATAATTAAATTGACTTAAATACCTTTTCTTAAATGTTTGTATTTCTTTCCTCGATCTACTGTTGGAAATGCTTTACAGCATGATTAGTGCATATCATAGATATCATAGCCTTCCATTGGAGTCGAGCTAAAAACCACAGTTTATTCACCCATCGCTTTGATATCATGAGAATGATATTTGATCATAATGATATAGAATTGTTGGTTGACTCCAAATGGAGCCAACATGGAGAGGTTGTGACGAGGAAAGGAGGAAACAACAATGACTTTAAATGATGAGGTTTTGAATGCTTTCCATGTTCTTTTTATTTGAAGAAGCCCCTATTTTGTTGTATTTTACAGATGAGCTCTTATATTTTGGAGGATAGTGAAGCCTTATTTTTTTTCTGTTTTATGCATTAACTCTTATATTGTGGAGGAGACTAATTGTTTGGAAATATGGGTATCTTAGCTGTTTAAACAAAGCAGCGGCTTGGCTTTCAAGTTAGTTGAGGGTAATAGAGTGAGATTTTTGTTGGACTATATGGTGTAGATTTTCTCCAGATTAGTTCTCCATCTCTTCTAACAAGAGGGGTGTGGGTAAGTGATTATGTGGTGTGGGAGGAGGATGGCATGCATTGGAACCTGGTATTTATTCGTAACTTCCAAGATTGGGGGTTAAGAAAGCCCAGCTCTATGTTTGAAGAAGCTTTCTTAACAATTTTTTGTAGATAGGGGAACATGGAAGTTAGAATGTGTGGCTTTATTTGTGGAGAAGCTTTCTTTGACAAATTTGTGTAAATATGGGGAGGAAATTTTTTTATTTTTATTTTGCGAGTAAGATACACACTCACCCAACTCACACACCCAAGGAAGTCAAATCCATGATCCCCTAAAACCCTTGCCCCTCTAAGGAGGAATATATGCCTCTAGGCCCAAGGCCTATTGGCATGGGGAGGATTCTTTAGGTGTAGAGACTTAATGCTATAAGTGTATTCTCAATTAAATCTTTTTATTTTTCCCTTAGCATCAAATGGGAGGGTTAAAGGTGATGTGTCTTCTCCATCTAAGAAGGCATGGGATTCTTTTATACCTTCTAATGTGGCATTCTCTTAATATGTTAGCTATTACTACTGCAGGAGCATTATGTCTATTAGCAACTACATTTTGCAATATATGTTGTATTTATCAGATTTTTACCCCATCTGTTGCTTTCAGGAGTTGTGACTGAAAGAGTTCGAGAAGCTCATCAGAACAAGTTTGCTCCAATGATGATGCTTTTTCCAGGTTGTCATTTTTCGATCCTGTTATTATGTTTGCTGTCCTTGTAATCCATAATTTCCTTTTGGTTAATGGCGCTTTGACAATCCATTGCATGAGTCTTTCCACTTAAATGAAATTACTTTAAATTATTTTTTTCTTTGTATTTATATTGGCATCATGGTTATTCATGTATGTAAGTTGAATTTAATTGCGAAATATAGTTTTCCTGCCTCTATGATATGGGAAAATATAATTATCTAATCATGACCTAGCTCCCTAAGCTGGTCTAAGGTATTACCAAATGTCTATGGAGTATCTTCTCACTTTTGCTGACCAAGTAGCAATTATCTCCATAGTTCCTTAGAAGTTCATGAGTTTAGGTCATGCAAAAGAGCTCTTACCACCATTTCTTTGTTAATGGGTTGAACTCTAAGACCCTTGTAGGCTTTCATTTTATATATAAATATTTGTTTATCTTTTATTTATTTTTTGAAAATTTTGTCTTCAGCCTTTTGGCGTTGATCACATAATGAACAGGAAATTTTCATTCTTGCTTTTTCTTCACTTAAATTTTGTCTTTAATTCTAAGTTCATTAAAAAAATAGATGTAGAGCGTGTTTGCAAAAAAGTGGGAAAGTGGGTTTATTCAGGGTATCCATTGTGTTGGAATTTTTATACTTTCAAATTGGGGTATATTAGGTAATTAATTACTAGCTTTTAGTTAGGTATTCAATTTTAGTAATTATTTAGTTAGTAAATTTGGTTTTAAAATTAAACAATTATACTGCACTGTGGAGGAAGCCACATGCTTGTTTATAAAGAACGTGGTTAGGTACTTGGGGCCACAGCTGGTGAGTGGCACAAGAAATGGGACAGTCCCCTTCTTTTAAAGTTATCTATTCAAAGCATTCTTTGATCATCCTTCTCTGGAATTGTAAGTATGTTCTCTTGCCCCACTGGCAGTTGCTCGCTTTCTTAAGTATTTTTTTCTTTATAAAACCAAATCTTCTAACTAAATAATTACTAATATTAAGTACCCATCTAATAGCTACTAATTAATTACCTAATATACTCCGATTTGGAATTATGAAAATTCCAATACAATGAATATCCCAAAGAAACCCACTTTCCCACTTTTTACAAACAAGCTCTGCATCAAAATGTGGTTTTTCCTCTAGACATTAAAACAACGTAATGGAACTTTGAATTGTTTCATGCACCAATATTATTATTATTATTATTATCTTGTAGTAGTGGTATGTGAGAAAATTTTTAAATTTTTTGGGGGAGATTTTGTAGTGGCTAAATTTGTACTCCCCCAATCCCGTAAAGATTGTCCCCTTTGAAAAATCACTTCGTTCAAGAAAGTGCATTTGATGCATCTCACACCCACTACTTTATTTTGGTATTCCAGTTTTACCTACAATGGCAAAGGATACCATTATTGTGTAATTAATACCATGGGGAAGCGGCAGTGGAGGCATGTGGGGCATGTGCCCCCATTGACTCAAGTAAATTTTTTTTTTTTTTCTTTTTGGAGGGAATTACCTTTTGGTAACCACTTCCTAATATAGTTCCAAAAAAGGAATTTGGTAGTCATTTTGAAGCATATATACAGTCAATTTATTGTAAGTTGACAGGCAATATCCTTTGTTTGGTATTACATTGGGAAGTGGTTACCAAAAGGTAATTTCTCCCCTGGTGGTGGACTGTTGGCTGATGACTGTTGACGACTCACTGTGCCCTCATTGGAGATTACCCCTGGCTCCACCTCTGTGGGGAAGTATATTATGGGGAATTGATTAAAATTGATTCAGTGCCTCTTTGACAGGGACAAAAATTTTGGGACAGCCCAAAAAGGAAGTAGGGACAATCTTTATGGAACGGAGGGAGTAGATATTTGTTTGTGTGTGTGTGTGAGTGCATGTAAGGTTTTGTTTTTGTCTAAATAATCTGATTGTATAAATAATATAGGCCATTTGATCATTTTAATTGATCTATTGGATGAACTTTTATAGGCCATTTGAGTTTTTTAATTGCTTTATTGGAAGAACTTTGTATTAAGTTGATGGTAAGCACAAATCCTATTGCCAAATCATTTTCACCATGAATTCTGAGATTTATGGGAAAAAGATTCTTTTAGCTGATGTCAAATGTTAGGATAAGACTGTTGATTTGAATTGAGTTTATCTTCTCTACTTCTTAAATGTCTAGGGTAATTGTAAAATGTTAATAAAATGTTGAGCTGCTGTAGGATTGTCACTCTAGAACTATGAATAATTTATAATATATTGCTTTGGAAAATAAAAAATAATTTGCCCATAAAAAATGGAACTTCTTTTCTTTATCAAAAAAGAAAAAAATGGAACTTCTTTTCAATCATGCATATACTTGCTACTCTTACAGCTGTTTAGTTACTGTTCTATTTTATTTACAGAAGGCACTACTACAAATGGTGACTACCTTCTTCCATTCAAGACGGGTGCATTTTTGTCAAAAGCACCAGTGCTTCCGGTGATTCTAAGGTATCCTTACCAGAGATTTAGTCCTGCCTGGGACTCCATAACCGGGGTGAGTTTCTCTCAAACAATTCCAACTTTCATGGTCTTCCACAAAACCAGATAATGAAAGCTAAGTTAATTCTTGACATATTAATTTTTAAAATATGAATTTTGTCGGTTGGTTGCATTCAAATGTATTTATCTAGAATAATTTTGTTTCTACGATGTAAGACAAGGCAATTTGGTTTTACCTACGCTAAGTTGTTCTGTATTGTGTAATATGCATCTTAGCCACAATAGAATTTATTTTTTCTTTAGATGGAGTATGTCAAGATCTGTCTTCAAGCAATGTGGTTGATGCTGTTAGTAGGATTTGTTGAGCTTTGTTCAGCATGAACTCACCAATATTGGGCATCATTACATCTGTTTTTTTCCATGTTGAGATGTGGTTCTGACTATTCTTTGACACTAGTTGCATCTGAAAACAACAGTGTTTTTCTTTTTGGGATGTGGGGTTGGGGCGCCGTGGTGGGGGGGAGGGTTGTGTGGGTTTATGTATCCGGCGCACTTTACTCACTCCCATTCCACTTATTTTGCAAAGTATGAAATAGAGATATGCCACTAACAGATAAATTAGAAAAATTATGAGTGAGAATTCGAGTTTTTTTTTTATGTGGTTTAATTAACTTTATTTATTTATTTATTTTATTATTATTGTAATTTCTAGTAGGAATCCTATAATGAGTATATATTATATACACAAGGGCATGACTGTTTAGAGAAATTGATTATTTATCTATGATACGTCTTTGGACATCTTTGCTTAGCTTCGAATGTACTTCATTTGCAGGTGCGCCATGTGATTTTTCTATTCTGTCAATTTGTAAATCACATCGAGGTTACACGATTACCCGTTTACTATCCCTCACAGCAAGAAAAGGATGATCCAAAGCTTTATGCTAATAACATCCGAAGGTTGATGGCTCGTGAGGTATACATTTCCCTTCAATTTCCAATATTGCACGTTTTAAATAACAATGAAACCACATGCTTAGATTTCTGGCTTGAGAGTTTCTCTTAGTTTGAAATCTAGGGATTAAATGTGGGTGCCTATATTTTCTTCTGAGGTCAAAAGTGCTACAATGTGACTGCTAATTATCATCCTTGGTGCCATTAAAAGTAATATGTGAACTTTGGGCCAGAAATAAAATTGTAAGCTTAATGATCCTTGTGATTTTAGAGGTTGGAACTGGAGCGACTGCTAGTGCTCATCTGCTCAAGTTAATTTTTAAACCCTACATCACTCAAATAATAATAAAAATAATAATAAATTAAAAAATGCACTTGAAGACAATGGTTTTTTGTTTATATGCTAGATTGATTCCAGAGGGTTTGTAATCTGCAAATCCCAACAATAATTTACACCCTATTCCATACCTGCCAATAAACAGAAGTGTTAATACTAAGCAGTTAAATCACATGTGCTTTATTTCTCTGCTTCATTATTTGCAATGTGATTTCTTCTAATGCTCATCAGTTAAACCAAAAAATGGCTCTTCAAAAGCGCTGATGAGATTTATGGCATAGCTGTCTCCCTGGTTTGGTTCTTGAATCATAGAGCAATGGCACCTAAATCACCTGTGGAACATATATATATATATATATATATATATATTTTGGTTGAGAAAAAGAATTCCTTGTAGCATAAGAGTGATAGCAATTATGTTGGTTCTAAATTTCTATATGCATGTTGGTTTTATATTGTTCAAACTGCCATTCTAGACTAAAATGCATTTTATATTATTTCATCTCGCTTGATGTTTTTCTTATGGTTGGCTGTAGGGTAATCTGATAATGTCAGATATTGGACTGGCTGAGAAGCGAATATATCATGCTGCTCTCAATGGTAATAATAGCCTGCCTAGTGTTTTGCATCAGAAAGACGATTGATAATTTCATGGCCTCGCTCCCTTTTCTAGTCTCAGTTGGGTTCCTTAGTTTCCCTTGGTATTTCCTCATGAATGCACAGCCACAGCAAGGGGTGGTCATCTCCACCCAATAACTTAAATAAACATCGATGTGCTATACTATGTTGTAATTTTCTCATTTATAGAAAAAAGAGGTTGATATGTTCTCATGTATTTCAATTGTCTAAGCATCCAATCTAAGAGCTTCCTGGGCGTTCTTTTTCAGTGCTGCGTTGTCGTTTGAATATTAATGCTCTACAACCCTCTAGAAATAAATATCCATCTGTAAATCTAAGCATCTCTTTCTTCGTGTTCCTGCAGGTTTGTTTTGACAAAGCTAATTCGGATTCGCCATCTGTATATTCATTGTATGATTCTATTATTTACAAAAGAGAATTAAAAAAAAATATAGATAGAAAATTATGTTCAGAACAAGTATTGTGTCTTTTCAATTGAACATGTATTTCTCTGGATTTTGGACTATTGTATGGAGCTTGAGTGGCATTTTCCAAGTTGGCCCCTTCTGATATTCTCATTTTCTGTTACCTAGAGAGATCCAGAAAGTTGATAGATACGGTTGGTTATGTATTGGTGTGGGTAAACCGAGCCAGCTATTGCTGCTGCTTAAAATTTAAATGCATATGAAGAGGTAAATTATGAGTCGTGATTTGTTTTTTGACTTGATGTGGTTCTTTGACTATCTGTATTCCTTTTTCATGTAATGGGGCCAAGTTTGTTGGATCGTTATCTCCTTCCTCGGAGATGGAGCCTAATCTTCCAAGTTTATCTTCTGTCACGCAAGCACTCCCCATCTCAGATGACGATGGAGAATCTATCCATTTTGTATGCTGAACGGCATTTGGATGATCATGTTGTGGCATTTTCGTAAAGCAGGGAGGTGCACATAGTAGCAAATCATTACCCTGCAGTCCTACACTAACTACATAATCTCTTTCCTTGAAGTGAACTTTTTAAATGACAAATTTTGATAAAAACTTTTTTTCCAAAAATTATTCAAATTGAAGTGAACTTTTTAAATGACAAATTTTGAAGAAAACCTTTTTTTCAAAAAATTATTCAAATTGATGTTTTCTAGTGTAGAGCATAGTTAGTTTACATAAAAACCTTCTATATTTTTCATAAAAATGTAAAATCATAGAATGAATGGGGTAAAATAAAATTGAGGTTTCTATATTTTTCATAAAACTGTAAAATCATAGAATGAACGAGGGTGCAAATAAAATTGAGGGTGGCAACAACTAGTCTTTCGAAAATTTTAACTATGATATTATACACAAGGGAGCCCTGAAAGCGTTCTTTTAATATTCTGTGGTAAATGTTAATTTCATTGCTTAACTTTTACATTGCTTGCAGCTGTAATGATCCCTCGCTCTGCTAGCTGGTAAAATGCTTCAAAATTGAAGTGTACAAAGCCAAACTTCTGAAGTGTTACAGCCATTCTCAGATGGGCAATAACACAAACACTATAATGTGTACATACTGGTAAGCAGTGCGTAGCAGCATTGACAAGTAAATTCTGTGCTACACAATGTACAGGATTTCTGCAGAGACAAATGGAATCCATTTACCAAGACAAATAAGAATATCAGAAAAATAAGTAAAGCGGGAAAATGCTAAGACTAATCCAGGTTCTTCTGGCTAAGTATCACCATTTGGAACAGATTTAAAGGCAGATTGTAGTGTTACATGGATGACTAGCATCACCCCACAAACTTCAAAAAACCAAAAGAGAAGGAAAATATGGCAGCCTTCTGGTGCTGACATACAAAAACAACGTGTTTACACAAATTTCCCCTCGGATGGCTTATGGAGCTTGATCACCATATTGAATACATCCATCAAAGCAAGAGAACCCTTCCACAGTTTATAGACTCAGGAAAAGGACTTTTAAGGGGCCATCTTACCTATCCTTTAATGAGCCATTGTTAGACCTCCTCAATTCCCATGGTGGTAGGCAGCCTTTCAAAGGTGAGTGTAGAAGCAATGAAGATGTTGACAACTGCCTTTGCCTCATAGAGATTGAAGACAGGCAACTGAATGCATTCGTCAGTCTCCTCTTCTCGCCGTCACATGCTTGGTATCCAGGGTCATGCCGCACAGCAGAAATCTTCAGGGCTTCAGGAAGTATGCAGTTGCAGATTGAACCTGCCACACAATAAATAAAGATAAAGAAGAAAAATACAAAAAACATCATGGGTGTTGGAAAGGTGATTACCATGCAGCACAATCGTACCATGGTTTAATGGGTCCATCTTCAAAACAAGAGATCATCTCTTATTCTAATTTTAGATTCTCTGAAAATATTAAAGTCAGGATGAAAAACTTTATATGAGGCTGCCAAAAGCAAGGTATGGCAGATCATCCACACTGATTTACACCTTCATTTCTAAGGAAGACTTTTTCTACACTAAAGATAAGTTTTATGCCTTCCTATGGAAGGAACCAGAGCAGTAGTGGGAATATAAATGTAATTTACACCCATGGGAATTCTGAATAAATCTTGGGTCCAAAACGATTGAAACAAACTAGGCAAGAAATTTTGTGCAAATACAGTAAAAAATCAAACACTATCTCAAAGAGGCAAATTGTGTGATGAGGAAGGACTACCTATTTTCGCCAGTCTATTTACCCATTTTGGAATTGGGTTCCCAGTGAGCCTGTAACAGATGTCCTTGCAAAAATGGTTGCAGTTCTTGACGATCAAGTGATATGTATCACCATTGTAGCTAGCAGAGTGGCGTTCCATGAACTCCCTAACCTGATTCGGGTCCAAGCATGTAGTCCCAACGAATATTGACTTCCTAAACTTGAAGCCAGGGCATTGCCGAGGCTCGACCTCAAAGACACCACTTGTCGGGTAGTCATGAGCTCCAAATGCATACTCTACACCATGAACTGTAAAGTGCATGTTGGGGGCAATCAGAAAATCACAGTGCAATATAAGGAGGATAAAAGTCAGCAGAACTAATTGACTAATCTTCTTTCCAATGGACAAAACCTGACCCTATTTATTCTGGATTCCCTATCGCATTGCATTAAGAGGACAAGGTTTCACTCATCTTCTCTTTGGATCATGGAAGAGTTTAAATTTGATGCCCAGCTGGATGGGAATGGAAATCTTAAATTTAGCCCGTGGAAAGTACTATTGTCACTACTTTATTTTCAAATGGTGGTGGTGCTAACATTTCGGTAGTTTGATGAAAATAAAATGAACAAAGGAAAAAAAAAAAGAAAAGGAATTTACAAAGCCTAGAAAGAGTTGCATGTTTAGAAGCGCATGTGAGAGAGAGAAATTCAACCAAATTTCCAGTTTAACAATATGTAAAACTTTGAACATATACAAGCTATAGCAAATAAAACTTGAGAGTAATTTGTTCACACGCAAAAAGATACATTTAAGACTTCTAAGCCTTATGATATACAGATAGTTTTGAGTACAAACTGAATGAAGACAACAGAGCATTCAAACCTACATAATCCTGGGGGCAAACAAGATAAAATTCATTAGAGACTAAAGCTATATCTACTTGATAAAACAATACAAAAAAATACAAAAAACCTAAACTATCATAACCTTACCTTCCACACCAGAGTGAAAGATACCAAGGCCAGCCCAATAAACATAGCCATTCATGGGTGTCAAGTCATACACATTAAGATAAACAGGTGTATTCCCTGGACCAAAGCTAGCAGACTTCACTTTGGGAAACAAACAAAAACGGGTGGCTGATTTGCCTCTCAAACGAAGAGGCACAACGGACTTCCATCCTTTTTTTGATCCTAGTTTCATGTTCCCTAATGATGAAACCAGGAATCAGTCAAGGATTCACTTCAACCTGTGCACAAGGACATATAAAAGCATTAGCCCTTTAATGTAATGAAATTATGTCAACTAACAACCAAAAATGAAAAATAAACATTTCTTTTTCAGAAGGGCATTATAGATTTCTTGCAGTTAGAATTTTCCCTGGAGCATTTTAATAGACAACTCAATCCTTTTTTCTTTTTCTTTTTTTTCCGTGCATAAGGGGACCAATTCCAGTAAAATAACTCATGAGAACAATGAATCTTCTAAGCCTAGCTCTCATAAATTCATATATTATTGGAGGGGAAAAAATAATAGCTCTCATATTGTAAGCCAAACTAACTGCCACCTCTACTCCTCAAACGTGACATTGTCATGCTAGAGGCTTGCATCTACAAATTGCAATTTTCAAAAGATCATACTGAACTACCTATTCCCATGTGTAGGTCTAATCTACCACATATTTGAGGGAAGATCTTTAATGCTTATTCTTATCAAAACAAAAGAAAGGAGGAGATATTTAATGCTAAGTAATCTGAGAGCAGCCAACCATATGATTGAAGCGATCTGCTTTCTTGTTGTATCTAGGCTATCTTTGGAGTTTGATTTTCCCCTTTGATTAACAAAGAACATCATAAAAAATTGTCACCATTAACTTTCTTCATTCCAGTTGTCCTGCAACGGATCAGTTGACTATGCAGAAAAAACTGATAAACTATGTCTAGACAGCTATCTCATATTTCATGCCCCTCCTGCAACTACTTTCCTTTCTCCTCCAAAATCTATTTATAATAGTGATGATGCCAAAAATAATTTTAGGAATTTGATCTCACCTTAAATATATTCCTCACTTTAGTTACTCAAATGCTACGAGCAAGTTGACTTCAACGTATTGTCGGCAAATTGGATAAACACCAGAAACTTCCCCTAGCAAAAGTGCCTGTACAGAGACCTTGTAAGTAACAAAATAGTTGGGTTGGTGAGGAGCGTGACAGACCATCTTCCAGAGAAAGTTTCTATCTGCATTAATACTTTAATGGGAGACCACTAATATAGCCAGTCATGTAAGATTTAGTATATACAACCAGAACTTTTTATAATTTGGTAGAAGTTTCAAGTTGTCGAACATTGAGATGGTGCAAAATCTAAAAGTGATCTCCAAAATTTCACTTAGCTGTCAGTATGCCCATCAACAATTTCTTGAAGAAACCTTTCCTTGCCTCCTTTTTCATTACTGATCCCACTTCAATTAGTTTACAAATTCCAACTACAATATCAAGCATCAAGACTTAAAAAAAATTTTATAAAAAATTTTAAAAAAAAAAATTTGAAAAATTCTTAAACTGATCTAACATCTTGAGAACTTTTTACATTAATTGGTTCATTTGCAATCTCTCAAGTCTCAACTGTAAATTTTACATTAATAAGTGGATGGTGATTGTTTAAGGGGATTCCTAAGTTTAAGTACAGATATTCCAGTACTTTTCTCAATCATTAATATAGAGGTTTTGACTTACATTACCTAGAGGGTTTTTTTTTAGAAAAAAAAACTTTTTATTTAGAAAAAAAAACTTTTATTTATTTTATTTTTGTCGAGAAGAAAACAATTCAGAAACAATGATCAGTGAAGTACACAACATCAGTTGAAGAAAAAATAGAATAAATTGATAGAGAATCTCCAGACTTCTCAACAAGGAGAAATCAAACATTTAAAAAACTATTTAAAACATGAAATTGATTGTACTTCTAATTTAGAAATTTTCTTAATAAAAGTCATCCAAAACTGGAGAGATAAATTTAAAACTCAACCCAAAACATCAACAAATCCTTACCTGCACTGCCAGGGTTGGCCCAAAAACCCATGACACCCAAATATAATTGAGATATGTGTGAAAAGTCAACAAGATAGTATAATGCTATATAAAATTGAGATATGTGAAAAGCCAACAAGATAGTATAATGATAAATGATTTCAATATTTCTTTGCGAAAGACGATAATACTATAATTTCCCCTTTGCTCATTGTGACTAAAGAAATTCACCATAAACCCATACCATTTTCTGACTGTATCAGAAGATCATCAAAATACATCATATAAAATAGGCCCAAAATGCAAAAAATTTCTACAAAAAAATTGTCAATCTCACTGACAAAAAATGAAAGTAAAGGATCCACTAAATCCAACAAATTTTACCCTAGAACCCAACTTTAAGTGCTGCATTTCCCACAAAAGTATTAAAAACAACCAACCCATCATCACAGGAACTGGATTTACACCATTTTCTTCAAAACATGAAAGGAACGACCTTAAAGGGTAAGTAATATAAGAGGGTTAGCTTCGGATTTCACAATAATTTGACAAAATGCTTTCAGATCTTGTATAAACAATTGCAATAAAAACAAAAGGCAAAATTAAAAAACTTAAAAAATTGATAATTAATCTGAACAAGGGAGTTACAGATCACAAGAATGAGAAGGAAAGTTATGCCCACTGAACCTACCCAATTAACAAAAAAAACATAACATGAAACAGAATTCTCTGTTTGGTTACTTGGAAAACAAAAGAAAAAATTAAAAAGAAAAGCTTGGAATCTTACAACAGCCGTGACAAACCCAACTTGTTATATGGTATTCCAAGTTTTCAAATCCTTGTACAACTATTTCCCAGCCACCAAACGGACCCTAAAAGAATAATGTTTGGGAAAATGGAAAAGCTACATGGGTATGCAGTCCAGAACACTTTAAAAACTCGAAAAAGAAAACAAGAGGAGTTCAGTGGTGAAACTCACTGGTTTAGAGAGAGTAACCATTATAGCCCAGGAAAACCACCGTCATAGAAGATGCAAAACCACCACGAATGAGAGCATGGAAGAAAGCCACCCTGGGAAAAGCGTAGGTGTCACTGGAAAAACACTCATTTCTGACAAAACCGGGTTTTACCTTACTGCAATCCTGAAACCACTATACCTTTGAGCCCAAAATAATAAAAAGGGAAAGATAAAAAGCTGATTAGAAGAAAAACTGAACGGCCAAATTCTCTCCCTTTCTCTCTCCCATTAGAATAAGGTTGCTCTGTGGGTATCCTTATCCTCCTCTTTCTTTTTATTTTATTTTTCCAGCTATTTTGGACAAAAATTTTGAGGAATGCCCCGCATCATTAAATTTATTAAATAAATACATCTTATTATTAGAAATTCAATCAATCATAGATTATTGATCATATAAAGTTTAGATTGGATCACTTTGACAATTTTTTTACAAAACTTTGTCTTTTATAAACTTTTAAGCCTTAGGTATGACTATGTGGACTATGGGGTGCATTCTTTAAAATATGTATAACATCTCTTAAAATTGAAGAAGAGTTTGTCAAGAGGATGATGGGGTAAACACGTGCTGTTATAATTTATATCAATACCCATACTGAAAGTTGTATTTTATGTATTAGTGAGATATAAGGTATATTAGATCAATACAAAGAGTACAACCATCAATGCATGATGCTGATATAACTTATATCAACACGTATTAATAGGAACATAACAATATATATATATATATATATATATATATGTATATATTCTTTCTTCTCACTTTATTTTTCACGGCTAACTCATGGCACCCTTGCTTTTTGAAAATCTAATTGTTTTCAAGTACATCATATGACTCTTGTAAAAGAAAAAGGGTTATTATGGCCAATTTGCTACTTTGTCAAGGTTATTTGATGACTTCCAAGTCGCAGTTACTAGCCGTCCTCAACAAGTTAAAAATAACAAATGAATCTTAGTTTAGTTGGTATCGTGGTGAAATTAATTTTGAGCCCATTCATACTTGTAATAATGTTTCGTTTTTACCATGTAACAATGGTAAAGAAAGAATTACAGTGCAATTAAATAAATGATGAGCCATGCCAGTTAGTTAGTTAGTTAGTTATAAATAAATTAACACTATTCACACTTCACTTTTACTTAAATTAAAAATAAAAAATACATATAAATTTGAACTTTTTGCTTTGCACCAAAATTTTTTGAGGTCGAGACAAGTAATCTAGAACTGAAGTATTTTGCATAGATCTCTTTGAAATTTTATTTTCTTATGGTACTTCTGTCCGAGTATTAGAATTGGAATTTTATGTCATAATAATACCGTGCTATGCATAATTGCACGATAAACAAAATATTATTCATGTGATTGTGCACGATAATATGATGTAATTACAGTACCAAATCCAATGCAGGGCAATGCGTTGTGTCCCTTTGCCTTCGGAAATAGGGAAATTACCGTGCCTCTTCGTACAAACAGCATGCTGACCTGCTTGTCTTTTGTGCTTGGTGTAAATAATTTGGATGCTTATGAGGCACGAATTACAAGGCATTATTTCCAGCCATCTACCTGTCAATGCATTACATGAAACCATCCAAATTAGGACAGTGAGACGTGGTGCTCAAACTAATAAAACTAAAATTGAAAATTTCTACTCTTCCCATATGTAAATTTTATTTTTTATTTTTTAATCTCCCATGTGGGATGAAACTTATACTCATATTTATTTATAAATATTTATTGTATACCTATATGAGATGATAAGAGAAATTTTTTTTTTTGTAATTGTGACACGATTGACGTGGTGTCACAAATCAATAGAAGAGGAAGAAAATGGAATTATCAAAGTATTTTTTTGACCTTGCAATCCCATTTTTCTCCTCTCTCATTGACCCGTAACATCACGTAACCGTGTCAGAGTTACATGTAAGACTCATCCAAGGTGATAGAAAGAATTACGAGATGGGAGTACAAAAGTATAGTATCCTCAATCAACTAAATTAAAGAAGGGACTCAAAAAAGGTACATAATTGTATAGTACTAAATACTACGGATTGCAAAACGTGGTGGTCCAGAGATCTAAGTCCAGATGAGCTGAGTGGGAAGAGAGATTTTTATTCGGACTAGAAAAAAAAAAGATTTTTATTATTTTGCCCATTACTTTTACCATCCAAATTTTCCATCAGATGGAATTATTGTTTAGGAAATGTCCTTACTATAAATAAGGCCATATATTGAAATGAAAAAAATTTGAAGTTACAAGTTTTATCTAATACTTTTTTTTGTTTACCTAGTGATGCGTCAATATAATAAAATTATAATTTGATTAAAAAAACAAATGAATCCTATATTTTAAAAGATGAAAGTTACATTAGATAAATTTATTGAATTTATCTTGTGAATGTAATACCATAAAGTCCACAACATATAAATGAATTATTAGTGAGACAAAATAGAATCACTAGGCAGCCAGCACAAACTATGAATCCATCTCGAAATAAGTTATACTCGAGACTAGCAATTCTGGTTGGGGGACATGGACATTTAAGACCTCACTTCTAATTTTTATGCATTTTCAATGGGATATATTTAAATATGTGAATCCTTGTTCCGTTTTTTTTTTTTTAATTTTAAATATTGAATGATAGCGTAGGGAAAAACTTATTAGAAGTCAACTTTAATCTGTTCACTAAACGTACAACATCGCCAGTTCTCCCTCCCGGAGGTACAGCTGCTCCTTGTGTCCACTGCTATTTAAAGCCTTCACGAGCATCTTGTGTTGTTGGGTTGCTCTCCTCACCAGATCACTAGTGCTAATAAATGTGATAATAAAAATTATAATAATCTCTTAGACCCACAAAGATAGATCCTTTTAAAAAAAAATTTTTTCTTTTTCAAAATATTTGTTCACTTTGAAAATTCAAATTATAAATTTTTTTGAATATTATTACATCACCTTTTATTATTTCAATAATTACTTTTGAACACAAAACCCAACACAAAGTGAGATAGAGTATTTTTTAAAAGATAAAATTTAATAAATAACAAGTCAATGCAATAATGATATTTTTTTTAACTCTTAATTTTGTAAGATATAACATATCTTTGTACAATGGAGGGAGTAATAATTACTACAATCCTTTTAGACTTTTAGTTTTAGCTGATTTTACTTTTTCAGGTTGTAATTTATTATTTTATGGTGCTTCTTATCTTATGATTTGACAATTACTTTTCTTACTTACTCCTTTCAGTCCACAAAGATCAGTTATTTTTGTTATCTTTTGTGTTTCAAAATGTTTGGCCATTTTGAAAAGTCAAATCATAATTTTTTGAACTTTTCTATATTTCCCTTTATAATTTCAATAATTACTCTTAACACAAACTCAATACTAAGTTAATGAAGGGTATTTTTGGAAAGATGAAGTCTAATAAATGACAAGTTAAAGTAATGATGGTTTTTCTTAAATTACATGTTTTGTCAAACTTGGCCTATTTATGTTGTACCGAATGAGTATAATTTGACAATTACTTTTATTCCTCCTGATTACATGTAGTCTTATATTGTTCTTTTATCACTGTTTCCTTTTTATTTAGGGTAAACTACGTCAAACCCCCTTAATATTTGGCTTTTTTTTTACACAATCACTCTTAAAAAAATGATTACAATGCTTTTTGGAAGAATTTATAAATTTAATAATTAGCATTATCGTTAAATCATTATTCATAAAATTAGATGAAAAATGTCATATTAACATCGTTAATTTCACAATGACTATTAATAGCGGCGCTAATTACTAAATTTATAAATTACCTTAAAAAATTAATTATGATATTTTTTTAAAAAAAATAAATTACATAAAAAAGAGTCAAACACTAAGAGATTTCTCTTCAATCATTTTCTGTCTAGAGAGTTACTCGAAAAGGAGTTACTTGAAAAGGAGTCCATCATTAAAAAGGTTTCTTAAGTTTCTTGTAGTTTACTTTTATTTCATAATATATCAATAGTATAAATTACATTAAGATCCTCACTAGAATCTAATAATTACATATACATCCTCTCATGTTTCTGAAATTACATTAAAACTCATACTTTACAAAATAAACTACAAAAGACCCCTCCCTCTAACCTCCATCCATTAACCCATTAAATTACTCTAAATTTATTTCAAAATACCCTAACTACCTTCATTGAATAACAACTTTCATGTTAAATGTATATAACTTGTTAATCCAACACATTCATCTAACACATTCGATTTTTTTTTTTTTATTGATAAACAACTAAAATATAATATATATATATATATATATATATATATAAGAAAAATGCCAAAAAGTTTAAATTTTATGTCCAACTGATGTGGAAACCGTCAAATTTGCTCATTAGAAATAATTATCTATTTAATTGATGTGCAAAAAAAAAAAAAAAAAATTTGATTTGCCAAGTTGACACTTGTATACATACATCCCCATTGTAATAATTATTTTCATTTATTTCTACATATGAGTAATGCTTCATAACCCTTTTTTTTCCTTTTTTTTTAGTTCCCCAAATCTACTTACTCAAATGAGGTGACAACATGGAAAATCAATTTTTTATTTTTTATTTTTCAAATCAATTAAGAATTTAATTAAATAAATAATTGTTTCCATGAGCAAATTTGACAGTTGCCACATCAGTTGGACAGAAAATTTAAACTTTTTAATATTTTTCTTATATATATATATATATATTTTTTTTCTTTTAGTTGTTTATCAATAATAATTAAAAAATTCAAAAGTACTAGATGAACATATTGAACCAGTGAGTTATATGCATTTAACATGAAAGTTATCATTCACTAAGGGTAGTGAGGGTATTTTAAAAAAACTTAAATATAATTAACGGATTAATAGATGAAAGTTAGAGGGATAGATTTATTTGTAGTTTTTATTATAGAGTAAAAAGTGTCAGTGAGATTTCAAAAATGCGAAAAGGCTGTATTTATAATAGTCAAATTCTAGAGGGGTCTTAACATAATTTACCCATATCAATATTTTTAATATTTAAAATAAAAAAAAAAAAAAAGGAAAAAAAAGGGCAATTGCAAGATTGTCCTTTGGGCACGTGTAATATCCCGTCTCACATGGACCATGCGAGCTTAGGGGTTGGTTATTTTATCGAGCGTGACAAGACATCACGTTATTGGTTAACGAACCGTGTGCTTGACTCTTGAGTCCTCTTCCATGTCTAGCTGGCAAGTGGTTCAAGCCCAATAATAAGGACAATTTGGGAATGTTACAGTGTAGGTAATCACACAGAGGCTCGTCTTGCTATGACAAAACGACAATCTGTTTACGAGATAAAAAACAGATAAAACGACATGCGTGTTCTACGCATAAGGCTGCTGCCCCATCACATCGGACAGATCCAAAAGCATTTTTGGCTTTTTAGGTGGGACCCAACTGAGGCTACGACCGTATAATATGTCTCTTTTTGGAAAAAATTCATGTGAACTTATCTTCCAAAGCTACTTTCTAATTTACTACGGAGTAATTTACGATGACTTGTGAATCGACGGCAATAGCGTAATACCTTCCGGGAAAGAGAGATGATATGACGTGCTCAAGTGCATCTCAAAAGGTAATGAGGATTTAAAGGTTTGAGGAGAAAAAAACAGACCTCACTTTTTCTTCTTACTGTGTTTTTTGCCCTTTTTTTGGGTCAACAAGGTATCAAGACCTTTGAGTCAAAAAATCCTTCAGAAGCTGGGTAAGATCACCTTGTATTCCACGTCCAAGAGGTGAAACTAGAAATTTATCTTAGGAGGGACAGCGAATGAGCGCAAATATATATTTAAACTATCAGAAATAAAATTGTTATCACATTAAAAAAGTTAATGATTTTTTTATTTAATTTTCTAAAATACCGTCCAAAGGATATTCTCTCATTTTACAATGTTTTGTACAATTGAGAGTAAAAATTAGAATGTCGAAACATATGGGATGATGTGAAAACGTTTAATAGGATCTCTTGAAAAAATGTATTTTTTCAAAGGAAACGATCAATTAAGAACAGAGGGAGTATATATATATATATATATATATATATCATCATTCATTAGAAAAAGAAATAAAAAAAAGCAGGAAGTTTAGATTGGTCAAGCTATGGGAAAATAATTATAGTTAAGTGTTATTTTCTACTAACTTCCTAATAAATGATTACTAACTTAACTAAAAATGACTAACTACCTGTAATTGTTTTCTTGTAGGCCCACCGATCTAAGATTCCCCACAAAAAAGGGAGAAAAAACATTGGTGTGAGGCAAAAATGCTTAAAAAAAGTAATTAAGAGAAGCCAAAAATAAATAAATAAATAAAATCATAAGGGAAAAATCCAAAATTTTCGCGTCTTTAGGCATAAGTTGAGCATGCAGCCTTGATTTCAAACTAGCAAATTTCAACATATTCTCAATCTACTCATCCCTTGACTTGGGCCTTGGCGAAAAGGGCAAAAAAAAGAAAACCCCCTTGACTTGGGCCGGGTCATCGTGGCTTGGACCGGATGTAATAATTGGAGCATTAGTATTGAGTTCGTGAAGTAATGGTTTTCCTAAGTTACTAGGTTAACCTAATTAACCTACTGATGAAGGAAGGTAGAATAAAGAATAGGAATAGGGCAGGTTAAGGATTAGAACTCCTCCTATTGTACCAAAAAGCAAAGAGAGAAGTTGACGTTTTTCAAGTCAATTGGTTGGACTGACCAAGCCCATGGACCAACTGCAATTACACGACCACAGCATCCATGCTAATAGTGCAGCAGAATGAATGCAGCATGTCTGTTTATACTTAATCAACCAACATATACTGTAAGAAAAAGAAAAAGAAAGATAGGAAACTGGTAAGAATGCAAGGATTGTGAATCCCAAGTAAGCTTGTCAATGAATTTATAAATTTATCATAAAAATAAAAAAAATAAAAGTAAAACCAAGTATCAAGATTCCAAATCACTAGGATTCTCTCCAGCTCATAAAATGAATTATATAGTCTGTTTTAAGGAAGTATCAACTTCAATGTGCTCCAAATACAAGTCTATGTGATATAGTGAAAGATTTTTTTTTTTCTTTTTTCTTTTTTGGGGGTGGGGGGGGGGGGGGGGGGGATCTGTGAGGAGAGCTGCCCTTAAGCCGCATGACAGCCTCCTCCTCTTTCCCTAAAATCTCCACCCATAAAAAGTCTGAAGGATTGAAGCTCCATCTCATAAGAGGGAAGAGATATCACTGGACTACAAGGGTTGGTATAGTGAGTTTATTTCTGAATCTATTTTTTCTGATATTCCCAACATATATTGCATTTTTTTGAATGTTATATAGACTCAATCATATATAAACAATTACAGAGTCAAAATGGTATTTACATAAACTGTGAATATGATACACCTGCATGTAATAAGCACCTGATCTTTGTCGTTGACTCCTTGTTGACAAATGGGATATTGCCAAACAGTCAAAGTGAACCCAGCGAATTGAAATGAGCCCATGCCTCCTGTAGGCAAAGAATAAACAATACACTAATTTTTAAAGATGTTAACAGGGGGCACATGGCTAGAAAATCTTTGAGAAATGAATTGAAAGAAAAGAAACAAATATTTGATTGTGAATGAACTTCAACTATAAAACTACACTATTACCTGTAATATGTCAAAAACTTTTTCCGCTATATATTTTTGATGTGCAGCAGCACCCTTCTGCTGTAGCTTATCTGGGTGTAGACAAAGTAAAGCTTTTTGATACGATCTCTTTACTGCATTCCCTTCAATTATGTCAACAAGGGGAACAGGTTTCCATCCACTCTCAGGCCAAAGAACCTGCGCATGTAAAACATTAGTTGAAAAGGCAAAGAAATTTCTTTTCACAGGCCTGTTGTTAGAGATATTCAATAGTAGCTGCTAAAGGTTTGATGCTTCCTAATAAATATTTTTATTTATTGCCATTGTAAATTTGGAAAGTTCCACCAAAAGGCAGAATAGAACTGCAAGTTCTGACAACTTGGGGATCAAAATTACAAATATTTCAATCTACACTAGTCAAGTTGATTTGTTCCATCCATTGTGTTATTAGAAGTGAACTTTGGGTACTCCAAGTTCATTCAACAGTCTATCGAGGAAAAGGTTTGGAAGGAAGTAGTAATTGAACAACATCTATTGTGGTAGTTATAATTTCTAGAGGACATTATGGTTTTGGGAGGTTTCTTTCATTACTAAACATTTGAGGGAGGAAGAAAAGGGAAACAGAAAAAAAAAAATAGCAAAAAAAAAGAGAGAGGGAACCATCCATACTCACATATTGTAAAGTTGACAGCAGTGAGCGTATATTTCCTTCCTTCCCTTTTGACCACTGTCGTATTTTAGCATCTGATGCCTGCATTAAATTAAGTAGTACACCTATTGCATCCTGCCGGAATTGAAAGCAACATTTTACTGGGAAATAAAATAAATTATATATGTGTGTGTGTGTGTGTGTGTGTGTGTGTGTGTGTGTCTGATTCTACATTACTTGGAAGTCATTGGTGTCTTCAACAGTTTGAGGCAATTTGTTCTGTTCTTGGGATAATTCTTTTATCTGTTCACAAGCCCAAGTCATCAGCAGATACAATTGTGTAAATAGAGTGACAAATGGACCCTTGTCAGCTATACACAGGTGCAATGTAAAACACTACTAAAACTTATGTTTTTACTATTAATAGACCTATATGCAGACATGTAAATGGCATGTAGTTTTATGCATATAAATTAAAGAATTCTGCGCCATTGAACTACACTGCATGACAGGCTAAACAGCATCCATCCAGAGCAAATGAGCAAACCAACGTAAGAAACATATGAAATCAGTTAAAAATAGAAGAATCACATACCAGGAAGTTCCCATGAAAGGGGTCATCCATATTTTCAAGTGTAGCCTTAGTACCATCAGACATTGATACTGACAAAAAGAGATATATAGACACGTCAAATACTGTATCTTTGAACAATCATTAAGTATTAGCTAAGCCATATTTTTCATCTGATAGAAAATTAAAAGAACTAACCGCTACTTGATGATGAACTATCCTTCTGTCCAGAAGAAGTATCACTAAATATATGGATGGTGGTGTCAATGCCAGAGTGTAGTTCTTCTGACTGTTTAAAATATTCATCTACCTGAGAAAATTATAAAGAAACCTGTAAGTTTCTAGACAAAATAGTAATTTACTTCCAGAAAGTATCAAATTTTTACATTTATAAAGATTAACAAATTGCTCGTATTGTTGATGTCTGGTTGGGTCAACTAATATTATCCTAGGTTGAGTACCTTCGTGGAAGCATTTGTTAATGTTTTCTTCTTGTCCATGTTGGGCATTTGCATTGTTTCATCCGTTCTGTTTGTGCTAACACTTGCTGCATTCTCTTCTCCAAAAATACTGGTACCTTTCCATTTAGAACTCCGGCTTTGAGTGACATTATTAATTGTGGGTTTTGAGGGAGCTTCTTGATTAAAAATTTTGACAAATTCTTTGACCTTTCCCTTGACTTTGCTTTTCTCAAGATTGCATCTTGTATTTATGGGTGAACCTGGCAAGTTAGCTTTATCCACTTTCGCACCATTTGAAATAGTTCTTTTTCCATCCTGTTTCTTTATACTTTTACCAACATCAACATTTACCGATGAGTTTTTGGTGGTTTTCACCATGCTTTCTTTTCCTCCGGCCTCTGTAGTCATCTCATCTTTGCCTGCACACAAGAAAATAGGTTTAGTGTTAAAGACATTACATGGGTACCAATACACTTATTGGAAACATGAATTACCTTGCCCATCCTTGTTATCATAAAACAGAGATCGTAGAGGTTTCAACTCGTTCTTGCAAGATTCTTTTGTCAACATAGAAATTTCTTCTACTGTTTTTCCATCAGGCAGGGAATGAGGTTTCGTTTCTTCTCTTGTTTCACATGATATAGTATTACTAGGAATATATTCCACAGTACCTTGAAGGCTGTCGAGGGGTTCTGATTCAGGTATGAAAAGCACTGCTTCCTCAACAGATTGGCATGGTTTTAATTTATCTTGAGTGCTTGTATTAAGAAGTGATTCATTAACCTGTTTCTTACATTCCACTTCAGAAGACATAGTATTTGCTGATACATTAAGGGAAGGAAACTCAATAACACTGAGAGTTGCTGTAGGTAATTCGCTAACCATGCTGTCATCTCCAACCCTTCCATTAGAGCTTGAGCATCTCACAATATTCTTTCCTTTTAGTCTTGAACTATTCCCACGCCTGAGAGGCATCATTAGTGGCACTCCTTTGCTTGCCCATTTGTATATTGAGAAATGAAATTGGCTGCTATTACAACTGGTTGAGACAGTAGAACTAATTGAATCCTTCTTTAAGTTCGCTCCCGTGTCTGTTTTATCAGATTTGGTCTCTTTTGCTGACCCCTGGCTGCTAAGAGAAAATTCATAGGATAAAGGGCTCTGGTGACAAGATGGTCTAACATCATTTTTCCACTCGTCCTGACCTTGGATTGCTTGGCTTGAAAATCTCGACGTAGAAGTGCTTGGTGAATGTGGAGAGCCTGGCCCATTTGAAGGACCATCCTTGCTTCGAGATGGGCTACGATTGCCAGAAGCAAATCCCGAAAAGTCCATTCCTTTGGTCAATTTCGCTGGAAGGCTGGAAAGTTAAAAATCAGTTGGAGTTTAAAAATACACAACAATCAGAAAATTGAAAATGGAAATAAATTCAGAGCTAGCACAAAATGAATAAAAATCAACAAGACCTAAAAACCAACTACTTAAGATTGGCTACATGAATCCTCTTTTGCAGCCAGACTTTACATGTATATGCATATCTATATAACATAGATTAGGATCAGGGGACACAACATAAATTTTACACAATCCTTAAGCTATTGAATCCTGCAATATCAAATGGTCTCCCAAAAAGGCTGAGTGAAAAAATGGCTAATATACTAATGAGACCATTGAATCTTGTAGGATCCGAAGTTGTGTGCAATATTCACTATACAACTTGGCCCCAGTTACTAGCACCACAATTATTATTATTATTATTATTATTATTATTTTGTGGTTTTTTTTGGGGGGGGGGGGGGGGGGGTGGTGACAGAGTCCAGCAAACCCATATAATTTGACATGCCTAAACGACTTCAATATAAAAGGCAGCAGGACTATTTCTTTTTTTTTTTTTTCCTCAATATATATGATGCAAAGAAGGCGAAAAAAAAAAAAGAAAAAGAAAAAAAAAAGGGTCCATACAGATGGAATCGTTTGCAGATGCATGAGAAAGCAACAAAAACACGAGCAAAGCTTGATGCATCATCATCGAAAAACAATTTTACATTCAGGAGAACATATGAACTGGGATATTATTATACGTAATTGCTATATATTTCAACACATTCAAACGCCGGAAATCATATATAATTCAACACCAGAAAGCATTATAAAGCCAAAACCTTAATTGGGCAGGGGGTGATGAACTCCCGAAAGGCTCAGCTCTGGGAGGCAACGGCCGAGCGGGGCTTAAAACCCTCGAACCAGGCGCCGAAGCGAACGGATCCCGATGGTCAGCCTTCCTCGGAGTCAAACTCAAAGACTCATCACCTCTAAAAATATCGTCGAAGAAATCATCGCTTGGGTACCGCCTGCGATTCGAAACCTCCTCGCCGAAAACCGGCCTCTCGCCCAATCCAGACCACGCTCTGCGACGCGAAGCCGATCCTTCCTCCTCCCTCAGTAATAATGCACCCTTATCCGACGCCTCGCCGACACCCCACCGCGTCTCATAAATCGACGACCGCCGGGGCGGGCCGCCGAATACGTCGTGAAAATCGACGTCGGAGTTTCTCAACGGCGTCTTGGGTGAACCCTGATAACTATTTCCCAATAAAATGTGCTCTCTCTGAGAAAATCTATCCATATTGATCAATTAAAGGACACCCAACGGGTGGGAAAATTCAAAATCAAAATTTGGCGGGAAATTCTAGTCAACTATTCTTGAGCTTCTTGAATTGAGCTGCAGAGAGAGGCATTAATGGCTTTTGAGCAATTTATTGTCAGATTTCAAAGCACTTGTTGATGGAAATTATGAAATAAAATGAGGCTGAAATTTTTGAAAAGGAAAATACAGAAGAAGACAAGAGAGGAGTGGGGTTAGTGTTAGGCGGGTTAGCGCGAATTGAAGCCACAAGCTTGTGGTGAGAATCCACAGTGAGTAGTCGTGGATAAGAAGGAAAATCCGAGCGACAAAGCAAGGACTTAGAAAAGTCGTGCTTTTTTTAAAAAAAATTTCTCTTGGCGACTGCAGGATTTGTGAGTGAGACGTTGCTTTGGGATTATGTGCAAAGCCAGTTAGGACGACAGCCTCTCAGTTGTAATCTATGAACATCTTGGTTGGTCAAGGAAAAGATGAGCGGCCAATGGGCTTTTGTTTGGTAACACGCTTTAACAACATGGTAACGGTTAACTGACACACTATAATAATAATCACTCCGTAATAAGCCAAGGGGGCTATTGCCAACCAAAATGTCCAAGTCGAGACATGGTGGATGATTCGATGAAGACCTATCCAGAGACCAAAGACTTGTTTTGTCCTCACTCCTCAGTCTGAATTTTTTTATTTGACTTTTCAGTGTTGTGATTGTATTTAATCTTACATTATGAGCATGAAATATCATCTGTATTGTTATAAAAAGGAATTGCATTTATGATTGGGTGTATAACGTGAAATACTAAAAAGTACTCATCAGATTTTAAGATTGAAGAAAAATAATTGAATTAAAGTAGTCATTTAAGATAATGAAGATGATTCCTATTTAATACTAGTTTTTGTCTTCATTTGAAATCAAATTTTTTATTTTTTATCTTAACATTTTTATTTTTATTGAAGGTGGTCTTCGTTTTCCACTAGAGAATAATCTATTTATTTATTTTCCTTTTAGCAATTTTTTGTCCTATTTCTACAAAGTGGCAACACATAGTTACATCTAATTTATATATATATATATATATATATATATATATAAATAATAAATACATAAATATTTTATGTTTTTTCATAAAAGATAATGTTTAAAATTCAAAAGTATATTTTTTTTATATCAAAATTGTCAACGAAAGATTAAAAATTCTTTAAATATACATTCAGAATCTTTTTCTTTTTCATAAAACGGAATATTTAAAGAGTTTATATTCATATATATTATCATGCAACTTGATAATTGTTTTAGGAAAAAGAATTTGAGTAAGAATTTAACTTTAATTTGTTAAGAATTTGAGGTTAAAATCTAACTTTCATTTGTTACCAAATGATAAGAATATTTACTATGAGTTTTAATTAAAAGAATGGTATAAATGTATTTTTCTTAAAAAATAAAGGTATATTGGTTGTTCAAAAGTTTTTCTGAGATTCAGCCTTTTATAGATAGTATAGATATATATATAAAGTAATGTTCACCATTGCTACATGACAATTTTTTACACTGCCACTTGGCGTCTTAAACTTTTAAGAGTTGTGTTTTATATTCAAGAAGTTGTAACTGTTCAAATTAACTATACTTTTTAAAAGACGTCTTCTTATTTTACAACAAATAGGGCCTTTTTTTTTTTCTTCTTCTTCTTCTTCTTCTTTTTTATTTATTTTTTTTCCTTTGAGTTCGAATCCCAACACTTTGAAAAAAATCTCTAAGCCAACGATTTATCGTTGCCCACCTGTCGCGACAGTGATTAGTCTCTTGGTTATTAGTTTTAGGGATACACTGGGTCAAAGACCCCAAAAAAAAAAAGGGCCTTTTTTTTTTTTTTTTTCCTAAGCATTATTTTCTCTTCATCTTCTTAATTCTCTCTTTCTTTGATCTATGAGAGTTTTGTCATGCATGGAATCAAGCCCCCTTTTGTTTTTCCCCTTCCCTTTCTCTCTCTCTCCCCTATTTTTACCAAAATACGTTCTCAAGTTTGCAATTATAGAGAGAGGGGATCTATGTGCCTTTCGGTTCTTAAACGCAAGTCGATAGAAGAGTTCTTTTTTCCCTTTCGGTTGTCAAAAAAAGGTTTGCAATTATACCATTTTTTGTTCTCTTGGTTTATATTATCTCCTTTGCTTTTCATATCAACTTTTTCCCTTCAATGCAAATATGTTTTTGTGACTCTAAACTTTGTTCTGCAGATTGTTGCCAATAGTGTACGATATTGTGCGCACTAACAACAAAACAAAAGCAAAGAATTAACAAATCAAATCATTCACTCATGGCATCTTGATACGTAGCATCATCACCTTTGGTGGTATTACTAATTTTTTAAACAGAAATATGAAGTATTATTAATATTTTTTATTTGCAGTTAATTATCAATTTAAATATGCTTTGCATTGCTACATGGCATTTTCATTTTTTTCAAAAGTTGTATATTTACATTAAATAAGTTGCAATTGTTCAAATTAATTGTACTTAATAGCCACGCCTTCTATTTTTTACAGCAAAGAATGCTTTTTTTTTCCCAAACCACTACTTCCACCCGGTGTTCTTGATTCCCTCTTCCTCTTGATCCGCAAGATTTTTGTCGCACATTGGAAAAGTCCCAAAAAATCTTGGTAAAGTGTTGCAACAATTAAAATGAGTAAGTTTTCATATATTCTCCTATTAGTTGCTGATTTACATAATTATATATATACATCATATGTTATTTGATATAATAAATAAATAAATAAAACAGTTCTTTTCTCTATTTTTTTCCCCATGTAATATCAGTAAAGTGTTGCAAGAATCAAAAAGAATAAGTTTCCATATACACTCCTATTAGTTGTTGATATACATGATTATATCATATGTCATTTGTTAAAATTAAAAAAAAAAAAAAAAAGCAGTTCTTTTCTCTATTTTTTCTTCCTCCATGTTTTTTGGGTAATTTTTTTTTCTTTGTTTTATTCTATGATTGTAAGCTATGTCAATAAATAAGGTTGGTAATTTTTTATCTTTCTAATGTATTTATTTTAAATTTTATATTATTTGTTAAATTTATTATTAAAAAAATATTTTTTAATTTACATTTTGTCTAGTGCATTGCACAAGTTCGCCGCTAGTTACCTAACATCCGTTAGACCCCTTTATCCAGCATATATGACAAATGTATACTCTTTAACAGGACACGTGTTAGACAAAACCCTCACCTAACCCATCTAATTTAGAATGATTCTTATTTATTGTAACTATCTTTTTATTCTCTCTCTTTAATTACTTAATATTAATTTATGTCTTTATTTAAAACTCAAACTTTTTATTTTTTATCTCAACATTTTTATTTTTATTTTTATTGATGGTGCTCTTCGTTTTTCACTCTAGAATAATTTATTTTATTTTTAGCAATTTTTCTGGCCTATTTCTACCAAGTGCCAAGACAAAGTGACATCACCAAACAATCTAACATCCGTTAGGCCACTCCATCCAGCAAATATGACAAATGTACGCTCCTTAACAGGACACGTGTCAGACAAAACCCCCACGGAACCCATCCGATTCGGAATGACTCACATAACTCGTGGTCCTCGTGGATACACAGCCAAAGACAAGAGTCCGCAAGCAACGCGTAGACAGGTATTACTGTCCCCGTACAGATCCTGCCTGCCCTAGTTTCTCAGCCGTTGATCTCATCTCCAACACACACACATACACCGTATATATACAATTTGTACAGAGAGGAGAGCAATTAAGCAATCCCTCGTCTGGGTTTATCCGACCTGGACTTCCACCTCACTGCTAACGCCGCCAGCACAGGTCTCTCGATCTCGATCTCTCTCCCACTCGGATACTTTCCACACTCTGCTGTTCATTGTTGACTTGACTTTGTCTTTTGTTCACGATTAGGGTTTTCGATTTGTTTATGTTTTGGTGTTTTTCATGATGCTTGTTCTATTTCATGATGTTTGGGTGCTTTTTCATGATGTTCGTGTTTCTCTCCTTTTTAGCTTTAATTACCAGGTTCTGTTTCAGTTCAACTTACTCAAAAACAGCTGTGTTTACAGGATGAAGAACTGGTTCTTTTTGGTTCTTCTAATCCCAATTTTGTCATACCTTAATTTCTAAATTAAACCCCTAATGTTAATTATCTATGGTCATAATTCTTGTGCTGTAAAAATTTTAATTTCCAAAGCTATTAATATGCAGCTAAATCATTAGTATATTTGTTGAATTTGAAATTAATTTTGTACGGATCATGCATTTTGATGTTCTGCTGCAGCTAGTTAGTTGGGTTTGTTGATTTGGATTGAGATTTAATTGGAAAATAGAAAGGGTTTTTTGTGTCCCCCCCCCCCCCCCCCAAATTATTAAGAGTCGTGATAATTCGTACTTGAATGGAGCCGTGTATTTGGTAGAGTGGGTTTGAGTCCATTTATTAAATGGATGGAGTAATGAACATATATTGGCACCGAGGGTTTAGATATTTTCAAGATCGATTCATTGGAATAAATTACGCAAAATTTGAATATTTAAACAATGTTTTGAAAAGTAGTAACTGTTCCATTGATCGTAGAAAGTATCAGGTTAAATCAAACTGTAAATGGTAAGATTTTTTTCGACTATTTTGTATAGAAATTTGAGATTGATAGGTATATGATGCATACAGTGTAAGTTCAGGTTGACCTATCAAAAAAAAGATATGCACTCAGTGTTGGAGTAGCTATGTGGTTCCCTTGTAGATTAAACCATAGTGGCCAGATTGGGAAACAGAAGCAGGAAGTGTGATCCCAAAGATTTCAGAAAACAGTTTCAAAGCTCTTTAGAAAATCGAGAGAAACCTAATGAGGGACAATGTTGATGATGAAAATGAATAAGAAGCATTAGGAAATATTGGAAGAATATCAATGGTGAAGAGTGATACTGGAGTATAGGAAATATTGTGTTTCGACAATTCAAGAAACATTTTCCGTCAGAAAATATTGCATATCTCCTGCATTTTGAAAAGTATCTTGAAGGTTTATTGGGAAATAGAAATGGGTATCCCATTAGTTTTAGGAGAAGTTTCATCTGATTTCGAAAACAGGTTGTGGGGGTAAATGTATTTGAACTTTTGGGAAAGATGGTTCAATAACTGTGGAATGAAGGAATATAGTTATGCTACATCACAAAATGATCAGATGACCTTCTCATGATTAGAAGTTTGTTCCAATTTCGAGTTTGGATGTTATCTTTTGCTGACATGTCAGAATAATGCTTTCCATGCTCACATATAAAAGCTCAATGTTACAATTTTTGTAAAAGCATCATTCATAATTATCTTGCTTGATTTGGCTTTACTGCTGTCTATTTGGCTGGAATGCTAAAATAAGTGTTGTCATTTACATTTTTTTGAATATTCAGAGCAGCTCAAACACTTTTTATATGAAAATATGTGGCTATTAAGGCATTAAAATATTCATTGAGTCGATCATGTCAGATTTTTCATGGAATTTCTGACAATATTTAAGAGTGTACAGTAATTAGTCGAAGCTACGGTGGATTGCACAGTAAATGTGCTCCTGAACAATGGGGGCTGGTGAAGAGAGCACTCCTGCAAAGTCTTCAAAACCTACTGCATCGACTCAGGTTCTCTCTCTCTCTCTCACTCCAGTTTGGAGTGCACCAAAGCTAACTTTATGGGCTGCCTACTTATCCCCACTTAAATTCATAAATTGAACACAATTGATTGAAACCATACCTGACCCAATGGTCAAGTGTCGGGTCACCAAGTGCGAAAGTTGCAAGTTCAAGTCTTGAAAGTGGCCACTTTTTCTTAAAAAAACAAAGGTTAGAACCACATCTAGCTCATCACTCTCAGAAATCCTCTCAGCAGGACTGACACTGGGTAATAGCCTTATATATATATATATATATACTCTCCTGTGGGTTGAATTTAAGTAGGGATACGTAGGCAGCCCATGAATGTATTTATATTACACACACACATCTTTTTATTTTATTTTATCATTCTCCTTTATATCTACAGGAAACACCAATTAACCCTTCATATCCTGATTGGGCTACTTCTATGCAGGTTAATGTTGCATTTGTTTTTTCTACTATGTTAATCAATTTAGCATTTATTTATTCATTTTATTTTTATCAAGTACTCTGATAATCATCTTTAAAGCTTATGGTTTCACTCCTTGAACAGGCATACTATGGTATGGGAGCTACTCCACCTCCCTTTTTTACCTCACCTGCTGCGTCCCCAACTCCCCATCCCTACTTGTGGGGGCCTCAGGTGATAATCTCCACCATCTAAGATCATGTAGTGTGTGCATCTTGTGATAATGAGAAGAGTGTTTGACAGTTTCAGGAAGAATAAAAATCTTAGTTTCCTTTGTTGGTGTTTTGTTCAGCATCCTATGATACCACCATATGGAACTCCACTTCCATACCCGGCTGTCTATCCTCATGGAGGGTTTTATGCTCATCCTAACATGGTAATCCTAACCTCTTATTATTCAATATGAATTTAGGTTGTGTACTTATCTTATGTTAAAAGTTGTTAAAGATTCCTTCTCTCCCCCCCCCCCCCCCACCCCTCTTTTATGCATATTTTATAGGAGGATATATATTTTGCTGTTAAACATCCAAAGTAGGAAACTCCTTTGTACCTATGGGAAGAGGCTCCATATTTGTATTTGTCTTCTATATAGGCTCAGGGTGTGGCATTGACAAATACAGAGACTGGAGGAAAAGCTCCTGATGGAAAAGACCCCACGTCAATGAAAAAATCCAAGGGAACCTCAGGAAACACAGGTGTGACAGTTGGCAAATCTGGAGAAAGTGGGAAAGCAGCCTCGGGTTCTGGAACTGAGGGTGCCTCGGAAAGGTGTGCTAACTAGAGGTCCATTTATGCTTCATAAAATTCTGCTTGGCCTTCTGGCAATTTTTAAAACTTCTTCATTGCTAACCATTTACTGTTGAACATCCTTGATATTCTTTAATGTACAATTGTCTTTAAACAGTGCTGAAAGTGGTAGTGAGGGCTCATCAGATGCAAGTGATGAGAATGCTAACCAACAAGTATGTTTCCCTGCACTACCCCCCTTCTCTCTTATTATTAGTATCTATTTGGTATTTCTGTACACGATCTTGGTTTTAAAGAACCAATTTAAGGACTAAGATTCAGCTTGGTATTGGTTTTCTTTGGGCTGCATAAACTTAATCCAAAATCTGATTCTTTTATAAGTTGGTTGAGCTGATCTGCCCTCAGCAAGTTGAATTATTAGTATGCCTAGACTGCATATTCAACAGGTGGTAACTTGAAGGTTTCCTAATTGTTCATCTTTAGGCATCTTCTGCAAGTAAGAAGAAAAGCTTCAATCAGATGCTAGCAGATGGTAATTTTCTCATATTGAAGCATAGCGGTACTCTCTTTATTTAATTTATTGTATTAGTTTTAAAGCTTCAATATCTTCCTCAACAGCAAATGCAAAGAGTAATAATGCTGCTCAATACAATGGTGGGAACCTTTCAGCCTCAGTTCCTGGAAATCCTGTGGTACCTGTGCCCACAAGCAATTTGAATATGGGGATGGACCTCTGGAATGGATCTCCTTCTGGAGTTTCACCCATGAAGACAAGACCAAATGCGTCGCATGTGGCTCCAGCTACAATGGTTGGACGTGAAGGCACATTACATGATCACCAATGGGTTCAAGTATGAAATGTTATCGAATCAAATTTTGGTGCCTACTTATTCTTTGTTCTTGTTTAATACTTTATGCACTTGGCCACAGAAGGCTACCTGTATTTAACTCTGATTTTTTGCTTTTTCTCTGCCTCTTATATAGTACTCATATGTATATTTTTTCCAAATGATTTAAAATACTTGCTCTGATAGGATGAGCGTGAACTAAAACGGCAAAGGAGAAAGCAATCGAATAGGGAGTCGGCTAGGAGGTCAAGATTGCGCAAACAGGTAGGAGGATATTCTTTAGTGTCCTGGGCCACAGTTCTTGCTTTCATTCATGTTTCATTTATTTATATTTCTCATTTATCTGTTTAGTTTCTTCTTCTTGTTCATGTTACTTGAAATTTTATTCTTTAATGAACTATAAGTCACCAGTGAGGCAACATTTAATCTAGGAAAATGCATGCTAAGATCTGAATGCTAATATATGTTGACACTGGGCTTTGCTGTTTTTATTTATATTTATATTTGTTTATTTTTTATAAACAAGAAGTATATTAAACACAAAAATAGAATACAACGAAAGGACGAGAATTCCTTGGGGGAGAAAGGCATCCAAACCTATCAAGATCAGTCTGGAGTTTGCTGGTTTCATGAGTAATTAAAATATATGTGCAAGAAAAGGAGCCGAATGATACTTTCAAAGGCTTCATAAAGGGGTGGTTTGATTCGAGTTGAGGGCACTACGTGGACAAGTGGAAGGGCGAAAACTATGGGGTTTGAGGCAGCGAGAAAGACATAACAACCTATTATTTAAAAATATATATGGCTTAGATGGAGTTGGATGACAAAAGTGATTCAAATAGTTGGGAAATGAAAAAGCAGCCTCTGACAGAGGATTGGGTGTGGGGGGGGTGGGGGGTGGGTTGTTATTGACTTTAATACTGGCAAATGAATTGCTTGTTTGAGAATTGTGACCTTTTACAATCTAATTATGCTTTTGAGGGCTCCACAGCTCTGTGTAGGGCTTAGATGTTCAAACTATTGAAATCCATGTGACCTCTGTGGAGGGTTGATATGGTCCAGTGACACGATGTCGACTACTGTACTCCAGAATGCAGTTTTTTCAAATCCATGGACTACTCTCATGTACCACTAAAAAGTATACCATTAGAATCCCATTTGGAGTCTTTTTCTGGCAGTTGAACATCAGTACCAATTGGGCCAGACGTGATCAACAATGATGATCTAGACAGAATTGAGAGTCTGTGGATTGCACAAATTGTTTTGTGGCCAAACTAGAATGTTGACTACAAGAAACATGATGGGAGATTTTGTCTGGTAGGTTGAGGACCTTATGGTCCCTTAAGTCTCATTCTGCCATTGTTTATATCATGACGTCACTTAGAACTCAATACAAGTATGATAGGTTGATGAAAGTGAGAATTTCTTCTTTGATATCTTGAAGTTTGATTTCTAGAAGCTTGCATGAATGTTTGACTTAATTCAAAATTTTTAAACCATGACTTGCATTTGTTGTTCTTACCAGGCAGAGTGTGGAGAACTACAGACGAAGGTGGAAAAGTTGAGCAATGAGAATCTCACGTTGAGAGATGAGCTGCATAGGCTTACTGAGGAATGCGAGAAGCTCACATCTGAAAATAATAACATTATGGTTTGCTGCTATCTTTTATGTTTTTATCCTCCTTTTACTGTTTTTTTCTTAGCTGATGATCATTCATTTGCTGGCTTTCTCGTTATTGTCCATATATGTCAACCTTTTTGTTTAGAGTAGTGCTATTCATCCCTAATGTTTTTCCCTATTTTCTTTCCTTAATAATGTGGTAGCAGCCACATCAACACATGGTGTTTTTTATGTTTTTTAAATGCATGCCACGTAAGTCTTTACATCACTAGGGAACAAATTTAGGGATCAATAGCATTTTCCTCTTGTTTAAATTCCATTCTATGCTGCTTGACTGTTCATTGAGAACTGATTTGGCTATTTGATATGACTTACAATTTGCAAACATTCAAGAGGGATGGAGTATGTGTCTCAATTATAATGAACATTGAAATGCGATTTTATTATTATTTATTATGCTATCCCAACTCTCCCCTCCCTGGCCTCTCATTTTGTTTCATTCTTTTTCTGTACCATCTACTATGATTAGAATGTATGAACTAATCTTTTTTCCTTTTTCTCTCTCACCCCCCCCCCCCCCCCCCCTTTGTTTTTTACCAATTGACACTAACGGTGATGCTAAAGTGAATTGGAACGGTAAGACTTGTTCTGCTGTTGTCTTCCTAAAGTAGCAAAGTCAGGTTATCAAAAATCTGCATCACTTTGACATTCCTACTTCTCTGATAAATTTATCAGATGGTAGAATTCATATAAAGAAAGCAGCCGATCAGACTGATGATTATGACCAATCCAAAAGGTGTTCCTTGAAGGAACAACCTTACAGGAATAGAGATGCAGTTGTGTGAAACCCTGATCTGCCCGTGTCCTTTTAAATTATAGTCTTAGCAATTAGAAGAGTTACTCCCTTGTTAAAAGCAATTCCAATCATTAATGACACTTTAAATTTAACTGAGCTAATTTTCTGATGGTACAGGAAGAGTTGACTCAGTTATATGGACCCGACGCAATATCAAACCTTCAAGTTAATAACCACAGCTTGGCTCTCCATAATGTAAATGGTGAAGACAGCAGCCATGGACAAGACTGCTTCAATGGAAAATAACTCCAACTCTGTTTCCGGTCAGAATGGAAATTTCTTCAATGCTAATGGGAACCTTGAATCTTAGCTCTAATTGAATCACAGCTTTCATTTTTTACAGTTGTAGTCTACACTTATGACCCTTTTCCTTTTTCTTTCAAATCACAATGTATATATACTTTCGTGGGACTCAGGTACATCTCTGTACATTGTTGCAAGATGAATTCTACTGCAAGGGATGGATATTCGGCCCATTATCATTGCATGTTTTAGACTTACTATTATTTTCTCCCACTGCCTTTATTTGTATGGTGTGAACTGTGAATGGAATGTAATTGCTTAACCTTTGTTGACAATGACATTGTATTTAATTATTTATTATAATTTTCATTTAACTGGATTCTGCATTGGAATGGGAGTACGGTGATGATTTTCCTTCGGATTTAATTTACAAAGATGGCCTAAGATGTCATGTTAGTTGGATTAACCAGAGGGTGGTGGTTAAGTGAAAGCTTTGTTACTTTTAGCAACTTCTCTGATCCTGCTACTGATTTAATCTCATTTTTCCTGTTTCGGTGTTCTTGAGTAAACCTTGTTCTTCGAGTGCACAAACATTACAACCAGAAATCACCAATTGTCACAAAATAAGAGAGATGTGAAGTTATTCTCTTCCAGTGCCATGCAGCATGGTTGGTAACCAGAGAAAACATCCAAGATAGGCCACCAGAGGTCGGTCTTGTTTGATTGCTGGCAAAATATTACTGGGAGATGATGAACTGGTTAACAAGCTTTATCTCACAAAAAATGGTTGGCTGTCATCTTTCACAAACGCAGTAAAATCTTCAATGCAAATATCTCATCAATCCAGAAACCAATTTAAAAATCTTCCAGTTTAGAACCTAAAACCTAAATGGGAATGGAATGATCTCACAAGCAAAAGATCAATCTCAATACAATTTTTTGAAGAACCTCAAAAGCATATCAGAATTATACCCATCACTGGACTCACCCAAATTGATCAACTTGGTGAGGCGTTGGACATATCACAAGGCCGATATCATTCCATTACGTATTCCATAAAATTTTAAGGCACAAATCCAAACTTAAAAATGGAGTTATTACATGTGTGCGTGCATACACAATGAGAGAGAGAGAGAGAGAGAGAGAGAGACGCTCCCATGAGCAGTACTGAACTTTTTTCTGGAGGGGGGTGGGGGGGTTGCAAAGTCGCAGGAATCAATTTGAATTATGAGTCTTTGTTCGATGAAACAGACTTTGCTTATCAATTTGAGTCTTTGTTTGCAATCATAGCATAATCATAAAGAGACTGATGCATCATTAATTCATAAGCTACAGATCAAGCACCAACATGCCATTTGAGAATAGATGCAATCATTCAGACGAACTGCAGAATTACGAGTCTTGCGACATTACAGTATACAGCAAACACTTAATCAGATAATACAGACAATAAAAATTTAGATCTCATCTGTGGGTATACCGTATACATAACGGAGAGCATTTGGTTATCAGTGAGAGGTACTCAAGTGAAATTTAACCAAAAGTAATCACGGAAAATGGAAAACAAAATTTGAAACCGAAACCAACAATGGGGTGCTTAAAAGGAGATATTTTACATTTCTCCTCGAGAGTGAAATCCAATAAACCAACCTGTATCCAGTGACAAGCAAAGTGTAACTACCGAACTCAGCAGTGGGTCTCCATATTTCTATTTCTGCCAATCAGAACCGTCCGGGAAGGGTTCCAGTGCATCTTGCTTGCCATTAACATAGAGTTCAACAACTGCCTTCATTCTTGGAAGCTTATCAGGGTGGTAATTTACATGAATAATTACTGGCTTCAACTTTCTTAATTTAGCATCTTTCCTGACAGTCTTAAAGAGGACCTTACTGTTCATAAAGAGATAGAAATCCATAGTTCTCTTGGCAGCATGAAGCCCATCATACCCAGGATGCGAAGGGAAATAGAGCTCCTCATTGAAAACTGCTTGGTCCCAAGAATTTGGCTGCCGAGAAAGCCGATCAGGCCACTCGATCCAAAAGCTCAATTGAAGGAATTGTAGGCCTTATATAAAAGAAACCAGAGTTATACACCCATATCCTCATTGTATGAGCATATCGAGCCCAACCCATGGCAGGTTCATCAAAGACATCATTATATCCATAAGCTGTCATATTATTGTGACCATCAGTCATGGACTCCACATCTGAATCCCGATAAAGATGATCAAACGGATTCTGTAAGTACACTATATCAACATCCGAGAGAAGAACACTGTAACCCAGTTGCAAGAACTCCCTCAAAATACGGAACTTCAATCCTGAGACGGCATGGTTACCTCCCATCCTTGCAACTGAATCAATACCCTCATCAGGGTCTCTCTTGTACACTGGGACATCATTTGATTTGCAGAAATTTTCAATCTCGTCATCTAATGCTACAACAAGATAATTAGGTATACCAACTTTCTTGATGCTGGTGAACCAGACCTCCAACATGCTTTTCACATTTGAATTCGCAAGTGCAACTATAAGCTCTTTCTGAACAGAAACTTCCTCCAAGGTTTTTGCCAATCTTGGATTCACAGATTCATCAGGAATGACAGTTGGGTTAGTCCTCAATCCCTTGACAGTACCAAAAGGCCCAGCTTTGTGCTGTTCACCCAACACCATGAACTGCTTCTGTGCATTATCTTTTCCCTGCTCAGCCAACCGTAGCTTTTCGGTCAGCTCCCTAACCTGCTTCTTCAACTCAGAATTCTTACCCGACAATGCCACAATATCCGACTTCAACATGTTAACCCGTTCTGGTGATTCACATTGTGATGAGGCAATCTAACAAACAGCAAAAAAATAAAAACCATATATAATTAACGTTTTTTATTTTTATTTATTTTTTATAGGAAAAACCCATATAATTAATCTCGACAAAACCAGATTTAAATCTGTGGTATTATATCAGGCCCTAAAAACATGAACATCAAACAACAACTACTGACAAAATAAGCCAATCGTACTAACTTCTGAGAATAATAAGGTAAATTCTCAGAACCAAACAGACCTTACATTTTCTTAGTCTTATGTTTTAATTTGTTTTGATCTCCAAACATGGAAAAACACACCTCAAGCAAGCCAGATAGTCATACTAAGCTCCGTTAAGTAAAGATTTTATAAATATATGTATGTATGTACCTTTTATATCAGGTCCCAAATAATGAGTGGAGCTTCGCCGAATCAGTTTTTTTGAAAACTGTCGGACCCGATGACTTAAGATTTGTGTCAAAAGTTGTGTTCCATGATCTTGACCCATAATGAATAATCTAAAATTCTAAACTTTAATATATTTTCTTTTGTAACCTTCTCTCAGCAATCAAACAGAGCAACTTTCCAGTGCATTTCCCAGGAAAAACTCAGTTCTAAGTTCTAACTCTCATCATTTTTTAAATTTTTTTTTTAATATCATCGTTCTAACTCTCAGCATAGTAGAGTCAACACTTGGGGTTTCGGATAACAAATTACCAGGAAAACATCAAATTCAAAGAAAGCAAAAATGAACTTAAGTATATTGACATGAAATTAAGCCATTAAAGTCACATCACACACACAGACACACAAATGAGGTATATATATATATATATATATATTATGATAAGACTTTCGAGGCACAATAGCACAAAGATTCGAACCTTGAAACTTGATTTTGAGACTCGATGAGCTTGGATTGGCGGATCAGTATTGAAGAATCCGTGAGGAAACAAGAAGGCGGAGACGCATCCAAGAAGAACTCCGATCGCAATGGCTCCGGCGATTCGAGATCCACGAATTGATGATAGAGCATTGCTTCTCATCAGCGGACCGTCTCTACGACCCGCCATGGCTTCGCCCTTTCTCAGCTATCACACAGAAACGTTCCTCTTTAAAGCATCAATTTTAGGGTTTCGCTTCGTCCTCGATGATTCGGAGCTTTGCTTTTAGGTGAAGTTTGCTCTCTGTATTTAAGATTCAGAGCAAATCGGACTAGTCCTCGTTGACGCGGCGAAGTTGTTTTGTCCACTGCTTACTACAATTTTTAATTGGTAAAAAATACCAATAACTTATTTTTAAAAATCAGACATCTATGGACTATAGAATAGTGGTAAATAAGACCACCATTAGAGGATCAAAATATAAGATCACTAATGTGGCTAAATCTGATTGATAAATGGTTTTAACATTGTTAAGAGACAAAAAATATCTAAATGTGGGAATTCCTAATTTCGCTGGTGAGATTGCTTTAAAAATTAGATAATTGGGTTTTTATCTAGATTTCGAATACCACTTCCTCAAACATTCTCCTTCAATTAAGGGATTCCCAAAAAAGAACCCACCCTCGAAACCACGTCTCTCATTAGACTAGGTTTCATCAAAACTACTCCACAATAATTGCATTACATCAGGATACTCACAAAAAATCAACTATGATAATTAAGATAAATTGAGATTTTATTCAGGTAACAATGGGGTTCACACCTCTCCTCCCTTTCCTCCTAACAAACCTAGGTAACAACTACATTCCCATCTAAATTCAAGATAATTCCATAATGATGCATCATATAGAAAATGCATCAAAGATAATTTCACAAGAATTGTATCAAGATAATTACAAAAACTCAACAACGACAATTCAGATAAATTGAGATTTTAACCAGATAACAATGGGGTTCATACCTCTCATCCCTTTTCTCCCCACAAACCTAGGCAACAACCACATCCCCACCTAAATTCAAGATAAAATAAACAATGATGTATCACACACAAAATGCAACAGATAATTCCCCAAGAATTGCATAAGAATAATCACAAAAACTCACACAACGACAATTCAAATAAATTGAGATTTTAACCCGATTTGGAGGAGATGTAAGCCCTATAAAAACGGAGGGAAAAAATCATGAAAAAAACACTAACGTATCCTTGATTCCTTAGATATAGGGATTCCATATATGGTATAGATTCAGCAAAATGGGTCAAACTAATGGTGGGTAACCACTGTTAGTCATCCTCTGAATTCGTCCCTGTCTAGTCGTCCGCTTTAGCATTATTGATGGACTATAGGGTTCACTGTTTTTATTTTATTTGTAATTTGTAATTTTTTTTTTTAAATGATGGCTAATCTATATATCTATATGTAATCTATATAATATATATATAACGGAGGGATGCCTTCATTTTGATGCCACGTATCAATTTATGATTTTTTTTTTTTTCTTTCAAATCACATGCTGAATCTGTGAACAATTAGAAAAAAAAGGTAAAAATTACCTTTTAGTGATCACTTTCCAATCTAATTCGAAAAAAAGGATAGCATCTATCAACTTGCAACAAATTAATTGTACACTTACATCAAAATAACTATCAGTTTTCTTTTTTTCGTATTAAGTTAGGAAAGAATCACTAAAAAATAATTTTCCCAAAAAGAAAGTTGCTTTTTAGTGACTTTTGGACAAACCACATGCTGAATCTATGAAGTCAGAGAAAAGGGTGAAAATTATCTTTAGTGACCACTTTCCAATCTAATTTGAAAAAAAGGATAATATCTATCAATTTGCTACAAATTAACTGTATACTTACATCAAAATAACTATTAGTTTTCTTTTTTTCATATTAAGTTAGGAAAGAATCACTAAAAAATAATTTTCCCATAAAGAAAGTTACTTCTAGTGACTTTTGGAGAAATTACATTTTAGCTATCAATTTCCAACTTAATACCAAAGAAAGAATATTCTCTACCAACTTGCTATAAATTAACTGTATACATGTTTCAAAAGGACTACTAATGTTTTATGTTCGATATTAAGTTGAGAATTGATCACCAAAAGGTAAATTCTCTAACTTTTCTTTTTTTTGGTTTTTATTGCTATTTTTCACAGGGTATAGGTAGGTTGACGCTTGGCATACACTGCATATTTCTTTGTTTTTATGTGGGAGAATTGGAAAACTTACATTGTATAATGTTCAACTCAAACTTAATAGACTATACCATATTTCTTCGTTTTTTTATGTCTATTTATCTCTTCTCCCAAAAATTGAACGTATAAAATTATAAATAGTTATAATTAGAAAGTGAGACAAATAGAAGCAATGATGATTAAAAAAGAAAACGCAACACACCGGAATATGTATTAACATATCAAATTGCTTAGAAAACTATAAAAATGTTTAAAAAATTGTGCAAATACACTTTTGCCAAACAAGGGGTATTTCAAATCGTTAAGTCCTAAACTAATTCCCATAATGTACAAACCATTCTCAAGTCTATGTATTCGATAGTGAAAGAGTAAAGACACGAATTCAAGATCTATGATTCTTGAGCTGCGGTTCTTTGCAATATGAGCTACCATCACGAATGTGTATTTTTATATGTATATAATTTATATTTTTCACAATATTTATTTTTACAAACCTCACATGTGCAATGCAAGGGTTATAAACTAGCGGTTAGATAAAAATAATTTAGCTATAGGTTTTTTTTAAGACACATGTTAGTCATTGCCCACTTCACATCTAGAATAATATTAAAATAAACTCGTTTGATGTGTTGACAGTTCACTAATTGAAGAATTGAATTTAACACTGTATTTAAATAAAGAATTTTTAGGAAAATTTGGAGAGTCAAATTATGTCAAGAATTTCATTTAGATAAAATTTTTTTGCCAAATTCCATCTTTTAAACACGGAAGTTTAGCCAAACAAGAAATTTTAAAAATCCCACTTGAAAATCCCGTCATTTTAAAAAACCAAATTTGTTTTCAAAATTCCTTATCCAAACATAGCATAGAAATAAACTTCTACCTTTGCATCTCCAAACTGGCTTGTCAATGATGGGTTTGTAGGTTTTGTATGTTGTATTTCCTAGGTCCTTTTGGGTTTTTTTTTTTTTTTTGGTATAATAGGAGGGGTTCGAGCCCCTAACCTATCCTACTCTTACCATTTTCGGCTTTTTAGGTCTACTTAATCACACTATGGGAGCGGCTATTGCCATCCCTCAATTTTTTTAAGTTCTTATGCATCAAAACTTATTTTAAACTTCTTAAGGTTTTATAAAAAATATAAAAAAGTTTTTTTAAAAACTTATCACATCCTAGAAAACATAATTTTGAACAACATTGAAAAAGAGAGTTTTTCCAAAATCTATCATTTAAGTAGTTTTTTTGGTTATTTGGTTTGAAATAATTACATATAAGAGCATCTCCAACCCAAGAGAATTATTTTGGTACCCTATTTTTTTAGCTCAAAAGGTGTAAAATTTAGGGGTGTTCGTGGTTCGGTTTGGTTCGGTTTTAGGGTAGATCTTAAACCAAACCATTATATTTCGGTTTTTGTTTTCTCAAACCAAAACCAAACCATACTATATAAAAAACCAAACCAAACCAAACCATAAAATTTCGGTTTGGTTCGGTTCGGTTTCGGTTTTATCCTATCAAATAGCAACAAATAATTAAAAATAGAAAAATGACAAGCCAAACTCTAAATAAAAACATTTTTAATAAAATCATTACATTAGCAACTAAAAAAAACATTAAACATTGTATCAAAATAGAAAAGAATTGACTTATGTCAATCCAAGTTCAAATTTCCAATCTAATACGTGTCAATATCTCACACAACAATAATAGTTAGTTTAATACATACCAATCTAATAAAGAAAAAACATTAAGAAAATTTACAATCTATTACCTATTATGCCCTTATTAGAATAATAATTTACAAAGTAAGTTTAATATGTAATATATAAAATTATATATATTTATATTATATTTTTTCGGTTTTTCGGTTTGGTTTGGTTTTTTAAACATGAAAACCAAAACCAAACCAATTTAATTCGGTTTTCTAAAATTAGAACCAAAACCAAACCTAAGGACAAAAAAACCAAACCAAACCGACTGGTTTGGTTTGGTTCGGTTTGGTTTTCGATTTTAACCTAAACCATGAACACCCCTAGTAAAATTCAGTTCAACTTTGAACTATTTTAGCTCACCATTTAACTCTTCTATTAGAGAAAGCCCTTTAGAGCTAAAAGCTATTTATAGCTTTAGCTCACACTATAACTCTCCCATTGGAGATATTTTAAAAGAAACTCTATTGTCAACTACTTTGCTTCAACCCCAAGCCTAGGTCACCTTCTAGTCGCTATTATCATTGTTTAAAGACCAAAGACACTAACAGTTTCCACTATGGTTGCAATTTGGTCCGATGTGAATCAAAGAACCGAACCAAAACCTATTAATCTGTTATAAGAAACTTTCATTTTTAGCCGTATTTTTAAAAAAAATAAAATTACGAAAATATCCTCTCCAAATTGAATCAACACAAACCTTACCCACATAGGTTGATTTGATTTGGTTCAACCAGTATGTCTTTGATTCTTACCCACAAAAAAAAAAAAAAAAAAAAGAAAAAAAAAAGAAAAAGAATGAGGGGTAGAATAGACATGCATGTTTTTACACAATCCTTTTGAAATTTTGTTTTTACAAAAAAGGAGTAATAGTGCGGATGAGATTGTAATTTACATACTACGTAGCACCTCTTACCATGAGGAAGCCCTTCAGCTAGCAAATTTTGAAGACGATTTTTATATGGAGTCCAACTTGCTGCAATCACATACATGCGGACAACGTGGAGAGAATAAATTAAGGAACCAGTATTTACAACTCTGTGGTATGGAAGTGCAAAGCACCTAGATCATCATTTGCCAAAACAAATTTAAAAAAAAAAGACAAACAGCAGGGGCTCAATGAATTCCAAGTCACAGAAAGCATAAGATACCCCATAAGATGCCAAGCAATCAGCTACATAAATTGCTTCCTGAAAAACAAAACTGGATTGCTACTATGGTAAACTGACCAGGCAAGGTCCAGACAGTCTCTAACCAGAGCCACATGCTGAAGGAGAAGAGTGGTTTTCCTGCACAATAAAAAATGGTCAACTGTAAGCATCCCTTAATTTAATTAGAGTATTATTTACTTGCCTAGTTGCCTAGCACCAGAGGAGAGAGACTGAATGGCCTATTATCCAGTAGTAGTTATTATTCCCATGCACATGCATAAGAGCAGATATAAGACTTTTTTTAATAATATAATAGGAAAACTGAACATAGCCAGAACAACGAGCAGTGCAGCAGGGGCTTGGTGTTGCACCTCATCCAGCAGTAGTAGTTTTACTTCACGCACATGGGTAAGAGCATATCTAAAATTTTATCTAATAACATAGAAAACTGAACGCAGGTAGAACAAGAAGAATGGCTTTTTGTGTTGCACCCTTGACAAAGCTGTTGGAGAACCCAAAAGAAGAGGGAGAAAACGAATGCTCTAAATGCAGGAAGCTATTCTGTTAACAAGACTAGTCAAAGGGAGGTCAAATGAATACACTTCTTGGAAAGGCGCTAGCAAATTAGAGTATTGTGAAAAGAATACAGGTATGATAAATCCAAGATATAAGAATATTTCTCGCATAAAGATAGTGGTATCTCAAAGGTTGGAGAAAGATTTAATAGAGAATTGGCTGACCTTCAAGTCCCCCAACAATGTTGATCTGGTAACAGTCAAATGAGATCAGGATGCACTGTATGGTTGAGTAATCCGTTTGGGAGAGAAAATTGCATGTTCAATAATAGTTGTCGCTACTATCGAAGTTTGGGAGTGAGGGGGAGACTACTGCCTAGCTTTGAAATCTAAAACCATTATTTTGTTGTTTGTTTTTAATTTATTTATTTATTTTTTGGCTGGAAAACATTATTTTGTTATAGGCCGAGGTCAAGCTTCAAGTAGGTCAACTATATCCAAATAGAGAAACCCAAATGCTAATACATTTGGCTCTAGAATAATAATGGTGGGATGTGATCTCTTATCAAAAAAAATTATGGTGGGATGTGATCGCCCATAATGGAGGAAAAAGCGTGTACCACAAACTGTGCCATGACGTACCAATCAAAGGATCTACTTTTTCAACAAACAAATACTTATATCATCAATGAATTCCAAGCAAAATGTGTTCAAAAATGGTCTCAAGGTCATAAAGCATGTTATATATTCGACTCTAATGCTTTCTCCCTAAAATTTTAATTCAAACCTTCAATCAATTTGCCAGGAATAACAAATACAAAACAGCACAGTGGAGAATAGGAGGCCAAATGATGGAGAGGACAAAAAGATCAATAAAATCCACCCCACAAATGCCTTTTGCTATTTCAAAATGGTGAGAGCATTTACATAGTGAAAGCAGAGAGTATGATTCAACAACAAGCCAGACAGAAAAGCGCAGAAAATATACATGTGGAAGTTGCATAAATATGTGTGTTAGAGAGAGAGTGACAAAGAGAGAGAGAGAGAGAGACACACACACACACACACACACACACCGACCGAGAGAGAGGGAGAGAGAGTCATACATTGCTAGAGTTGGTAATGTAGGAAACAACAACGGTGATGTCGTCAAGTTTGCCACCATAATAACGGAACCCAGCATCTTGGGCGGCGGTGGAGAAAGGTGTCTGCCGGTTTTTGTCCTGTGCACGTTCACGAGCCAATGCTGCTATCTTCTGAGCCGCCACCTGAGGCCCTAAGCCAGCTCTCATGGCATGAACCACTACTCCAGTAACCTCATTGTTGTACAAGTTATCAAACAGTCCATCAGTGCCAGCAATGATAACATCTCCTGGAGCTATAGGAATTGTAAACACCTGTGCCAAACAGAGGCGACTTAGTTCATTTGAACATTTCCAGTCCAAAATATAGTGAATTTGTATTGTTCTCTTTTTCAATTGCCACTGTTAGCTGTAATTATGCTCCACGACCAAAACTGATGATTAAACAATTCTCCTTCATGAACACATAATACAACCGAAAGCCAATTTTTGGATTTGGGACATAGTCAGGAAAATATAAAAAATGATCCAGGGAAAAAAAAATATTCATGAATGCATTGAGGAGAAGTTAGCATCAACAAACTCTCTCTCTCTCAATTTTGCGTGGGCCCATGCTTTTAAGAAATTATCTAATGACAGTATATGCTTTCAACATTTTTATTGTCCTCCATAGATCATTAGCATCACAAATTCCAAGCCTGTGTATCTAAATAGATAAAGCCTTAGCAGGAAGAGAAGAACATCAGAGTAATATGCATCAACTGACCTGACCAGAGCTAGGTAAATCACCATTATTTCCACTCTCTAATTGATAGGTGAAATTGAAATCATGCTGCTGGACAGGGGATCGGAAGACTGTGCATCCATCTCTGACAACCATAAACCCACTGTCCCCTAAATTAATGGCATGGAGACCCTGCAGCGAGAAGCAGAAAAACAAATCCACTTATGTTAACAAGCCGGTATAACCGGATAAGAAACTCCCTTACTCTTGTTCCAAAAATTTGAACAGTCAAAAGTTTAACCAAGAAAAAAATGTAAAACAACTTAGACAAGTAGGTTACAAACTAGACAAGGACAAATTTCAGTTTCTTTTAACCAGGAAAAAGAAAAAAAGCTGACTCAATTCCCGAAAACCCGATAGGGACCCCCAAAGTGGATCAGGATTTCCCAACTCAAGCTTTAATCAAGTGTTCAACCAATGTTTCTAGTTTGCGAAGCCTCTTCAAGTCCAAATTAAATTTGCTGCAAACATAACTGCTAAAATAATTCCATGGTACTGTGAACTTTCAAATTTATAGAGTTATTTCTTTATTGGATTCTGTATGACGATGATAATCAAAAACAATTGCATTTCTCATCCAGAAACCACTGAAAGAAACAAAAGTCTCATTATAAGATTGAGGTATGACTGTGTGAGGACAAAGAAAAAACTGGAATCAGATAAGTTTTCACTGGCAGCAGCTCCATAATTGTAGCTGTTGTTGCAGAATGTCAAAAGAACTTAAAATAATAGTGCATTGTGTCCTTTCCAGCCAAAACCCCATAAACTCGCTGCAACAGGCCAAAAGCTACTTAATGTGGCATTAGAGATGTATGTAAGCATAAAGGTGTATTACAACAGGAAGCAGCATACCTGGTCTGTGAGTGCTATAATACATGCTGTTGAGGACCCTTTAGCTTTTGTGGTCGAGTGAGCTTTCTCCAAGACCCTAGCTGGGTCGACTAAACCCTTGGGCTCCTCTTGAATGGCAGTTACTGAATTAGACATGAGTTCGCGGGCATACTTTCCGGCATCAACACCAAGATCTGCCCAGCCACCAACACCATCTGCGACACCAATCGCTTGTTCATCTGTACAAATAAAGTGTGCATCCTCCCCACCAGTTTCTTCTTTATCAGGATGGGGCAGGTAACATGATCCTGAAAGAAGTTTCAGGATTCTATCCCCTGGGTTCTTCCTGTAGTTAACATAAAAAAAACATAAATAAAGTAAATAATAGCACTTCAATTGCATTACCTAACAGTAGGGATGTGCAAAAAATCACCTAATCCGCCAAACCAAACCAATCCGCTCCATTCCGCACTGACCCAAGCGGTTTGAGAGGTTAGGCGGCGCGATTTGGGCAGATTGAGCAATAAAATTTGCGGTTTGGTTTGGTTGGTAGGTTGAACTTTGTCAAACCTCCAATAAACCAAACCGCCCTGCCTTTAATAATTTATGTATAAAATTATAAAAATCAAATATCTCTAATTTTATAATAATGTATTATCTTATTAGTATTTTGCTAGGATGTTAGGTTTTGGGTCCTTTAACCTTTAATAACATTAACTATCATCAATTTCATCAACATTGATCAAGTGTTTTTCTCATAAAATCATAATTTTCATCTTTCGAATTAAAATACTATGTAATTATGTATTAAGCTTCACTTAAACACTTTAAATAATTATATTTTCTTGATTTATTAATTTTTTTACAACGTACTAATTAACTAAGGCCTAAGATATTATAAATGCCCCAATTAGAAAGGGCATGATACAATCCGTCAAACCCGCCCAAACTGTTAGTGACAAACTGCCTAAAAAAATAACCAACCCACTGGTTTTACCATTTACAGTTTGGCGGTGGGTTGGAGAATTTGCAACCCACTATGAGTGGGTTGGTTGATAATTTTTCTCTAAACCCCTCCAAACCGACCCACGCACAATCCTACCTAACAATGTTACGTCAATATATTTTCACTATTTGTGGTCATTTTTTTTAATTTTTTATTTTTTTGATGAAGTAAATATGTATTGGTATAACTTGGTCCGAGTACATAAGATATATACAAGAACCAAAGAACAATTTTTTTTTAAAAAAATAAATAAAAAAAAAATTTGAGAGACAAAATCTAAGGAGGCATATCTTAGTGCAATCTCTTTGAGGTATTTACAACACAAAAATAAATAAATAAATAAAATCTACATGCATACAAACCTACATATGTATATATGTTTGTATGCATGTAGATTTTATTTATTTATTTATTTTTGTATTATAAATACAAACTTACATATATACATACATCAACCACAACTACTTAAACAACTAGAGGATCATATCCCGTACATCAATGGAAAACTGATTTAATATTAAGCACACGAACATGTGAGACATATTTCATGAATGCAGTCTGATAAGTTCCTCAAAATAATCATTTGGCAAATACAAGAAACCAAATGAAAAAACATACTGTTCAGATGTAACTGCAGAACTTGTGAGCACTTCCTCACGTGCAGAGTTGTCAAAAGACACATCAGGGGCAGTTCCAGCAGAAAAAGAAGAACAGGATGAGCTGTGGAAACCTTTCAACTCGGACTCTACACATGGATTAGAGTTGAACATCCTCCTTGTCACATCATAGATAAAATATCCATAAACCAGATAGTTATTATGTTGCTCCCTTTTTCTCAAACTCATGCTAGCATTTCTGCAACAGTTAAAACTTCTGCTGCTGCAAAGAGCACTACCACTATTCGTTGAAACAGAGAGGCCCCCATGCTTTGAAGTTAAATTATCTAGAAAGCGATCACCAAATACAGCTCTGGAACCACAAGCTGCCATAGGTGTATTCTCCAATTTATTGCCAACGGAACCGATGGAAGAATCAGTGGGATCAGAGAGTAAGCGATCAACGTGATACCCACAAACCTGAAACGAAGGACCTGAGACAGATGGAATAGACAATGTCCGAGAAATTGCTCCAACAACAGAAAGGTTCCTTCTCTGGTTGACTAATTGTGAATCTGATCTTGCAGCAACGACAGTGCCGGGTCGTACTAATACATGCAGATCCGTAGCAGTTGTAAATGGACTGGAATGAAACAACCTAGAGTTTTCCAACAACAACTTTCCTTTCCCAGTCAGTAATTCTACTGAGTCTTGGAGCCCACATTCTTGCCCAACAATCGATCTCTGAATTCCATGCTGGACTGCAGATCTAAGTCTTGAAAAATAAGTAGAAGGCATCTTATCCTCTCAAACGAAACAAATTCACTTGAAGCCGTCTATTACAGAGTACAAAACGACCACCGCCATGTACAACAGAATATCTCATAACTCTCAATACATTTGTTCTCAATTTACAAATAAGAAACTTCCTCACTCTCTTCTATATATAACACAGGAACCCAGAACCCTGACATATGAAAACAAATAATGCTTAGATTTTATGAAAACAACCCTGAAAATTGGATTACACATCAACATATACACTTACATGAACATGAGCTAAACCCTTCAATATTTTATCAATCTAAACACATGATTTAAAATCCTCATCAACAACATGTTAAATACCCTGTACTTAAAAACAAATCAAATACTTATCAATTCTCATCGATGTATTAATCAAAACATCACCATGCCCTGCACTTAAATAACTCAAATTCTTGCCTATCTATCTATATATATTAAAAATGATAAAGACTTTACACCTAAACAAATCAAGGAATATACAACTATCATGCGTAACCACAATTTCAATCAATGAAACACACACACACATCACACCAAAAGAAATGGAGCCATAGAGGCAGAACTATGTTCAGTGTTTGATTATTGTTGTCAATCCTAGTTTGCACCATCGTAACTCAGAAACATTAAATAATCGAAACCCAACAGCCATATCCACACTAAAAAAAATTCTTAGAAATAAAACCCTTAAAAGAGACCAAAACAAGGAGGTTTTTTCAAAATTCAAGATTATCATCAAAGCTGACAATATAATATATCATGGTTAGAGAGCCGAACAATTATTCCTTCAAGAATTACCCCCAAAAGGATATATTTTTAATAAAAAATAATAAATTAAAAACAGATATTACAATTCAAAAATAAAGTCACAGGTGATAAATCGCACCTTGCATGACGGAGTTAAACCCCAACCCTAAAAACCCTCGATAACAAGCAAACTCGGAGCTCCATCGATCAACAGATAAAAAAAACCCTAGAATCCGAGTCGATTCTCTTATACCTCTTATCAAAGCTCGGATGAATCTTCGGAGGCTATCCAACTTTCTCTCTCTAAATCTGTCGTTGAGATTTTACGATCGCCTGAACGGTGAAGAAGAAAGATCCAGAAACTTCGTGGAAGCTAACGCAATGAAAGCCCTAAATAACCGAAGAAAGTGGACGACTCAAATTAAGTGTAGTTTTTAATAATATATGGTCATACCGGACCGACATGTCATGTATATGTATGCCACGTATGAGAAACTACCGGTTTTCTACCTAAATTGTCCCTGTGGTTAGCTAAAAAGCTATGGTAATTTGGTCAATTTAAATGCTTCATAACGAACCGTCTAGCGGTCCGGGTCGGTAAGTTCGACTTTTCTTCTGTGCTTTTATGCTTTTCGTCCGATGTAGTGGGAAGGAAGGCATGGTAGGTCTGCATTTTTCACGTGCTAAACTGTATCACATTTCTCTCCAACCTCCTAGGATCTTCCTCCCAATTTTTTTTCTCCATTTTTCTTAAATAAAAAGGAAAACAAAAAGAGGCTTACACACTATCATTATTCAAAAAATGACTACTTTTATTTAAATTTCAAATTCAATGATAGTTGGGTCTAACAAAGATCCTGATTTTGACTATACGTTATTATGCATTAGTGCATTTTCTCCAATTATTTGACCAAAGGAAAAGAAAAGCAAACTTCAAAACTTTGTCAAATGAACCATCGTTTCAATTATTCAAATAATTGCCTTCTATAAACATACGGACTACATATGAGATATTATCATTTCAACATTCCATGTAATAACCCATGTAGGCATGTAGTGTGTGTATATTTGAAAAAAGAAAAGAAAAATCATAAGAAAAGTCTTAGCCCGAAACTAAGAAGAAGTGTGTTGCTTAAACCCACCATGCTTTTATTTTTTTTTTTTCTAATGAGCGAACATGCTGAGAAAATGGAAATGAAGATTCCACATAGCATATATGCTGTACATTACACATTTGCAACCAATTAAAGTCACAAAAACAGTAAGTCAAATGATTGTAACCACAAATGTATCTGTTGATCTGACATTTGCCACTGTCTCAATTTCTCCCCTTAAAGCACTTCCAAGTAAAACAATGCTTGGAACAAAACATACATACTACTGTGACATGTGAATGTATCTGTCATAATGTCAAAACACATTTGTATCCAAGCAGACGCAATGTTACTATGGTTATACATACAAAACACCAAACAGAACCTAGCATTTCTCTAATCCAAAATCCTTCTCAAGATGATGTGGGCACCATACTGTGGCTGCAAGGTTAGAAACTGCATTGGAGCGTGAACATAAGTTGGTGATACCACTAAAGAAAATTGCCTGATGATCATCGCTAGGACGATTTTCGCCTCCACCACAGCCAAGTTTTGTCCTGCGCAGATTTTGGGGCCCAATCCAAATGGGAAAAACGATGCTAAATGCTTTCGAGGTTCGTTAAATCTATGTGGATTGAACTCGTTAGCATCTTCTCCCCATATCTCAGTGTCATGATGGACGGCAGTCATGGCCAAATAGAGTTGCGTTTTGGCCGGAATGTCGAGGCTCCCTAGCTTGACATTATTGGTTGTTTGCCTCATCAACATCACAGCCGGCGGATAGAGTCGAAGTGTTTCATTGAGTATCATGCTCACCTGTCAATGCATGTTACCTGTAAGTTATATATCATACTGAGCATGTTTTAAAACTTGGGCAAATTACAAAGAAATTGAACTTACAATCTTAAGTTCGTTAATATTCGCCGCAGTTGGAATCCCATCATCTCTGCAGATGCGAACCACTTCTTCTCGCGCCTTGCTTTGCCATTCTTGATGCAATGCTAGAAGCAGAAGTGCCCAAGTCAAAAGATTAGCACTCGTTTCCTTTCCCGCAAAGTAGAATGTCTTGCATTCGTCTATGACTTCCTCCACCCCTAATCTCTCTTCTTCCCCATCTTGATTCTTGTAGGCAGACATCAATAGACTAAGTAGATTTCTCGAATTCTCTCCTGTTTTGCCATTAATCTCGATCAGCATCCTTATCGATTCTCGAGTTTCCTTCTCTAGCATCCACCTCTCTTTGTTCTTCTTAGTGGGCAAAAACCTGTACAAAATCTTTTTCTTAGAACACACTAGCTAGGCCAAAATATAGAAACATGAAGCCTATGAATTTTTTTTTTCTATGAATGAAATGTCACCTGAATCCAGGAATGTAGACACTTCTTAGAGCCTGGGAGGTGAGGTGCATATGCTGTTCTTGTAATTCAAAAATACGTTTCCCCTCTTCAAAGCTGCTTCCAAAAGCTGTCCTGGATATGATGTGTGCTGTGAGTATATGAAGTTCTTTGTGCACGTCCATCTCGAATTCGTCTCTCTCTCCTCTTTCTCCCTCCCACTTCTCCATCATCTTTGTAATGCTGGCCACAATTTCTGGCACCCAACCCTGTTTATGAACAATTTTGGTGCGAGGGGTGCATGGTCACAACACTAATGTCATTTTTGTGTAGGACTTTGCAACAGAGTAATCTAATTAAGTATACATGTGTTTGTGCCGGTAACATTGTGAACCATATATCAAACACATCTATTTCAAAATTTGTGATGATTTTATTTTTGGTTTTTATCTTTGCAATGATTAATTCTACATTTGACAACATGGAAAAAAGAAATGGATATTGAAAAATCCAGTCGTCATGATGTTAGCAATAAAAAAGATTAGGATCCACCATGAGGTGTGAGAGATTCAATGATTAATTCAAGGAACTCCTCTCTTTTTTGGGGGGGAGGAATTTGAGGGACTTTTCAACCTTAGTCGCTACGAGGAGCCGAAATTCAATCTTAAGCTTCTAAAGAGACTTCAAATCAGGTATGTTTGTTTGACGTGGGATAACAATTTGTGGGTGTGATCGTGTTGTTGCATCACCTACATGACAAGTTGATAGTAATAGAGCGAAGTGAGAACGCTTAATACAAATGGCGGCCATGCTGATGCAGGCATGAGAAAGAGCTTGTAGCTCAACTTCTGGGGTAAGAAGCACCAATATGCAGTCCATCGTTTAGGTGCAGATCTTATCTGTCATCTACTATCTTTTTCTTATTTTATTTTATTAGTTATTGTAGCCCATCGTTTTATCAATTATGTTATACGAGTTTGAAAATATAATGCCCTTATATTTATAACATGTGTAAATACAAGGTAAAAGACTCTTGATGGGAAGAGTTTCTATTTTTTATTTATGGATAAAAAAGAAAGACTCTTGGTGGCAAGAGTTTCTATTTTTTATTTGTGGATAAAAAAGAAAGACTCTTAGTGGCAAGAGTTTCTGTTTTTTATTTATGGATAAAAAGAAAGACTCTTGATGGCAAAAGTTTCTGTTTTTATTTCTACTATGTTTTTAATTCCTATTTATATTTATGTGTTTTATATTCTTATTTTCTATTCCGATTAATGTACCGTGTATAAAGATAGAATTATATTATACTTTGAATTCCTATTTATATTTATTTGTTCTATTATCCAAAAAATCGATTGAGCCTATGAGATGGTCAATTTTGACGAATGGATTTTGACAGGCATAGATGTTCTAACATCTCCAGAACTGATCCTGCTATGTTTTTAGATGATCAATGAAGATTTTTTGATTTTACACACACCCCAGCCTCATACCTCATCCACCATCCACAATAAATAAAAAAATTACTAGAGTAAAAAATAAAAAACTGGGCTAGTATCTGCTGGTTCAACATATCCACCACTAGGTGTGCACCAAATTAATTACCAAATGTTAACAATTATTTACACCGACATTTTGTATCACCTCATATGACAGATGATATAGATGATGTATAACAACTTTCTTCTTCTTCTTTTCTCTCTCTCTCTCTCTCTCTCTCTTTCTTTTTTTTTTTTCTTTTTTTGGCTGAATGGGAGTGAACAGTGGTGGCGTCTTTATTTCGGCGTGGCCATAGTACGTCCCCTGCTGTTGAGGAATTAACAACAAGAAGTGCTAAACAAATCCACAAAAAAGGTTCTCCAAGTACTCTCCCCAATCGATTGATTGACTTATATCCTGACTTCAGCCGCACATAATTAATATAAATAATTGATTTGAAAAGTTTGTGCATATAATACAATATACTTATCTTGTACAAGATAAGATAAGATAATAAATAGCCTTTTTTTAATTATAAAAAAAAGGTAATTTAAGCATAATGATTTGACCTATAGTTCCCACACCATAATATATAAAAAAAAGGTAATTTAAGCATAATGATTTGACCTATAGTTCCCACACCATAATATATCAATATCAATATCAATGAAATATATGTGAGGGGGTGTGTGTGTGAGAGAGACAGAGACAGAGACAGAGAGCGCACCTTAACTCTTTCCATGCTGAAGGCCTGGTTTGTGATCCTTCTATGGATAGCCCATTTCTCACCCTGCAACCCGACAAGTCCCTGCCCAAAAAGCATCTTAGACAAAGGGTTGAACTCGACTTTCCCAAACGAACCACTCGTATTTAGCAGAACCTCCTTAATCATATCCGGGTCGGCTATAGCCAGCCGGGGCTTTGGTCCGAACCAGTACAGAAACGTCTTCCCATACATGGCTGACCACGTGGAGTAGTGAGGTACCACACGGGGAAGGATGTCGTGGTCAAAAGAAATTGGCTTTGATTGAGCTTCCGCGATCAGACGGCGGATCTGGGCTGAGTTTCCGAAGACCGGACGGTAGCTGGGGCCTCGTATGCCTTGTTTGTTGAAGTGGTACTGAATTTTCCATGGGACCCATATGATTGAGCGTATAAACTTCAAGAGAAAGATAAGAAGGAAGATCACGATCACAGCAAGAAGCAGATTCATGGTCTCTGTGTGTCTCTGCGTGTGTATGAGAGAGAGAGAGAGAGAGAGAGAGAAAAGCTTTTGGACTTTGGGGAGGGATAGGAAATGGTGGGCCCGTTTCGTGATCCAAGGCATTAAAATTTGTATATATATCTTTAAGTTGTTGGTTTGCTGCGGCAGTCCCAAGTTTTGCACACTACCCTAATGGAGAAGAAAGAACCTGTGTGCAAAGTGCAAGCAGAACCACTAAAAAAGGTTACAAAGTGAATTTGCGCTTGGCTAAAAAATATTATTTGATATTTATTGTTTTAAAATAATTAATCATTTTCAAAAGTCGAAGTTACTTTCCTAAAATAACATTTACAATATTTAAATTGTCATTATTGTATCAATCATCACATCAAGTAAATGGCATTCTATTATAGAAGGGTACGATTGAAAATATTTTAAAAAAATGAATTGACATGACAATGTGTTAATTGTGTTGGCTTAATACGTGTGTTTGGTAAATAAATAAAAAAAATCAAACAATCTAGAATGTAGCAAGTAATTCTTTTCGATTTATATTTTGTAGTTTTTATTCCTATTTAAATTGATGACTTTATATTAATGACGGTGTTAAAATGACTAATGTGACATACTATATCAAAAGAAAGGTGTTGAGAAGAGTATTAATGCAACTAGATCAATCCATCAGTTTTGTAACTGTATCATCAAAATTATATAGTTCACATGGGACATGAGATAAGCAGAATACAGCAAGATGGTCATTTCATTAAGGGGCACCGATGAGTAGACGATAATAACCACACAAAATAAAAATACATGCCAAACCCAGAGGATTTTGGGATTTTATTCTGGAAAGGAAAATAGAGCTTCTACTTTCCCTTTTGACTCTCACCAGTAGCTTACGTCCTTCCTTTAAAGATGACGTGGCAACTAATGCAAGCCCAGCAACGTCAACGCCACCTCCGATGGAAGTGAGCCTCACAGAAAGCCCACTAGTGGAAATTAAGGTCCTATCAAACCATAAAACGAGGGAAACAATCGATAATTGAGGGGATGTGATAGTTCATGGTTTTAATAAATCTTATACGAAGGCAATATGGTACTTTAAGCTCTTATCAGATCATTTACTAAGACAATTGATAATTGACACAATGTAGTAATTTGTGGTTCTATCAAACCGTATACCTAGACAATATCATAATTTAAAATCCTATTAGACTATAAACTGAGGCAACCGACAAATCCTAATACATGGTACTGATATAACTTATATCAACACGTATTGATGAGAACATAACCGATATATGGTTATGTTCTTATCAGCACGTGTTGATATAAGTTATATCAGTACCATGCATTAGGGGTTGTACCTCTTGCATTGGTGCAATGTACGTCATATCCCACTAATACATAAGGTATAACTCTCAATGTGGGGGTTGATATAAGTTATGTTAGTACGTGCTTACTTGACCATCATCGTGTATATATATATATACATATAGATATTATTTATTGACATGTGGTACACATTGTACAATGTGTATAATTAAGAAGGGTTTTTTTAAAGTTTTTACATTTAATATCCTAATCATTGTATGGAAAAATGTGTTTTCAATAACTTTTCAAGATATTTTATATTTTTTCAAATAACTTTCACAATTTATAATATATTTTTATCATTTCCAATACAATGATTAGACTATTAATTATGTGTTAACACGTGCCCTATGTTAAGAGAACCCAATTAAGTCTAATAGTTGTGTTGGACACGCCTAGGTTTGGCTTTACCGATAGCTCCTTGTTTAAGGATAAAGTGGCGACTAATGCAACCTAAGCCCAGACCTAACATTGGTCGACAAGGACTCTATTCGCATGTGCAAACTAGCTTAACGGCTATTGCAACCCCCCAATACACTAAATTTCTCCCCCCCCCCCCCCTTCCCCCAACATTTTTTAATTCAAAAAATTATAATGCAAAATTACAAAAAAAGGCTTAAGTACCCTCACCCACTCCACCCCACTGGCGACAACAAGGCTCCGGTACCCCACCCCACCCCACAGGCGACTCTCTTCTTCCTTCCTCCTCTTCTCTCTCTTCTTCTTTTTTATTTTTTTTTCTTTCCTTCCCAAAACCAGAACCCCTCTCCCTGCACCGATAATGGCACCCCACCTTACCCCATTGACGACCCTCTCCCTACCCCACTGGTGACCCTCTTCTTCCCTCTTCTTCTCTCTCTCTCTTTTTTTTTTAGAACCAAAATCCCTCTCCTCGCACCGACATCCCTTACTCCCCTCCCTCCTGGTAGCCTCTATTTTTTTCTTTGCTTTTCGTTCTCTTCCCTCTTGTCGCCAGAAAATACACAAACCAGCAGAGGAAGAACCTCCTTACCGAAAAAAATGGAGATTTTGGAAAAAAAACCTCATTTGCACATATCTAACCAGCAAAAGAAAGAAATAAATAAAAAAATAAAGAAGAAAAAGAGATGAGAAAAGTGTTCACACCATCCGCCGTTGCCATCACCCTTCCTTGCCGGGAGTGGGGTGGGTGAGAAGGGTGAAAAATAGACATATTAGTCTTTAAAAGGAATAGGTATATAAATTAGGGGGTGGGAAAATCAGATAAAGGCAACAAATATCTTTGGCGGGTTGCAAGAGCCGCTCCCCTTTCTAAATCATTACGCATGGGCCATGGGCCATGACTGATTGTCTTGAATGAGAAAGGACATATGCAAGTCTGCGCTACGAGAGTCATCAATACGTAACATGGGCCCACGTGGAAACCAATTCTACTCTGTTGACCAATGAATTTTAAGTTTTGAAATAGTGTCACCTTTTCTTTTTTCTTTTTCCTTTTTTACTACCTTGTTTATTTCCTTAGTAATATGATAACAAATTTATCATATTTTCTATTATCATGTACATCATTAGATAATGAAATTAGGAAAACAACTAAATACAAGACCTAAAACTCCCAAGATCATATGTAAAACCAAGGTCATTTTGGGGCTTGATCGATAACTTTCAATGACTCATCTCGCACAAAAATGAAAAGAACTCTCTAAGATCATAGGTAAAACCAAAGTTATTTTGGAGCTTGATCAATGACTCTTGATGAGTCATCCCGCACTGAAATAATAAATGGACCTCACTCTTTATGAGTCCCACCACTTATTTCTGTGCCTAATCCCTTGCTCTTGTAATCAACTAAGAAAGACACCAATTACAGTTCGTTTTTTCATGGTGATTTCATTCAATCAATTTTTTTTTTTAAATGACAATTATCTTACAGTAAAAAATATAATTAACAGAAAAAACTCTCTATAATCTATTCTTCAAGAAAGGAAATGAACGTAATGATACAAAAAAATCCGGTGTAGTCAATCGGCCGAATGAGCCCTTGCTGTTCTTTTCTTCTTTTAAGGTATGTACTTTTCGGATTTGGATTTGCTCAAATTGGACACTTTAACTAGACACTCAAGTTAATGTTGGATGTGTGTCACATGACGCATCCATTCTTCAACGGCTAAGATGAGAAAGAATCAAGAACAATTTGTGTTTGTAGGTACATATGGGTACTTGTAGTGGTAAAAAAGATCAATTTTTGTAGATCAAATCCAGATACACTCTTCCCAGTTAGAAGTTAAGATATTTTCCTTTGCCCAAGAACAAAAAAAGCTTAATCACCATCACTATTTAGCACACCACCATTTAAACTTTTCACAAAATTTCACCTTCGGTTTCTTCCCTTTCTTCAAACCAGAAATTTTTTTTACATTATTAGTGTTTTTTTTTTTTTTTTTGCCCCAATTGAAACAAATGAGTAGATTGAAAAAGAAAAAAAAAAAAACAGTACTAAAGAAGAGAAAATAAAAGAAAAGGATGGATGCGCAAATCTATCTCAGTCATTGAAGAATAGATGTGTCACATGGCACATATCCAACGTCAATTTGAGCATCTAGTTGAAGTGTCCGATTTGAGCAAAGCCAAATCCGTATCTTCCACATGAAGTATTGAAACACCAAATTTGGTGGTGGAATTTAAATAGCTTAGAAGATCCTTACAGAAGATAAAGAGAAAACCACAGGCCGGCTGGCTGGCAGCAACAACCAGGCAAGAAGTCCCTACCACCATTGAATGGTAGCACTCCGAGATCAGGGACACTTGTATATGCCAACTCATCACATTAAAAACTTGTGGCAGTCCCAACCGGATTTTTCAATTATTGAGAGGAAATGAAGTTCCAACATCAATTCACTTACGCATTTATTGAAAGTACCCTCATTATTTTTTGGGTACAATTCAGTATCGTTATTTTAATGAGATATATATCCTCACCCTTCCGCCCTAATCCCGTAAAAATACATTATTTAACAAAATTACATTAAATGTTGTGCTAACACTTAATTTCAGGCAAACTAAAGTTCAACAATCTTGTGCTAATACTTTATTTTAGGCAAACTAGCAAGACTATTAATAAGCTCAAGGATAGTTCAGTTGTCAAGAGATCTTGCCATAAGAATGTAGATTTTCTATAGAACAATAGAATGTAATTTTAAAGACTGCTTCATTTATAATATCTATAAATGAGCAATTACGGTTGTTATTAATTAAAAAATTTTAATATCGAATCAATTTAATTTTAGGCATGCACGACTGAAATAAAGAGATGATCTAATCCAAGAGTTAGTTTCACATAATACCAGTTGCAGGTAAGAGTTTTTAAATGGTGACCTAATGCAATATTGCATCAAGTCAACTTCATAAGGAGACTTACGCTTTAATCTTCTTCTTCTTCTTCTTCTTCTTCTTTTTTTTTTTTTTTTTTTTGGTTGTAAATCTTTTATTTTCATTTTATTTTGATTCATTCTCAACGCGTGCTTTATACCATAACAAAAGATATTGTAAAAAAAAATAGACAACTTAATTACTACTGATAGTGGACAAAAGTTATACTGAGATTGTGGTAAATTTAAGACTAATCTGATTTCAAGAATTTTATCAATTGTTCATTTTTATTATTATTATCCTCTTTTTTTTTTCATTTTACATTGTGGCTATCCAAGAATTTCAATGCTCGAATGGAGGCTTCCATACCATAAGACTTATCTGATTTTATCGATTTTTTTTTTCCCCCTTCAAATAAACCATGAATATTTCTAGGACACAATTTTTTTTAAAATTTTTTTTAATGAAGTAAAATTTGTATTAATAACAAAAGACTTAGTCCAAGTGCATGAGACATGTACAAGATCAAAGCACAAAGCACAAAAGAAAGACCCCTTCATAACTTTAGGGATTCTATACAGTATACATTTCTAGGACACCATTAAAGATCTCATTGAAAACTTACAGCATCTTGCCAGTCAAAGGCAAAGAGAAGACTAGGCTTATATATATATATAAATATATATTAAAGATCTCATTGAAAACTTACAGCATCTTGCCAGACAAAGGCAAAGAGAAGACTAGGCTTATATATATAAATATATATATATAGACTTTTGATTTTCTAGTGTTAATTTTAACCCTATGCTTTGACCCATAAGCCAACCTCTCTCCACAATTCTTCGTAGCCGTTTGAGAACTCAGAGACCAACTCTAAACACAATGTGATGACACCAGGTTACAAGGCTTGTGGTATTGGTTTCTTAATTAGATACTGCCTCAGTTTGCAAGGTGGATCAATGTTTAATAGTTTGGCTGGCCCAAATTTTAAAGCAACCCCACATTGATCCTTCCGCGAACTCCACTTATTACAAGCTCTACTTTCTACAAATAGAAAATGCTGCTTCAGCAGTTCAGCTACCATTATCACGGGCACTCCCATTCTTCTTTATACCATTCATATAGTTAATCAAAATGACCTCCTTTCTTCAGCAGCCACATATGATGGATAGGGTGATTTCCGTGGGTGGTACAGTGGAATCGAATCGTAAGACAAAGTCACACATAGAAGAACAATTACAACTGAACCACTACTACGACTGCTTACATTTTCATTTGCTAACTGGTAACTACAGAAATATCCTGTACATATCCTACTATTTTAGTTGAACACCCCAAAAAGAAATTTAGAAGAACAAAAAAAAAAAACTAAGGTAAAATATCATCACAACTAGCAAAAATAATAAATAAAAGAACTCTCTGTCCCTGTAATTCTTCTAAGACATTTTGTCTTGAAGTAAAGGCCAAAAAGAGATGTAAAACCAAGAGAGCGAGAGAGAGTACTCACACACTCTTGTTGCCCGTCACAAAATAATAAACGGGGATTGGAACCTCCTTAGAGCAGGGCTGCCCCATTGGGCTTTCTCTCAGGTGGACCTTCCCATGTCCCTCCAGGCGAATTCCCTCCTCCAAAAGATGCAGCTGCGGCAGCAACATCGAGGCCACCGCCGATTGAAGTGAGCAGCGCAGAAAGCCCACTAGTTGAAGCACCACCAGCTCCTACTCCCAAACCCAGAAGGTCAAGCGTGGTGGGCTTTGTCCCGAACAACGAAGATGGGCCCATCATTGGGTCAGTCAAACCTGCACTTCCTCCACCTGAGGAAAGCCCAAGCCCAAGCCCAGCTGCCACTGAAGTGCTCTCTGTCTTCACATGGTTGTTCCACTGAGAAGTGGTGCTATCTTGCTGACCAGGCGATGACGATGATAACGCTAAGCCAAGCCCACGAAGCAACGAGGCGCCTGACTGCCGTTGCGCCCATTTGGGCTGCCTTTTGCAGCAATGCCGTCGCGGACATGGCGGGCTGCGGTGATGGGGCGTAGTGGTGATGGTCTTGGTCAGGCGGTGGGAAGAGGGAGCACCCATTGTTGGAGAGGTAGAGAGAGGATGAGAGCGAGAGCGATGTGGGTTCGATGGTGGATTCTGGTGGGAGGACAGCAGGGATGGGGCGTACGGAGTGAGGTATGGCGGTAATTAGATGGGAGAATGAGGATGATGAATGGGATGGTTGTGAGATAGCTGATGAAGTAGAAGGAGCGAAGATGCTTGCAAATACATTAGTGCTGCTACTAACATTACTGCTGGAGGTAGAGGAGTTGCTGGTGGAGGTTAAGCAGGTAGCATCCGATGGCTGCTGCAAGACGCCTGTTGGGTTTTCCGGCAATTCTATGACCAGAAAAGCAAATAAGGAACGTATATAAGGAACTATAAAAAAAGGTAACCAGAAAAGAATGTAGAAAAAAAAGGACAATGCAACCATCAGAAACCAGAGAGAGAGAGAGAAGGCTTTTCTTTTAAGGCCTTTTTATTGCCCTTTTTCAAGTCCTAATAAGAAGACTTAAGAAATAAAGCTTGAACTTAAAAACTTTGGGGGCTAAAAGGAGAAGCAATCATGGCATCCTTTATTGCTTTTTCATCTCCCCTTCTTTATGGGCAATGCGTCCACCACCGGTGGATTTGCCAATTAACTACTCCTAAAAAGAAAAAGGTCAGCCCTCTCTCTCTCTGTTCAAACTCCAAGTCCTATATTTAAGGCCTAATCTCCGAATGAGTAACAAAATCAAGAAGAGACAAAATGGCAGCAATAAAAAAATCCAGTTAATTCACATGAATACAGGCTAGGGTCTAACCTAAAAAAAGGATAAATGATTGGACCCAAACAAAGAGTTTCAAACTTTCCTTGTCTTCACGCAATGCATATGGACCATATTATTACCTGGACTATGAATTGATAGCACTGGAGAGACTACAGTCGTAGACGGTGTCAGAGGCGGAGGTGGTGGTGGTGATGAAGCAACCATCTTGGTATTATTTTCTGTAGTAGTAACGGCCATGGTTTGTGCTCTAGCACTCTCCTCCGCTAACGCATCGCAAAAAGCCCTATGCGTGATGAAGCTATCCCTCCTTTGAATAATAAAAAAGACATCATCATCATCAGAAACCGCAAACCACATGCTAGCTAATAAATGTAACCCCTGTTTGGTTGCTAAAAAAAATTTAAGAGAAATAAAATAAAATGGGAAAAGGACACGTCAACTAATCCAAACACTGAAAAATCTATGATTTAGAATTCTAGTTTCTTTACTTTTTCTCAGCAACCAAACAAAGCATCAAAGACAATAGAAGAAATTGAATTCATGTCAACTTTAAACTCAGTCGATTGATTTTAAAAAATATTAAAAATTTGAGATTTTTATTTCCATTTTTCTAAATTTTCTCAGCAAACAAACAAACAAAGCTTAGAAGAAATTCAGAGTGAGAAAACGACCGGATACCTTGAAAACAAAGTCCCGCAATCGCATTTGTACTCTCTGGTACCACAGGTCTTCAAATGCGCCTTCCAATCGGACTGCACCGCGTACTTCTTCGAGCATCTCTCGCACTTCCACTTCTTCTCGCCGTGCTTTCTACAGAAGTGCTTCTTTATGCCGGTAAGATCGCCGAGCGCTCTCGCCGGATCGTGATGAACGCACGACCGTTCAGGACAAACGTATACTTTCTTACGGACCTCCTTGCTCGTTCGCTGCTTCAGCTTCCACGGCAGGTTGTGGCCACGGCGGTGAAGTTGAAGATTCTGGTCGCGTTGAAAGCCTTTGTTGCAGATCTCGCACACGAACCGATTGGTCGCCATTAGGGTTTTCGGCGACAAAGAGATCACCTCCGCTTCTGGATCTGGAAAAACCGAAAAAGACTAAGGTTTTCGTGTAATCGAACTGTAAATGAGAGCAATACTGAAAATTTGCATCTCAGATTTAGGGATTTTCTAGTGTTACCTGGCATTCCAGGGAGATTTCGCTTCTTCTTCGGCGGTGGCACTGGTGGCGGCGCTATCTGATTACCACCGGAAGACGCACTAGCTTCTCCAGAAGCTGTAGAAACCGTCACCGGTGAGGAATTCTCTGCCTCTGCCATAATGTCTCCTCCAAAATCGAATCAACCTCAAGGATGAAATTCAACTCCGAGGGGTTTGAATCTTCGAATCCAAAGAAGATAGGGTCTCAGACTCAGCTCTCATCTACCAGGAACAATCCTACTGCTTTCTCTGACTACTGCTATCGAGGACTCTTTCGACAAATCTTCGAGCCACTATCGGGAATTCTGGGGGAAAAAATACTGTGACCAATCGACGGCCAGCCAGATTTTCTTACAACGGTCGCGTTTGTGTCGCTAGAAAATATCAGAAATTTTCTCGAGAAATAATTTCCAAGCGCCCGGTTAGCTCGGACTTTGAGAATGTAAGTAAGTCGCGAGGTCTTGGTTGGGTAAAGCGAGATGGGAACGCCGTTTTGACTCAGTCGGTCACTCGAGGTCCGAGAACCAACGTCTCATACGGCGGCGGCTTCATTTCCAGAGAGAGAGAGAGAGAGAGAGAGAGAGAGAGATAGAGAGATATTTGAAGGGGGAAGTGAAAAAAAAAAATGTGTTAAAAAAATTGTTAAAGCGGCGCTAGTTAACCATGGTTTAGGTACAGAACGTCAGAACCTACAGTTTTAACTATAGTTAAGAGGTGAATTAGCATGCAAGTTTCTTCACCTGGGCTGCGTTGTCGAAATCTGACCGTCCACGTGTTGGAATGACCAAGTTTATGACATTTGTCGGAAGAAGTTGAACTAAGCGGTGCTTTTGTCGTTTAGCAGAGGCTTTAAAATCTCGTTGGTTTTTAGGTGAAGGCCTCTCTAAGAAGTGTTTTTCAAAAACAAAAACATGTTTCTTTGCTGCGTGCGTTGATAAGAAAATTTCATTTAAACAATTTTTGAAAGTGATCATTTATGAAAAGACCATTATACCCCTAACAAACTAGACATTGCGAAATTCAATCTGTAGGGAGAGGTTTGGGTTTTCAACCACTCTCCTTGTCAGAGCAACATGTGTTATTTTTTTTATATGCTAAGTGAGATTTTAACTAAGGTTCCTATTGAGTTAAGTGAAAAAGTGAATATCTGTTCCTTATCGAGTTTTATCTACATGGCGGTGAAATATTATACTTTGAGACAATATTTTTTATGGAATAACAGGAATGCCACTGAGCCGATAAGGACGACCATGACAATGGGGACAAAGTTCTCGGTTTTGTCTGGATGCGAGTGTCTTTCTCGTGATGGAGTACACAGATTTTGTCCAGATTCAAAGCTGAGTGGTGGTATTTGCTGTTAATCTTAAAGTTTAACAGTAATTACTTGAGATTAAAATAAAAGAAAAAGGAAAAAACATCTAGAAAGAGAGAAGACTTTGATGCTCTGTTTAATTATGATTTTGAAAAAATTAAATATTATTTTATGACCATTTTTAGAAAATACTTCTTTAAGAAAACACATTTTTAAGGTTAAAGTGATGCTTTTTATTTTAATATTTTTAGTTTTATTTTAAGAATAACAAGATCATTACAATTGTTTGGGGTCATAACTCAAGCAGGTTAAATGGGTTTCAAATGATTTCACAGGGTTCACTCAAGGGGTAGAATTTTAAATCCGATCCAAACTTCAACATGAATTAAGTTTCTAACTCAAAAACATGTTTTGACTTTCAAAAACACATTGTAACTGAGGGGACCATATGCGTGCAATTGTATTACAAATCTAAGGCATACATATCAATCATTAAATGGCTTAATCATGTTTTATAGAAATATTATATTATTGGAAGTTAGTAAGTTAAAGTATTAAAACACTTTATTTTCAATATTTTTGGTCCCCAACTCATGTTTAAGTCAGTTATCTTTTTCATTTTGGCTAATTATTAATTATGTTGGGTTCAAGTTAGGCAGGTTCAAGTTAGAGTTCCAAACTTAATATAATCTAATTTTCTTCATTTTTTAAAAGCAATTTCCTGAAAACACTTTTGAAAGAACACCATCAAACAAAGCCTATATTTTGATACCATAAAGACATTTCAATACTCGACTGTCTCCATCGTAGGCGGTATGAGTGATGAGGTGTTTTCAGACACGTTCTTCATGACAACTCACACGACCTTTGAGAGTGTACCGACTTTCCAAACCGTAGATATAAACGACAAACACCGATCACCGTCCGATGAACAAGTTGTATTTCAAGACAACAGATCCGGTTGTACGATAGAAACCTCCTTTTACTTAATAAGGTAAAGACCCTTTTGTCTTTTTACGCAGACGTCTATCCCCCGATTCGGACAGCTACACAAAGCCGACCTCCTTTTTTCAAAAGTTGGCATCATGACAAAAGGTAGGGGTATTTTCGTCTTCTCACTGCATAATATGATTCTCCAATGCCCCCACTGCCTACTGGCCTCCACCCCCCATCACCCGTCAGACAAGTGCATCTGGGCTGTCCATCATCGTGGGACCCACCATTTGCAGAGCCCAGATGCAACCACTTGGCAGCCTTGTTTAGGATGTACTGCATGGCTAGCGACCAACTGTGAAAAAGGTCTGGATCCTCCTTCCCCACTATGGACATTATCTTTTTTTGATTTTATACGGAGTACTTTATTTTATGTTATTTTAAGGAGATACATTAGATTAGGTGATCAATCCATTTGTTTTATTTGTTGTTTGGCTGCAAAAAATAATTAGAAGTAAGATAGATTCTTTTTTTTTTTTTATAAAAAAAAAATGTAAGATATTAATTCGCAAGGAAACAATGCCAAGAGATGTGCGTGTGCACTGTACAAGGTATGAACACAAAACCACTTTTCAAGATTTTACCGATTATTTATGCTGTGAAGAAATCTCACTAAATTTTTATAATATTCCATGTCGAACCCTTTTCACCTTGTGTCTTTGCCTCTAAAAGTGGCAATAATGCATGGGCTTTGAGATAAGAAAAATGAGAATTAGCTCTTTAGTGAAGTGTCCACGTGTCTTTCTTAGTGAGTTGCAGAACTATTTTACCTATGGGTAGTGTGTGGACCACCTATGGGTAGGGTGCAGACGCCCACGCTACCCATTATCCATAGCTACTGCAAATTTTTATATTATATTAAAATGGGATTTTAGGTTTTATATCCAAAAAATTGGGGTTAAGTTTCATACCCACACCCTGTGCACCTTACTCATAGGTACTCCGAATTTTTGTTACATTAAATGGGACTAAGTTAATACTTGCACCTTGCCCATAGGTGCCCCAATTTGTTGTTACATTAGATGGAGTTAAGCTTCAAACTCAAATTTTTATCTTCTTTATAATATGTTGACATAATGGTATATATTTCTCATCATCTTGAAGGGAATGTTCTCGTTTTAATCGTCATTTATTATCTAAATTACGATTACTTGAAATGAGAAAATTATATTTATTATCTAACTTATGGTAATTTGAAACAAGAACATTCTCCCACTGAAACAGAAAAAAAATAAAAATAAAAATAAAAATGATATTCTTACTTGTTATAAAAGAAAAATTAAAATTCCCCCTCATATGAAGGGGGATACTATCTAAATTTTTTTTTTTGGGGTCTAATACAAATCAAAACATTAAAAAATATTACGAGAACTCTCCATCCTCTCCCTTAAGATATTTCTTCCCAACTTAAGATCGGTGCTGAGCACAACATTAAATACAGATACAAGTCTCTTCGCCTCTTTTGGATATCTACAAAAAGATGAGGTACATACTCTCCCAAACCCAAAACCTCATAACCCTTATAAGTAGAGAAGAAAAATCATTATATCACAAGTTCATTGATGTGAGAATGACAAATTTTTTTGGTGAAGTAACGTTCAAGCTATGCCATGACACATTGCTTTTATTTTATTTTATTTTATTGGTCAAATATGCCATGACACATTCACACTCATTTCCCAACTCCTTAAGATGATAGAATTGTACGAAATATACAGCTGTAAGAACAGTGAGAGGTGCACCAGCAAGAAACATAATGTCACGGAGGAAATAAAAAGGAAAAATGAGTGATTGGGTCACAAGCCATCATCACAAAATTGATTATCTTTTTTCTTCTTCCTTTTTTCTGATTCCAAATCCAACACGCTGAACATGTCCAATACAACTCAGCCTTTTGATGGTTACACACCTCCCCACCTTACCAATTGTTTTTTCCCCTTTATAAAAGGGTGCGTGCAAGTGCAAACCTTGCCATTATCACCACATATATGTGTGTGGGACGGTGGGGTCAGATTGCCTTTTTAACCTTGTGAATGTGCATGGGCGTTGACCATCTAACCGAAAAAGAAAAGAAATGAAATGTTAGGAAATGAGTCCACATCGTCTCATATTCATTCTCACGGAGAAAAAACATCGGAAGCCTGTGCTTCCAAGAAATGCCATTTTGGTGGAAAAGCGTAAGAATGGGGTCCGTCCACTGCTATTGAACTAAAACACCCAAACAGGCCACTCAGGAAAGTGATAATGATCAAATGTCTATGTAGCCACGAGGAATGGCAAAGCTTTCGCAGTCAGTCAAAAGAAAAACTCATACCTTACATTCCTCCACCCTCCGTTTCAAACTTCAAAAGTTCAAAAGGTATCTTAATTTAGGCACAATAGCAACATCAAAACTCTCTCTCTCTCTCTCTCTGCGTGGGGTGTGGGGAGAGAGAGAGGGAGGGAGGAAAGGATAAGAGTAACTAGGAACTTCGCCCAAATCAATATCAATTAAAGCCCCAAAAAACGTGATTGCTAATTCATGATGGGAGTCAAACTTTATCTTGGCCTACTTGGGCCAAAGGTACAAAGACCAAGAGTTCCCATGGGATCGCAGGGAGTACCAACACAATTAGTAAGCCGTGGTCCAGACCACCCATTCCAACCCAAAAAAAAAAAAAAAAAAGGAAAGCCGTGGTCCAGAGCATTAATTTCATTGATGAAACATAATGGCACAACAGAATTTTTTGGTACAAACTTGTTCATAGAGTCATTAAGGCCCATAATCATCTCTATTATAATCTTTCCTGCACCCTACCCAATACGTCGGTTCCCACACCCATATTTTTCAGAAACCAAAGATACAGATTCAACCCAACCCCCGCAATACAAGAGAGGCGAGAGAACATCACGCCTGTAAGGCAATAGTAGAGTTGACTTTAGAGTTCATAGTTGTAAACTTAGAGAAGGCATGTAAAGTCAAAGAACAATCGCCCATTGTCATGTAAATCAAGCCAGAAATCATTAACACCACTTCATTCGTGACTTTGACATTTTAACATAGTATCAACACTTCAATCATACAAATATGAGCAGTGAGTGAAACTCAGGGTGCAGAATTAGAAAAATAATAATAATAAAAGAAAAGGCTATTACATATCCCAAAGGAAAGAAATTCAGGGCGCTGCAAAAATAATTGCTTCGGGCAGAAAAATTACACATCCAGGATGTAAAATTCAGCCATAAAATCAAGTCGTTCAAGCAAATTCAAAGTCAGTGATAAATTTCCCAGTGGTTCACAAATCAAAAAATTGCTCCATTACTGATTGCAAATCCAAAAACCAATTTAAATAAAATCCTACACAATAGATTCTACAAAGAAATCACACCAACCAGATGGTCCTCAAATGCCAGCGGATTCCCTCCATTTGAACTCTAGAAATTTAGTAAAAAATGACTGCCCATGGGGTAAGCCAATAATCAAACAGCTGGGTCTACCAAGCAGGAATATGCATGGCACATGTAATGTCTTAGAAAAGACAATTGCAGGAACTGACAAAACCATGTCATGCCAGTATGAAACCAGATGTAATTAAATGTAATGATTCCCACAATGCGTCATAATTTCTTATAAAAAAATTACACGGCCAAAGTGCGACTAAACTGATTTGCTTGTGATGCTAAGAGTGTGTCATACACATTTACACTATGGTTTCCAAGTTTGTCAGCCACGTCAACAGATACAAAAGTTGCTATGGATATAAAACACAATTACATCACAAAACAAAAAGTTGATTCATTAAAAAAATAAAGAAGCATTTCAGGTTCGGCATGCGCTGAAGATCTCACCCCGCATTACATCGATCGGCATGTGCTCAAGTGTGTAACGCTCTGGACCCAGATACACGCCTGTTTTTTCCAAAAGAGCAAGCCCTTCATCCCTACCATATCTTGAAGTGTAGAGCTTTAGGTACTCAATGTCCTAATAAAGCCACCCGAGAGAGAGAGAGATAGGTAGCAAAACATGCAAATGTGTATCAGTACAAGAATTCTACTACCAACCATGAGCAGTGTTTCAAAAAAAAAAATTTAATTATTTCTGGGGGAGCAGTTTTTCAATTACAGCATCTATCACACGACAAACAAAAAAATGCATGGTGAGTCTGATATCATCCAAACATAACTGGGGAATTTCCCAAATAACATAAGGTCATTTCCACTTGTATCACTGCTATAATAATTTAAAATAATCACAAAAAACTTTTTTCGTATGTATGCATGCATGCGTAGTGAAAATGCTGCACTTAATCTGGGGGATGATTTTGATACAATTGTAGCAACAAAAGAACAATAGTTTAAGAAACTAAAACAGAGATGACCCCAGGAAAACATTCTAAAATTACTCCAAAAGAGTACCTGCAAGCCACTCAGAAGGCGCTCTAGTCTAACTGAAGCAACCGGTTGATGAGAATGAGAGAACACCTCACCAGGGTAAAATAAGACCCCATCACCTGGGGGAAGGCCACGCCTAAATCTTATCTGCTCACATGCATATATTGCTTAGTCAAAAGGGGTAAGCAGGTTGTTTTTAATAGTGCTGTTTGACTTATGAGACATAAAAAGGACTGTAGGCCAAGAATATACCTCTGCACTGGCTACTGTTGCTTTCTCATAGCAATTGGCACCCCAATACAAAAAACCTGTGCCACCTTCTTTCCATACACGCCACATCACTGCACGGTGTTGTGTACCTCGCATCCCAAGGTGCCAGTTGGGATGAGGATCAGATGGTCCCATGCACACATACGTCCACCATTCCTGGAGGAAAGACAAGCTTGCCATAATCCACATAAACAATAGTATCACACATGTAAACATGAATTTAGTGCTTGTAGCCAGGAAGGTGCCCACGATGCCCACCCATCAATATCATGCAAAGAGCAAGCCATGCACCTTAGAAGAGAAGCACCAGGCCCAATTCACAACAAAAAACTCAAGATGATTACCTAAGAAATTTAATCTCACATATGTAACATTCTAATTTCAAAACTATTCTTTCTTTTTACATTGGCAATAATGATACATCTCCAACAACAAACAAGACGTCAACCAGGATAAATTTGGTAAAAATGTCTTAAATACCATGACTAATTTAAGGAGCAATTTTGCTTGCACAGGAAGTAGTAAAGGCGCAATCGATCTGGATATGGGATATTGGGTGTCTGACAAGGCACCCTCCATAAAAACTGAAATGTGATGTAACATGGGAATTTGAATACAATTTTCCTAAAAATTCTAAATTTTACACTAGAGTGCTATTGTATCTAGATTCTAGTTCTACAAGCAAAGCCAATTTTCTTTGGTAAATAAAACCACCATTTCGTTTTCTAAGTCAGTATGCAACTAGCACAAATTTCACCCCTAGAAAATTCATATTTGACAAAAATGTTACAAACACCGGCTTGTTTTGAACAGCATGCTACATCAGGCTACTTCATAGCTGCCATCATGTAATGAAAGAATATTAGTTTGGCAGCATCCTCCAAACCATGATGTTGTGTGATGTGATTGGCAATAGTTATTTTATTATTATTATTATTTTTTCTTTGGGGACAATTGATAGAATTTAGGGGGCATCACAGATTGGTCAGACTACAAGTCACTAATTTCAATTAATCGTCATTCTTAGTTATGAGGTAGCCTGATATAGTATGCTGTTCAAAACAAATGGGTATCAATGCTTCTCCATAAGCTTGAACCAGAGATCACTCACTTAACAAGTGAGGCAAATGCCATGAGCATGATTGGCAACAGATTAATGATAGCAACAATCCAACTAATTAGAATGATGAAATAGCAACTTGCATTTTAGATCCAATCTGAATAATTGGACAAAAGGTACATGCTAAGTAGTGCAGAACCCACCACAAGATGCACGCCACCAAGGAGCTAATCAATGCCAAATATAATGGAAGAATTGTTAAAGACCATAAGATCTCATATTATAATAAAAAAAAAGAAGAGGGTTTCCACCATATAAACTAACATTCACTTCATAAAAAAATATAAAAACTAATCTTCAATAATTTTCCCAACTAGAAATTCAGACCATAGGGAAAAAACCAACAAAAAAATTACCTCACCATTCTCTGGTTGTAATTCTGCAATGACATCCTTCACCAGATCCTCACGATTACCAAAAACCCACTCACTGCAAAGGGAAAAAAACAAATACTACGTTTTCAAAGGCTACAGAATGTTACAGAAAAACGTCTGCTACTTCAACTAATTAATATAGTATAAACTCAAATCAACTAATGTAGCGACAGAAGCAGTCATTTACAACATCGTTTACAGTTGAAAAATGAATTGCTGTCAGAGATCAGAAGTATTAGAAGCAAGTGCCACTAACGAGAAATCTAGTACCATACCTTGTCATATAACTTCAACAATTTTTTTTAGATGAGATGGACAAGGAATGGAGATGGATTGTGCATCATAATTCTATCAGATTCCATGCTCTTACAGGGGGGGAAAAAAAAAGAGAGAAAAAAGGATGGTAAGTATGCATTCAATTTAGAACATGAAATGTCACTACAAACTGGATTTCAAACATCCAGCCCTTTATGGTTTATATAGGCTCCATGGAAAGCTTTAAACAACAGAATAACTCCTTAGACCACTCAACCTAAAAGTCACCCCACCTAATTAATAATAGAATCTCTGATTGATTCACGCAAGATGCAAATTAATAATACCTCTCTAAGAAATCAACTAGCTCCAACAATGAACTTGCATCCTTGGTTTCCAAAAACTTAATCATTAATAAACAAACCAATAAGAATGAAAATGTCACCCTTTAAAGTTGTTTAGTGATTAGTAAATTAATAGAACTATCCAGTTATGAATTAATTAATGATTTCAATCCAATATAAACTCCTGTTGCCTTCAAAAAAAAAAAAAACAAAACAAAAAAAAACAACAAACAAACAAATAAACCCTATGTCCTTTACTATTTCATCAGGTTGCCTAAAAAAGGGTACTACTTCTTTCTCTTTCCTCATTCATCAAGATAAGCACCCTTTCATGTCGTCAGTATTATACTGTACAGTTCGTGTAGGGAACCAATCAAGTATAAGTAACGAATTAATTCAAGTATCATCAAGAAAAATAAATTTTAAAAGAAAAAATCTCAAGAGTGGCATAAAAGAAACCAATCGACAACAATACCTTGTACAGTATATTTGAGTATGAGGGCGTAGGAACTTTGGAACTTTCACAAAAGCCTCAAATGCTGTAGGCGCAAGAGGTGCATCGCTAGGCCCTACATAAAAGAAGAATGCCATCTGAGAACATTTCCAGAAACAGATTATATAGCTTGATCAACCACACCAAATTGTGATTATGACTAAAAGAAAGTAAAATGTATACGATACTTTAGTTCAAGTAGTAATCTGATTAGAACAAAGTACAAACAATACCCTCAATTAGAGAAGGAAGCTACATCAACACCTATGAAGTAGGGATACAGATATGGGATATGGATACACTGATACAGCAATTTATAAAAAAAGAAAAAGAAAAAAGAGAGAGAGATAATACATGTCTGGGATAAGCTTAGAAATAAATATATAGATATATCTATTGTATTACCTTTTAAAACTCCCTTTAAAACATTTATTTATTTTCTTTTATCTTATTTTCGTATTTATAAACAATAATTAAAATTTAAACTCTTTTTTTAAGAGAAAACTACAATTCAATCCCTATTACCTCTTTTTTTAAGAAAAGCTTATTGCACGTTGATGGTTGGGGACTAAAGTCTCTTTTTTAAGGTTAGTAGTTACACTCCTACGCAAAACCCAGCCCAACCAATCAGGTTTTGTTTTTACTGGAAACATAATAATATGATTAGAAGTTACACTCTTTGCAAATACTTATGAAACTGCATATTTGGGGCATTCTTTCAAATGAACACATATGTAACTATGTATGTATGCATATAATTATTAACTACACACAAATATATAATATATCTATTTCGCAAAATAAAAATACATCTAAAACACATATATGCATACACAAAAACTCCTGACTCTTAAAATTTGCAAATACTTGACAAGAACAGTAGCCCATTTTCACAATTTATCAACATAAATTTTATTTTTCTGTAGATGTCATCATTCAGAAAAATGACCTGGCAGTTGAACCATGACCAAGTGAACCGACATCTGACCAGGTACCAAGTGGTGTGAGATTTTAACGACTCTTGAATTCAATGTTGACATATGTGACTACTATATATATCAATGTAAATTATACTATTATCCAGGTGTACTAAAATTTAACATATTCATGTAACGCAATATAGTAAAAAATATATATTTTACATCATTATATTAACATGGAATTTTTATGCGTAGATTAAACAATATCAGAAAGCGATTACTAAACAATACAATAAAACGAATTAGAGTCATTGACAAATTATCAGGTAAAAATCAGCTACTGAATCTGCTAAACAGAGCCTAAGATTCAAAATAATTTTTTATTTCCAGTCAACTGCAGAGATGAATCATTGACTACAAAGATCCTATGTAAAAAATCCATTATGGGTCCTCAGCACTGAAAATTCCCCTCTTAATATCACAGAATTTCTATAGTCACTCAAGGACCCTCAAGTAAAAACAAGGGCAAGCAGCAAACTCTTACCACAGTAATAAGTAGTTAAAACACGCGCATCAGCTGCATAAGCATGAATCTCGCTGGCCATGTTGCGGATGGAATCATACTGTTCCAGGTTCAGCGGCTGGCAGAAATTAATGCACGCATGTCATCTTGTCATAAAGAATAGAACTACAACATCATCCTAGGAATTCAAGTTCATTAATAACACCAAAAAAGTCAATGTTTCCTGCCTATTTGCAACAACCCATTCATACCTCATCCCACAAGTAGAAATAGGCCTTCTTCCAATGAGTCTTTCTCTTTAAGATCTCAATTTCTTTTTGCAAGTAATCCTTCGGTACATCACTACTGTTTGCACATCCACAAGCCGATGCAAGATCATTAGCGCTCCTGGTAAAAACGCTTGATATAAGTTAGTATGACAACTGATTATATACCCAGAGACTACTTGATTTAGTGGTACAGCATATGCCGCTAGTCGTGAGTCTGAAAAATATTCATCTGACTTTGGATGATCGGCTACAACAACAAAAAAGAAAGGGAAAAAATTCAGCAAGTGTAACTTCTGAAGCTATTTACTTCCCAATTGGAGACTATAGATCCATGATTGAAAATATTAGAAACGCAATCAATGAATTTTGTATAGAAATCAGAAATAACCCAAAGTAAAACTCAGCTTGCTCAACAAAATACCTGGCCATGGACAGGTGTATGTCAAAACACGCATACTATCACCCCATCTACAAAAATATGGGCTGATTCTATACTGAAGGAGCCACTTGAAATGCAGATCCAATGCCTCAAACCACTCATCACTTCCATGTTGAACACCAAAACGATCCTCAATTACTGTATCAGATATCTAAATCACAGTTAAAGTAGCAGACACTCAAAAACTTTTACTGACTCACAAAAATGCAGCCATACTATTTCGGCCTGACAGAAACACTATATTTCAAACAATATTTCAAACCAAAGTACCAAAGAAAAAGAGGAAAAAAGAAAACCCTTTTCGAATTCAAAAACCACATAAGATACAGGATACACCAAATACTGCAGGAAGTGAAGGTGTTGCTGGAAGAATGAATTCCCAAACTGTCAAACTTAATTTCAGACGTACTGACAGGTTTGAAATGGCATCTTCATCCATCATATCTACTGGCCCATTATCTGAAAAGAACTCAGAAAATGATGGTGACAGAACAACTCGTCTTAAAGATGTAGTTGCAGATTTCACTCTTTCTACCTAAAAAACAAAGGCTCATAAAAATAGCTTAAATAAACACAAGGTCAAACCCAAAGGATTGATTTTAAAAAATATATATATTTTCAGATACCCACCACTTCATCCAATGTTTTCCCATCAATGGGCTCCACAATGTCAAGACAGTTCCTTAGTTCTCTGTACAGTTGACGCTTTTCAGCTTTGCCCAGGAATTGTGCTGAAGATCTGTGATGAGTTGGAATGAATAATTGTAGAAAGCTCCATGTCTAAATTTCAGGTAAAAGATACACAGGAGTAATAGTTTAAACATTATGAACTCATGCAATAGTTGAAAACACCATAACAAGCAGAGAGCCAGAGATTAACAGTGAGATTTTGAAGACTAAATATGCAGATCAGAACTAATATTTAACTGAAGTAAAGAGGATAGACTATCACTCTGCATTTGCCTTGGTAGCAGTAATGATGAATTCCCCTTCATACTGGCCTGGGGGTTGTGCATTAGGAACATCTATGGAAACCCAAATTGCTGTTGTCTCTCTGCAGCAATAAAACAATCTCAATTATAAGCAATCAAAAGAAGTTATCCAGTATAATTTACAACACCATAACACTAAAACATATAAAAAAATAAAACAAACAAGTAGACAGTACCCTGGAAGAAGGCTTATTTGAGTGACTGGAAGATCAAGGGGTACAAGAGCATCTGGGACACCCAAGATGGGCACCACACGCCGCAATGTCAATGATTGTCCAACAACCAACCTGTACACAGCCGATATCAGCAACACTATGAACTCTAAGAATAAATCCTAAAGCAGAACCAGGAACAAAGTGCCTTCAAACTTACCTATCACCAGATGTGGAGCATAAGTCACTACATTGAACCTGTACAACTCCGGCAATACCAGGACCACCCCAAGAAACTTTTGGACGTATAGCAATTTGAACACTTTCTCTCTCATTTCTTCCCGCCAGAAGAGTTATCTTTAAGGAGGGGGGGAAAATAATATATCAGACACCAGAATGGTACAGCAACTCAAAAACAGAAGGAAATAAATTCCAACACCCCCCCCCCCCCCTTGGAAGGCTCCTGCAGGGGGGAAGAGGTTTAATTCATAGCACATACGCCATACGACATCAAGAAAAATCAATTCTGTATTGAATAGATCAGTGGTTACTATATGCTTATGTTTGTGACATCTCCATGTCCCATACTCCCATCTCTCCTAAGTCCTAACTAACAGTGGAACGGGCAGAAGACCACAAAAATGTACCTGGGGCAGAGTAACATGCAATGAATACAAATTGATCTCTAACTAAATCCATTGACATATTAAATTGCAACCAAGAGATCAAGTTTTCTGGTTAGCTTACCCAGAGGAAAGGGTAAGTCATAAAGAACTTAGATCCAACTTATCCAATCAAAGGCCAAACGTGTACTCTAAGATATTTTCTGAAAACCTTTTCAACTGTGCTACACTGCAGCCTATTCATGAATTTCAAAGTTATAAAAATGCAACCCATGAATGAATTTTGACAAATCTTCTGAAAACATGATGGCTTTCGAAGATCTATAAGAACACATGGTTATAAAACATCAAAGAAGAAACATTCCATGTTCCACATTAGAATAAATTTTGTCCTATCAACAAAAGCACCATACATGAGAGCTCTAATGAAGAGGGAAGACTCAATTGAGGTGCCTCCTGTAAGTAAATCGACATATGCACATTACATGGGCATGTAAAAATATGTGGTTGTGCATATCAAAGTAACAGGGACTAAATGAACTTGTATGTGCATACAATTCACCTATATGGACAGCATGCATCGACCTATACATGCAAATAAGTGCTCAATAGATATCTAGTGGTGGTCTGCACTCATACTTGACCTGCATGCATGCGTAGATGAAGAATTATGTCAATACTTATGTTTGAACTCATAGCACGTATCTATACAACAGATTAAAGGACTATCAGTTGCAAGCATATAACAATTTGGGGAAGAAATGTAACACACTTACAGGCTCCAAAGGTCGAGGCATTTCTTGTGGTCCAACATTTGCCGTGCTTGGCATGCACCATACATGCAGTAAATCTGCAGATGGAACCTCTGTGGGATCAATTGACCCCTTGAGTGGATTTGAACCATGTAGGCCACCATCAATCCATCCATAAGCTGTCCCTCCTCCGGCGACACCTTCAACTGGAGGCACACTAACATCCTGAGGATTCCCTGAACAGTGTATTAAGTAGAGCAAAAGAGTACATAAGAGCAACTGTTAGTTTCATTTTTTAACTGCCCCAGATTCAAGAAACTAAACATAAAAACTGGAAAAACAGAGGCAACCAAAATATTGTCTCCTAATCTAAGGCTCAGTACAATATACTGAAGGATTGAAAGAAAATAAAAGAAAATGCTTATCATTTCTTTTGTATCAATATTCCCGTAAACCAAACAGGGTGTAATATAAGTAGAAATTTCCTTCATCAAAGCTCCTATACACACCTAATCCGAGGGAAAAGAAGAAAAAAAGGGGAAATGATATACAATCCACCCTGATAGATGAACTTCCAAATTCCAATGAATCATATACACATGGACACCCAAATATAAAGGATCAATGGAATAACAAGTGAAATCACCGCATCAATGTCACAATCCCAGTTTGAGAACAGTAAAAAGAAAAAAAGAGATGAATCTAATTGAGCGAAAGATAAACGTCCATGACGCCTAAACCTGCAAGGCCTTGCGGATCTCAAATAGTCCACTGATTCACCTTCTGCACAACATCACCTTGAATAATTCGGATTACTAACCCCAAAACTTAATTAAACTAAAAAAAGGCACTATATCAGACTGCTTCACCATACTTCCTATTTCATGATGGAAACAAAAATCGTAATATTCCCCACAAATAAACTCAAACAGCAAAATAGACTCCGTGGTATATATTACCTGAAAGAGTTATTATTAACAAACCCTAAAACAATACATCCCGTATGGTTCTTTACTAAATCATCTCCATGGCTTTTGAGCAAAAAATAACTAATACATTAGAACCAAACTCCAAGGCGCATAAATTGAAAAACCTAACGGTCCGTTTGGTAGGTGGAAAAAGGAGGGAAAAATAACGAAATAGTAGAATTCTGTGGTATGTAGGAATTGAAATGGTTACTACTAAGAAGCCAAGTTTTATTTTCTTCTATTTTCCAACGAATTCTCGGCAACGAAACAGAACGTCACGATTAAAAAATAAATAAAAAAATGACTAATCCTTCAAAGCACAGTATGATGAGAACAGAACCGCCACAAACGCAGGCAACGGAATGAAAATGCCAACGATCAATAAATCAGAGACACTAGAACTGACCGGCGTTATCCATTTCCGGTGCGGTTTCGTGGAGGCGGTGCCTGCTATTCCGACGATCGCGAAATCTTCTTCCGAGTCGGGTTTCAAGTTACAGGCGACAATGTTTCGACTGAGAAATTAGAGACGGACGTGCTTCGGAACTATAACGAGAATGGGCATTTATTTCTTCCGTGAAGGAATGTGCTAGTAGCACTCTGATTCTGCTTCTTGCACTCCAACATAGGTTATATGAAATGCGATTGATGCACTCACGCCTGTGGGAAGTGAAAAGCGGGGTGCGGATTACATATAAATAATATTTTTTCTTGGGGTTCCAAGGAGTATAATAACGTAATACACGTGGCAGTTAAAAAGGTTGTTTAGACGATCGAGGACGTCATCATTGAAGGGGTCCCCAATGAGATTTAGGATAATTACAACTAATTCAATCATTACGTCTAGTCGTTTCAACCCTAATTTGTATATCAGAACGCCAAAGCTCATAACCGAACGGACAAAAATCATCCCGTCCTAGGGCAAACCCTCTTTCATTTCACCACCCACCCCATCCCTCCCCCATAACTACAACTACTACGACAGTCGATTTTAATGAGATTAACACTTTTTTCTCTTTTGATATATTAACAAGCAGATACAAATGTTTTTTCATAAATTTAAAAGCAAAAACCTCTTAATGGAAGCACTCAAGCTTTTGGCTTTAGATATAGAGCAGCGTCCTTGCTTCGAAGGAAGGAAGTTGGTTTACCTTAGTTTACTCTTCTTTATTACAATTGTTACACCATCTCGAATTAAACATAGGTGCACCATTATTTTTTATTTTGCATAGCATGATGCGTGGTTGATCCACACTATCTAGGGACTAGGTCACATACCCTAACTAGTCGTAGGCCAACATGTTTGATCCACACTATCCAGTGACCAATTCACATACCCTATCTAGTCTGGTTGCTTTTCTCTGCAACCTCAAATGACCTCTTAAATTTAACCACATGATGCTTATCTTTGTATCATTTTGCGTGGCAACCAACATACCCGGGAAAATTGGTTCCCAACGCATGACCAAATTAGAATTACAAAATATGAAGCACAAAGCAAGCGCCATCCCCAACCATTTGGGTACCCCTACGCAAAAGTCATTTCCACCATTCCACCCTTTCTACAGCCATATTCACAACATCAGGCCATGCGTTGTTTTCACTTTCCAGGATAAAAAGGAAAAAAATAAGTGATTCTTTTGATATATTCATCAGCTGATTGAGTTTGTGGGAGCAATGGCAAAGCCAGAAATTGGATTCAGAGGAGCCAAATTTTGAAAGAAAAGTTGTGAAAGAGAAAGGGCTTAAAGTGATTGTTCATGAAATCTTAAAAACTTATGGCATATACTCATATAATTGGGTAAAAATAAGACAAAGGCCAAAAAACAAAATTTCATAAGGGTCACTTTATAATTTCTCAAAACACTTTAGTATAAAACCTAAATAAATAAAAAATGTTTCAGCAGGGCCAAGTGATCCCTGGGCTTCACTTGGCTCCGCCCCTCTGTGGGAGGTCAACCAAATTAAATAAGCAAATGAGCTTGAAGACCTTCATCTGGCCCCAAGAGAAATAATTTGATAAATGGCTCCCAAATTTGGCAACATTTAGTAGCAATTTTCTATGACACCTAGTACTGACGAACATGAGTAGAGTTTTAAACCTTCGATCAATTTTGAGGCATTTATGGTCGAACACGTTAATTGGATCGCCTTTTAAAAACCTATGATTTTTGGGAACCCAAACACTACACAGGATGGGGCAGAGGAGTACTCACTATTGCAATATCCCTCACCAATTTATCTCTTTAAACTATTAAAGTTTAAAAATTGGGTAACTTTTTGAGTCAAAGTAGGACAAAATTTGGGGCATGCAGAGAAACAGTCCAGTTTGTCATACAAAGTGAAATGCAGAGCCGCAGAGGCCTGTTAGTTTGTGAACGGAAAGCATTTTCTAACAGTGACTATGACAGTGTAAATAGTTCTAAAAGTCTAAATAAATAATAGGGTGTACAACACACAGACAACGTGCTCGATTGTTTCAATACAAAAATAGGAGACCCCAAAGTAAATCCATATCAGAATGAGATTCCGTAGCACTTTTCAAACCTTCATTCTACTATCCACAATCGCGGTCATTCCAGTCCAAGCTACTTCTAAGCTTCACCATAGATGCCTTGTCCACTCCTAAGCTTCACCATAGATGCCTGAAAAGAAAAACAATTATAAGTCTCAATAATAGACTGTCTGCATTCTGTGTGTAAGGACGCAAAAGCATCATAAGCGTACTGATTTTGGATGCCTCTTTAAAACCTTTTTAGACAAGCTCCAAGTACTTTCGTAAGAATTCAGCGTTAGTTTCGAGGGAGAAAACAATTCCCAATAAACAGATCAAACAATGTTTTTTTTGGTCATTAACACAATGGTACGCAGTATCACTCTCCAAAACACAGGTCCAACATGCATCAATTCTCAATTCTTCAACTGGAATGGAATTACGCATTCTTAAACAGTTGCTTCAAGCATAGTCCAAACCAATGGAAGCAAATATATCACACACTCATGCCCCATGACTACCACCACACCAAAAGCAACCAATCTAACCCCACACCCCCACCCCCAACAACAACAAATAAAAAAATAAAAATTCTTGACACAGATTATACTCATTTGAAGAATATGAATTATCCATTGTCTTTCACTGAAACCATCATGCATCTAACATTTACCATATAATCAGAGTAGAAAGCAGGCACTAAGAATTGTAGATAACCATATTTGTTTTGCCCATCAAAAGGAAGAAAAAAAGGAAAAGAAAAAAGAGACAAGAATAGAGCAGCAGTACTGCTAAAGTTGTTTTAGTTGCTTCCATAGCTATGAAATGCAGATGAATGGACAATTTCAATTAAAACCAGGTGGAGGCAACCCAAAAAACCTCTGCGAATGGTGCTTTCCATTAATAATAAGAAGATTAAGAAGAAGAAGGAACAACAACATATTGTTGTTCACAGCACATGAAATGAGTTTATTTTTCATATTTCAAGAAATGACAGGGTTTAATGTGGGCAGCGATCAGAGTACATGATCCTCATCCACTATGGAGCATTGAAATAAAATTGCAGAATCCTTTTTGTTGTTTCCCAACAGTGACATGTTCACAGATTTGGCATGGAACATAAGTGCAGCAATCCAATAATGAATAAAATAAAAGAATGGGAAAAGAAAAGAATAATAGAAGACAATCAAGCAAAAATGAGAACTTAGAAGAAAATAGAAAAAGCAAAAGAAAGATAAGCACATGAAAAACAAAACAGAAGCATGGAAAGGAACCGTGTGGTTAGCATCCAAAAAGGTTATTGTGATTTTTTTTTTCTTCTTGTTTTTGGAAGCAAAAAAGGCAATTGAATCTAAATGCCTCAACTTTTTTAGAACAGGTCCACATCAAATAGCAATGATTCCAGGCACTTCTTTTTACACTATTTCGGAAACCCAAGAACTCAATTGTATGCTATGTAAAAGCAGGAAAAAAGAGGGAAACAGGATACTCGATAGATAAATGTTTGATAATTCACTATAACTTAATTTTTAGAACTAAAAGACATTGCTTTTTAGTGCAAACAAAAAATTGTTGCAACTAACGTCACTTACCACCACCATAATATCAGATGCTAAAACTACAAACAGCATTGGAGGCAAACTGCAGCCACCAGACAGATACAATACACAAACATCTTCTACCACCATCTCTACCACTATAAGAACAGGCACTAACCCTCCTTTAGTCATGCCACCTCCGTCATTTCCATCAGCATCACCACATCTTCCTCAAAGCTAATGTCTCCACTCTCCACTAATGCCATTACCCCTACACAAAGACCACCATTCCTCCACCAGCAGTCCAGCACCATAGGCATCACGATAAACACCATTGACACAAATGATTTTCTGTTTTTAGAAAGACATTTAGGGCCCATTCGGTTGTTCAAATGGGAATTAAACAATTATAGTGTATTTTACATAGTAATGAATGCACAAAGCCATCACCTTGAATGAAACTATTTAAAAAAGTTGGAGTCACCACTATAGTTGATGATATAAGATCAATTATTAAAAATTCATGAAATGCCACAACTTTGAATTTTCACTCTCATTTGGGATGATGGCCATCATTTTCTTGAAATTTTCTATTCAAGGTGATGGCTTTGTGTCTTCAATACTACATAAAATATAGTAAAATTGTTTTATTTCAATTTAGAAACCCATACCCTAACCATTTTTAACAGTTTACCCAATATGCATTTTTTACTTTTGCTATGTAGCAAATTATTAACAAGACACGCATAAATATACGTGTGTGTGTGTGTGTGTGGATTTCAATATGATTGCACCATGAATAATTTTTGAACAATACATTTTTGTACAAATGAAAAAAATTTAAGTCAATACACATAACAATAATGAATAAAATTTATGCAAGCAAAGTAAGTCCGAGGCCATATTACATATATAGTGACTAATGTCTGAAATAGTAAAACGCTAAGATCGCTACAATTTCAATGAAATGGAACCACAAATAAGACTGCTGATGCTACCTTTTGCAGAACTCAGTTACATATCGTGACCCATTGTAGAAAATAAACCACATCAGCACAATCACCAGAGTATCTGCCAAAATTTAGGAACTCACAACTGCAAATCAAACCTACAAAAATTTTCCAACAATCTTTTCCCTCTGATAATCGAAGAAATAGTGTTTTACAAAACCACCAACACTACTTAACATTCTGTAAACTAAACCCACAAAACATTTTTCTTTTTATTTTTCTTTTTTCCCAAAATAAAAAAAGAAGCCACCCTTTGGTTCTCAATTAACCAAAAAAAAAAAAACAGCATGATTGTGATAAGGTCACCTGCAAAATTTCTACTCTTTCATCGGTTCAAAAAACTACATAAATATCCAAATTGGAATTTCAAAAATTTCATAGTTTATTTCATTAATTTCATAGTTTCATATGAATATATTGATATGATTTTTTTTTTTTTTATTATGACTGAATTATAAAGAGAATGCAAATTTGTAGAATCTATTTTCCATTATAACCCTAGAGGCGAGTAATCATATAGCAACCAGATCAGATCGAAAGAGGGTTTGAAAGAGGATACTGAAAAGGTAACGCTCCCACCAATCCAACATATAGAGGCCAAAAGTGACATTATAGAGATAGATCTTGCGTTGAACCCAGTTCATAGCTTCGGACCTCTACAAAACCATATCTCTATAGTTAGTCAGAATCAAGCTAAGAAAAAACATGAACACGATCGAATCAACAACTGCAGCGAGGCAAACAATTATAAAATAAAATTAAAAAATAAAAAATAAAAAACAATTTTTCGTTCAAACTGGGAAGGAGCTGACCACGAAGAAGAAGATAACGGTCGTGATCTTACACAGCTCTCTCTGGTAGCAAATGAAGGACAATGCAAATGGACTGGGTCAGCCGGTCGTATAATTACAGCCGGAGTTTCTTGTTTGGATGTGACTGGGTCAAACTCGACTCAGCCCGTTTTAAGCCCGTTTTAAGCCCACGTAGCCTGAACTCAAGCTCATTTGGTTGCATGATATTCGTCGTGCTGCTTTCGGGTCAGCCCGAAATAGACAGCTCATTGAAGGTTGAAACAACAAAATATCATAAATAACCCTAGAAAAAAACGATGTATATTTCACTCTGCTTAACATATTTCAATCGTCATAACTCCTAATAATTTGGATCTTGGTCATGCTAGTTTCTGTGCAATTATTAACACCAAGATGAGGATGAAGGAATTGGGAAAATTTGGCAAATGAGTGTAAATTTCGAGAGTAGGCATTCAAAAGAGACTGATATGTATTAGTGTTTAGCTAATCGTTGACATAATGGTCTATTCTCATCCAATGTAACTAAAAAAAAAAAGAGATAGAGTTTGAATTTGATAATCTCGTTACAAGAGGAAAAAGAAAAATGAAAATCAAATTGGCTAGAAGTTAGGAAACAATATATGGACAGGTTTCTAAATTCATCTCAACATAAAAACAAGAAAAAAAATGTATCCACATGGACATGTCTGAGCTCCGCTCGTGGGTTTTAAAAATTATTTTTTCTAAGATTTTTTTCTTAAGCTCTATTTGGTTTGTGGATTTTATCAAGGAAAAAAAATATAAAATATAAGGAATTTTTACTTTTCATTATTTGGTTGCAACGGAAAATTAGAAGAAAAATAAGAATTTAAATAATTTTGACTTGACATGATTTTATCTTTTCCTTTCATTTTATTTCCTCCTCATTTTTTTTTCCCTTCCTTTTTTTTTTCCTTGGTAGGATCCATGAACCAAATAGAGGGTTAGGAAGGTTTGAGGGAGGGCCATCTTATCCCGAACTCATACCCCTAACATAAGTGGAGAAAAATGAAAGAGGGGAGTTATTGCCACCACATAAAGACTCTAAGCCCCCCAATAGTTTACACATTTTAAGACTTTATGAAAAATATAAAAGGTTTTTATGAAAACTAGTCATGTTATTCATTATAAAACATCATTTTGAACAATTTTGTGTGAAGAAATTTTTTCAAAATCTATCATTTAAGCAGACTTTTTGGCTATTTACAATCTTTATTTTATTTTCCATTAAAAATAGCTAAAAAGTTTACTTAAATAACAAATTTTGGAAATAAATTCTTTTACAAAGTTGTCCGGAATAATGTTTTCTAATAAACCATGTGATTAGTTTTCGTAAACTTTTTTTATATTTTTCATAAAACTTAAAAAATATAAATTAAATGAAAGACTAAAGTATTTTACGTGGTGACGATACCCTAACCCAAAATGAAGATGCATTGACCTTGCAATTTTAATGAACTTGATCTCTGGGCATCTATCGAATTGAACTTCGAAACTTTCCACTGTTGTATTGCACATGGCTTTCAATTGTTCTTTCTAAATTAGGCCATGTATATACAAGCAAGGAAAAAAAAAAAAAAAAAGGTCTTGAAGATACTGTTGTCAGTTCCTGCTCCTGATTCGAAACTGTCTGAAATTGCACAACAGAGATTATTTCTCAGGCTGGTCATGATCAATGGACAGATGCTGGTGCATGTTACAGCACTGAAATACAAGTATTCAACTTTCAAATATTAATCTTACAAAAGACTAGTCCAATCGATTGCAAAATCAAAAGACAGAAAGAGTCTTAGGAAGCATTTCCCACAGATATTAATTTATTTCTTCTCAGAGGATCCAGTAGCCACGGGATCATGCTTTAAGGGCAGCTCCTACTTTCACAAGCTCCTGGAGTGCTTTCGCGATCTGTGCCTCCGTCAAGCCTTCCAAACGAATGCCCCTTTCAACACCCATATCTGTCAAAAACCAAGGTGGGCTTAGATGAAATAACAGCATAAAACCCGAGTTGCAACTATCATGCTAAATAACCAAGGAAAATTGCTCAAAAACGTGTCTTGCAGGAAATATTTATTTTAATACACATATTAGTACAAGTATTTACCTTGCTCAGAAAAATGCATTATAACATTGCCAGTTGCCACACTATCATGTTTACCAGTCAGCAAGTATTTATGCCCACAATTGTATGTACATTGCTGTGAATTGAAAACCACACTGACAACCTAAGAATTAACATTTATGATCTCTCTTCTTTTTTTTTTAATGTATATTTTTTTATAAAAAAAAAATTTATTACATTGCAAGAGGGATGAAATCCTTTTGCTTATCAACTTCACTAAATTATCTATGTTCATCAGGGTTAAGATTTTCAAAAGTCTGTGTAAACAAAAGAAAATATAAAGGCTGTCCATCGATATGCATGATAAAACTGTATATCCAAAAGGAAAATAAACTAACTGATGGAAATGAAGGACATGCAACTACAAGGGAAATTGGCAATGTGAATCCATTTAGACTCAAGTCTCAACATTGTCCACATCCAAATATCCAATCTAGCCCATCAATAATTCTCTTATTTCTTTACTTCCAGAAACACCACAATACTGCAAAAAGTGACAACTTACATCTAGTCAACAGTACTTTTTTAAAAAAGGAAAGTCAACAGTACTCTTAATATCCAATCATGAACCTCTGCTTTTTCTTTTTCTTTTTTTTTTTTTTTTTTGGGGTGGGGGGGAGGGGGAACTACTACCCTTTAGAATTGTCCCATTTCACAAAGTCATCAACTCCTTCGACAATTGCTTTCCATAGTCCAACTCAACTACATTTCCCAAGTAGTGAAAAGAGTTTGATTCATCACCAATAAAAACCTAATCCCTAAGCCTCTTTGTTCTTTAGAGACACAAATAGATCCCCAGGCAACTATATAAAAATTGGAACTCCTAACCAACTTTGCAGTTTCTCCACCTAACTACTAAGGACAAAAACTTAAGAAGGACATATGGTAGAGGATAAGGCTATAAGGCTATAAAGTGTGATCAAAATTGTAATTATCCTCCCCCAACAAAAAAAACAAAATCCCCACCCCAAATTGAAGGGTTTTGGAAAGGACCAGATTTTCAAATACAATCCCTTTTTTCTATGTAAAAGATGAATATCTGCTAGCATTTAATAAAGGGGAAAGATGAATTTTAGAGATATTAAAAACTCAATTGGCTAAGTTGGATGAACAACATGCAAATGGGATGGATGGAAACTGCAAAAAAAATGTGTTGATACTTCTGTTATTTGGGATCCTAAAGCATCTGGGAATTGTACTTAACCTGCAAGGGCAAGGGTTGACTTAAAGTGAGTAAAGCTGTTACAATCCTGTAACACTCAATTAAGCTAACAAAGCCAGACCCCAACAACTTGGGGACTCTATCTAGGGTTGAATCCAATTGGTGTTCATCGCACATAACTGCCTATCTTAGATGAATTTCCCTAAATATCTTTCTATCCTAGTCGTCAATCATTGCTACCTTTACCTAGCCACTTATCTATATCAACATCCCATTACTAATTGCAATATAATATTACAATTTACAACACTGCTTTGAGTATGCCAAATAGATGTATTTTATGCAAAGGGTTAGGAGGAAATGGTAAGTCAAATTTTTATTCATTGTCATTTAAATAGAGCACTTTGGGCTTTCACTTTTTCTTTGGGTGTGGTCCATTGGGTGCTACCTAATTCAATGAGAGAGCTTTTGTGTGGTTGGTAAATACAAGATGATGATGAAGTGGGAAAGGCTATTTGAAGAATGATACCTCCCCATCTTATTTGAAAGCAAAAAGATAGAAAAATCTTCTAAAAAGAGGAGCTTTTAGGTGAGAAGATTAAGGAGATTTTAATTAGGGCCCTCCTTCTTTGTATACTGGCCTAAGGCCTTTTTTAATATACAAATGATTTACTTATAAAAAAGAAAACACTCAGTCAGGATGTAATTGCCTTAGTTCACATTTAGGAAATTTATAAATTTATACGATACAATGTAGGGACATTTTGAGAGTGTTAATGCTTGCAGTGTAATAAAGTTCATTTGATTTAGACTTCTTTGTGTTAACCTATTGTATTGTAGTTTAATTTATCTAAACCTTTTTTCCCGATTAACATTTCGGTTATATATTTAATAGTTTACATCATTCCATCACAAAACACACAGCAAATAGGGAAGTCCTCTTCATTGAGGCATTCAAACAATTCACACAAATTGCCTAGATAAAGCTTGAACCGATTAGACCATCAATTGGTCTAATCGGTGAATATCTTTTAGAATATTCCTTCAAATATTCCTCAAAACTCCAAAACGTTTTCAGGCACATCCGCAAATATTTGCCTAATGAATGAATCTGTGCGAACAGAGAGTAACATTAAAAACCCTAGAAGGGATTTAGATCCCTTTAATTTAACTTGAAAGAACAAAATGCAACTCTCTGTAAATTCACAGTAAAGAGCGACATTAGGAGAAGATTTCATACCATATCTTGCCCATATCTGTGGTTCCATCCCATTGGATTCGCGGATCAAGATTGGGAATTTGGGGTTCAATGTCTTTAAATCCTTATAGTTTCTCTCAACAAATGCTCTGAAAAAAATATTTTAAAAAAATCAACAAGATCTGAAGACAAAAATTAAAGAAAGAAGAAGATAAAATAAGGGTTTCTGGAAAAAAAAAAAAATGAGAATAAATAAAGCCATAAAAGAAGGTAGTAAAGAAGAACCTAGCCGATGAACTTGCAGGGGATGTCTGGCAAAGCAGAATCCTCAGCTCCTTCAGATTCCGAGAAAGTTGTCCTCTCCATGCCATTTCTATCCCCTCTGGCTCTCTCTCTCCTCTCGCCTGCTCACTAGCAGATTTTTGTAATATGCTTGACGGTACGCAAATGCCGGTTTTAACTTTTGACCCGACCCGTTTTATTCAGTTGGGTAGAGTCTAAAACTAACCATGTTTAAGAGCATTTCCAACCCTTATTTAAAACCCATATCAAATTCAAATTTGAGTAAAAAATGCCAAAAACCTTCTCCAATCCTATGCTTAAATCCATATCAAATCTGGGGATACTCAAATTTTCCCCAAATTTGGTAGACATCAAAACCATACTCAAATATGAAGGGCAAATCAGCCAGAAGCTTCAATAGCTATATTTGGCCGGAAACTCACCAAATATATCACCAGAGACTCGTTTCTCTCTCTTTCTCAACATTCTTGGATGGAAAATGTTATTTTCTCATTCTTTTCTCTTTCCCTATTTGTCTTCAAGTTGTCAAAACTTTATTGGTCGTTGGCGATAATGGTGCAATTCTGGTTGGAGAAAGCAAAGCTACTCAGGTACGTAGCCACGAATAGGAACGGATTTCTAAGGTTATGGTTCTCCTAGTTCTCCAGTCTTTAGTTATGGTTCTTGGATCTGCTTTCTATGGGAATTAATCTGTAGGGTTTCGAGAGTGCTTTCTGTAAATGGAGAGAAAGAGAAGAGAAAGATAGGGATCAAAAATCAAGCAATAGAAAGATAGAGTGAGTGAGAAATTGAGCAAGAGAAAGGGAAAGAAATATAGTGATCATAATTTCTACAATTTGAAATTATAGAGTTTGCAAATAAAAGGAGAAAAGAGTGAATGAGAGAGAATGACGAAAGTGAGTGAGATATTAGTGTTGGAATAAATCCATGAAATAACTTCTAATTGTTGGAATATTAGCAAAATAGCATAATAACAGAAGTTACGTACCTTGTACCAAATAGAGTTAATCCCGTTCCAGCTAGTAAATAGTAAAATAATAGAATTAATACGAGTTACCTTACATGAAATAAAGTCAATCCTAATCCAGCTAAGAAGCGCGATAACGTTTCTTGAAAATAGTTGGAGCTTCCCATTCGTGCAAGGGATTCTGGCAACTCTATCTTCGAGATTCAACTTAGCTCGGACTCAGATCCGTTCCTCTACGATCTTGCACTAACGGCAAGAACCAAGTACCTTCAACCTCTTTTCAAAATGCCTAACACAAACTCAAAACATATAGTAGTTAAGTATTAGATAGAACTCTTAACTTGGAACCTCGAGGTCACACCAAAAGTAACCACAAATTGGTTCTCTGAAAACTTCTTTTTAAATAAAATACCCAGCATCCCTATATATAGGAGAATGATAGCTTGTAAGAGAAGTAATAGGTTACTTGTAAGACTCAAACTTTTAATCATTAATACAAAGATTCCATCTTATCCATAAAAGATTCTATCTTATTCAGAAAAGATTTGATCTTATCTAAAAGTCTATTCAATAAAGATTTGATCTTATCCAAAAATCTATCAAATAAAGATTTGATCTTATCCAAAAAGGATTTGATCTTATCTAAAAAGATTCGATCTTATCCAAAAAGATTTTAAAAAACAAAATAATAAATCGGTTAATTTAAATCATTTCCAACAATCCCCCACTTGATTTAAATTAATAAAATAAATACGAAAATAATAACAATGGGCATCTAGGAAAGTCATGTGCATAAATGAAGGTGTCTTCAGGACTTGAACCTCCACTTAGTATAAACACATCAAAATTTATCAAATAACTTAAGTGGACATGCCTTGAACTTAAGGACCCATGTAGACAAACTGGATATGTCATACACACATTTCTTTCAAAGTTATTGTACTTCTAAAGTTGGCATCTTTTGAGTCTGTGCCGAATCCCATTTTACTGAGTGATCCAGAGACAGCCTGTTATCTCTTGTGAAGTGACTAGCTTCAACACTCAGAAAGGTAAGTCTATCAAGAATGCACCCTGTAACACTCCTATCCACATGATATATAGACTTATTAAGAGAAATTAAATTCTCAACCTCTCACAATTCACAGGACTCATCTGCAAGGAAACCAACTGCAGGAATTGCACTAACTCATCATAGGAATGGACTCAATTTCATAAATTTAGTTCACACACAACGGTTGTTTCTTAGCTTGTTTTTCCCATTGAACTTAAGAATTCTCATCAGGTTGGGTTCCCACTAAGTACAACTCAATTACAGGCTTTTAGTCCCATTCCCCTCGATGAAGCTGAGATAAATATCTCCCAAAACACTTAGTTAAGGGGTCAGTCAAATTCTCTTTGGACTTCACATATTGCATATCAATAATCTCATCATAAATAAAGATAAGTCCTTTATCAGACGAATTGGTCTGGATTTCACATTATAGATCTCAATATATGCTTTAAGCATAGCAGATTAATTATCATAACATATAGTAATTGCTGGTACTGGCTTATTCCATATTGGTATGTCTACCAATAAATTCTTCAGCCATTCTGCTTCCTCTTCTGCGAATGAGAGTTCCATAAACTCAAATTCCATAGTAGAATGAGCTATACTGCCAAAATGAAAATCCATCTAGTTATGGATGTCCTGTCATCTAAAGATGAATTCCATGTTGCATCACTGTTCTCTTCAAGTACAGTAGGAAACCTCCCATAATGCAACCCATAATGCATCGTGCCTCTCAAATATCTCAAAACTTTGCTTAATGCAGTCCAGTACTCTTTATCAGGATTGCTCGTGTATCTACACCGTTTTCCTACTGCATAGGTGATATCCAACCTTGTGCAGTGCAATGCATCAATAATCTAAGAATATTTGAGTTGAGATACACATTAGCTTTCATTCATTTTTAACTTGATGCTAGAATCATAAGTAGTTGGTGCTGGAAAACAATCAAAATAATCAAATCTCCTTAGGATTTTCTCAACATAATTTGATTGTGAGAATGCAATTCCATTATTAGTTCTGAGTATTTTGATTCTGAGAATGACATAAGCTTCTCCAAGATCCTTGCACCAAAATTTGATGACAAGAACTTCTTTGTTTCACTGACACACTCAAGATCTGTGCCAAAATAGCATATCATCTGCATAGAAACATATGGTTACTCCAGAATTGCCATCAAATTTGCTATAGATGCATACATTTGCCCCATTTATTTGATAACCATTCTCAAGAAGCGTTCTCCTGTATTTCTCATGCCACTGCTTTGGTACCTGTTTCAGCCTATATAAGTACTTGACTGATTTGCAAACATTCTTCTCATTCTAAGCAGAATAAGACCTTCAGGCTTGCATAAAATAAATTTATTCTTTAAGTTCCCCATTTTAGGAATGTAGTCTTCGCATCCATTTGATGAATGATCAGATTATTTACAGCAGCCAAAGCTATCATTAACCTGTAAATATTTTATCGATTATACATCGTAGAGAATCGAAAATTATAATTTGTTTCAATTCATGAATAGAATTAGTATAGATAAAAATCAAGTATTTCGCACCACGAACAACATAAAAATTATTGCTGAGATTTGGATGGAAGCAAACATTTTGATAAAAATCAAAATTCTTTCTCTAGCCCATCTATCGATTAAAAGATTTAACCACAAAATAGCATAACTTCTATCATCAAAACTAAATTTTCTTTTTATAGTATAGTCTAGACAATATGTCTAACTCAAACATTTAAAAAACATGCTTACCAAGCAAGTCACCAAATACGAGATTATTCCTAATGTAAAAGACATACAAGACTTCTATAAGAAGAATTATATCTTTTAGAGGTAAACTCAAGCTCAAATGAGTCTTTCCTACAATTACAGATGAGGAAGTTCCCACAAGATGTTCATCTCACCCCCACTAGTTCATAGGTATAGAATATGCTTTTGTTACTATATATGTGAAGGGTGGCACCAGTATTAATCCACCACTTAACATTTCCATTGACAATAGTAATTTCATTCATAAAATACTAAACATGTCATCCTGCCCAATAATTTTGTATATGTTGTTTTGGTATCTTATGTATCCAAACAATGGAAATTCTTTTCATAATACTAAATAAATTCACATGGTTCAAGTCCGAGAGAAGTAAAGTAACTACAAGACTCGATTATTTTCAAATTGATGCAATGGGAGCAAAATATCTTTAAAATGAAGCTACGAGAGTAAACTATCTTTAAATTAAGCTACTATAAGGAGAAAACTATCTTCAAATTATTGGAATAAATCCATGAAATAACTTCTAATTGTTGGAATATTAGCAAAATAGCATAATAACAGAAGTTACGTACCTTGCGCCAAATAGAGTTAATCCCATTCCAGTTAGTAAATAGCAAAATAATAGAATTAATACGAGTTACCTTACATAAAATAAAGTCAATCCCAATCCAGCTAAGAGGCGCAATAACGTTTCTTGAAGATAGTTGGAGCCTCCCATACGTGCAAGGGATTTTGGCAACTCTATCTTCGAGATTCAACTTAGCTCGGACTCAGATCTGTTCCTCTACGATTTTGCACTAATCGGTAGGAACTAAGTACCTTCAACCTCTTTTCAAAATGCCTAACACAAACTCAAAACATATAGTAGTTAAGTATTAGATAGAACTCTTAACTTGGAACCTCAAGGTCACACCAAAAGTAACCACAAATTGGTTCTCTCAAAACTTCTTTTCAAATAACATACCCAGCATTCCTATATATAGGAGAATGATAGCTTGTAAGAGAAGTAATAGGTTACTTGTAAGACTCAAACTCTTAATCATTAATACAAAGATTCCATCTTATCCATAAAAGATTTTATCTTATCCAGAAAAGATTTGATCTTATCTAAAAGTCTATCCAATAAAGATTTGATCTTATCCAAAAATCCATCCAATAAAGATTTGATCTTGACCAAAAAGGATTTGATCTTATCTAAAAAGATTCGATCTTATCCAAAAAGATTTTAAAAAACAAAATAATAAATCGATTAATTTAAATCATTTCCAACAATTAGATGAGAGAGACAAAAGAGATAGGAGACTACTAGCAGAGAACCTAACGGTAATTGAGAGAGAAATGGGAGAGAGAAATGAGAGAGAGGGTAGTGAATTCTACTGCTAGATACTGCAACTAGAGAGAGAGATAAAGAGAAAAGGGACAGTGAAGGGATGTGATGTGCTAAAGTTGAGATGTGCTTCAGATTTGCTTATGCTAACAGATGAATAGTAAAAGTCAAATTTGCTTATGCTAACAGATGAATGGTAAGAAAAAAAAAATGGTTATTTTTTTCTACTATAAATTGCAAACACAAAAGCTCATTTTTTTCACCACAAACTCCTCTATTTTCTTTTCACATATTCCTATTCAATTTGTATTTTACCTTCTATTTTAAATTGTTGAAAAAGTGTTTTTTTTTTCAAGTTTTTCTTTTATTATTATTTATGTTCAAACAATGGGTGAGTACCAAATGTTTGAAGACACAACTTTAGAAGAGTCTTATGGCATCCAATTTTTTTTAGAAAAAGCCAATGTTCGTGGTAAAGCATTTATTTTAATGGAAAATAAAGCATTGTGTAGATCTTAATTATCCATTTCTAAATACACGGCCATTTGTGGGTAGTAGTCTAAAGCATTTGGTGCTTTAGGAATGCATACGCATTTGTTTTTGTTTGCAACCGAATGTTAAAGCAAGAGGGGTCATTTCTTTATCTCATTGTTGGGATAAGATTAAATAATCGATTAGCAAGTTTTGTGGTTATTATGAGCAAGCACAAACGATCAATGGAAGTGGAAAGATTAAAGCAAATAAGGTAATCTTGAAAATAAAAATAATTTATGATTTTTTTTAATTATAGTTTTAGATATTTACTATTTGATTTTTCACTAGATTACTGAAGCTAGATGCCTGTATCAACAATTTGAAAAAAAAAAAAAAAAAAAAAAGGGCATTCACATTTGACTCATGCTGGGAATTTTTGCGCCATACTCCAAAGTGGAAGGCAATTAAATATCAACTCAACTACAAAGGTACGGGGCAAATTGGATTAAGTTCAACTTCCTCAACTCCTAGCAATCTGATATCCCTCGACTCCGATATAGATTCGGTCAAGAACCATCCAGGTGAAAAATTAAAATGACCAATTGGAACTAAGGGTGAGAAAGAATCACAAAGCAGAAAGTGATTCATGATGGTAGGCTTGATGAGATGGTGACCAATCAGACTAAAATTGTTGAAGTGTCGATGGGTATGTCCTCTCAAACAAATGAGCGAGAAAACCAAAAGGTTGTATATTGTCATATAAAGATTAAGGATAGGAAAGCACGTCTAAAATTATTATCCCAATTCAATGAAAGAGAACAGAGAAATGAGGATAATAGAATCATGTCAATAGATATGACCAATTTCAATCCTATGCAGCAATCCTACTGTAAAGATCTTCAATGAAAAATTATTGAGCAAACTATAAATAATAGGTTTTAAATGCCTTATAGATATATGTTTAGGATCTTCTACTATTTTGGGTAGTAGAAGTTCTACAATGATTTAATTAATGTAATATTTTTTTTTATCTAGTAGAAATTGGAATATTGGAAAATCTTATCATTTTAAAACTTAAAAAGTTACATCATCACCCCACGACATTGCCATAGATGCTCAATTAAGTCATTGTAGAGAGTAAAATGCGTATTTCCTATCTCTAATTCTTACATGACAAGCCATAAAGGCTTTAAAGTCAGAATTAATTGCTCGTGAAACTTCAACTGGCTTAGATGCTAATGTGTCATACTCATAACCAAGATAGCTCTTTATTTCATCTTCAACAATTATATTGTGCAAAATAATACATATTTTCATTATATCCCCAAGTGTTTCAGGATCCCAAAATTGTGTCGGTCGGTCCACGTATAATTGCGAATAGAGATTGTAGAACCCCAGATGCCCACTCCACATCCTTCCTCATAGATTACTACTTCTATGCGAATAGTTGTTTCTTTGGTTCAAGGAGCGAGGAAATGGTTTGAACCAATGTTACCTATCGAGGATATATACCATCAGCCAGATAATTTCCCATATTATAGTTATGCCCATTGATGGAGTAATTAGCTAGGGGAGCTAACCCTTGGACGAGGTTAAAAATGATAGGAGCATCAATCCAAGACGTTAAGATTATTGTGTGATCTTGGCATTCTGAAAAAGGCATGCTAAATCCACAAATCTTTAGAAGCTACAGCTTCAAGAATGATGGTAGGTTTTCTAGCATGACCCACATAATGACATTTCCATGCTGTTGGGCAGTTCTTCCATTGCCAGTGCATACAATCCAAACTTCCAACATTCCAAAAAATCCACAAGCCTCCCCAATAGTGATTAATCTAGCAATATCATTTGTCGTTGGAGATTTGAGATACTCATATCCAAAAACTTCAATAATTGTTCGACAAATTCTTTTACACATTCGATCACAATGCTCTCTCCATTTGCAGGTACTTATCAATTGCATCTGCAGACGTTCCATACGCAAGCATTCTCATTGCAGTTGTCATCTTTTGAAGAGTGGAAAATCCGATAACATTACATGCATCTATTTTTTGAACAAAATAAGGATTGTGTACTTCAATAGCATTGAGAATACGCAAAAATAAAGGACGATTTATTCCAAAGCGTCTCTGGAATATTGGAGGCGGATGTATTGCATTTGCAACAAAATATTTTGTGAACAATTGATCGTGACTTCTCTTTCTTTCGCAATGGTAGTATTTACTCCTTGGAACAAAACCACTATGTTTGTTGGATTGCTTCACTTCCTTTCTTAAGATTTCCAACATCGTAGCATTATTTGTGTCATAAAGAGTCACAAGTACTATTATTTGTTCATCATCATCATCATCATCATCATCATTATTGAAGAAGATAAAGATGAAAAACCAATGAACAAAGAAAGCATAGATGAAAAATGGAATATAAAATTGACTGTGTTAGAGAAGAGGATGGCTTTATTTATAGAAAAAACATGAAGGGAAAATGGGAGCCAAAATTTTGGTGGGAATTGGGCGGGGAGGGGGGGGGGAATGTTGGACGGAAAAGATGTAAGGAAGAACATTAGGTGGGAGAGGTGTTTTGGCGGGAAAGAAGTTGTGGAAAAAAAAAGAGGGAAATAAATTATTATTAAAAACCTTTGGGATAGGTTAGGAATTTTAAAAAAGATTTTAGTTAAAATTTGAGCCTAAAGAGCTCCATATCAAATCTGGGAATACATTTTCATTTTTTTCACTCAAATCTGAGTAAAAAAAAGGGTAAAGGCGGGAGATGTTCTAGCTAATAATGTATGAGAGCCGTGGTTGGCTAGGTTAGGGTTTTACACAAGTGGCCATTTGCAGAAACAAAAAGAGTCTAGAAAATCAATTCGACTCTCTCCTTCCCTTCCGCCGGTCTGCTGCTGATCACTCGCAGGTGATTTATCCTCTGATTTATATATGATTATTGATGAATAAAATGTTTATTTTCTCTCTTCGTGATTTTCTTACGTCTTTCTCGTGGCTGATTCATTGCTTGATTCCTTTGAATCTTTGGAGTTTTGGTGTTTGGGACCCGAGAAAGTTTAAAAACTCCACTCGATTGAGTCTCATACAACTTGGTGACTGAGTTGCGGTGATTTTAGTTTTATTCTTCTATCTTTTTCCTCAGTTTTCTAGGTAACTAAACGGAGCATAAATGTTTGATTTCCCTTTAAATTGATGTATGGATCTGTTGATATCTGTTCTATAGCCTGTTGATTTACAGTACATCTAATTTATAAATTTGTTTTAATGTTTTCATTATATACATGTATTATGAAAACTGTGTTATATTGAATTGATATTCAGATCTGATTGAGATTGTGTAGTTCATTGAGATTGTGTATATAGTAATTTATTTATCCTGTTTGACAATTAAAAATTGCACGTTGTACAGAAGGTCCTAAACTACTTGAGTGCCCATTGTGTCATACTGTCCGATGACAACATGCAAAATATTATATGAAATTCATTGTTTCTGCTATGATGTTTAATTTGGGTGCCATGATGTCCAAAGGGAGCATAGATGTTTGATTTCCCAGGTGTTTGGGGTTGAAACTTGTGCCTGAACCAATGCTACTATTCTTTCTTGCCCATTGTCCACTTTTTTGTACTTTCGGCAGCTTTATCATTTATTTATTTTTCTGTTAGCTTCTAAATTTAATGTGTGAGTTTGTTCTATGTTATCATTGCCGGCGAATTATTTACTGTTTTGCAGCTACCATTATACGAAACAATGGTAGATGGCCATGAATATGATAAGAACATTATTGTGGAGGTCTTCACTAACGTTGTTTTTGGAGGGGGGGGGGGGGAAGAAGAGTCAACTTAAGGAAAATTGAGATTGAAAGAGAGCTTTCGGAGGGAAATTGAAAATTACTTTTACAATTTTGGTGATTTTTCTTTAGTTTTTTTTTTAGGTGTTCATTGTTGTTCCTCTCTCCCTCCCTTCATCTATCGTCTCTATGTGCTTTATTTGTTTTTCTTTCTTTTAGAAATGTAGAACCTTTCAAATTGCTGTTTACATCTACAGACTCAAGATTGGGTATTGACACTATTTTAATCATGCTTAAACCTGGTGCTTCTGTGTTAGTGCGATTGGTTATGAGCAATGTTATTGTTTGCTGCAGGGCAGGCATTTTAGGTACTGTGGATGAATTTCCATGCAATAGCGTGAGGAATATCAGCTTCTTTATCAATCAATGAAGCTAAGGAGTTGTGGTCATTTGCACTTTATCCAGGCTATTAGGGGCAGTTCAGTGGTAAAGGTCCTGAATGTAGATTCTCGTCGAAGAACAGCGCTTGTGTTCAAGAAGGTAAAAGATATATATGAAACTGAAGATGCCAAAAATCCTGATTCACTTTCGACACGTCAACCAAAGGATGGGTTTAGGGGCTTGTACTTTGAATGTGATAGAGAGAAGATTGAAAGTCCATGTCATCCCATGGGAGAAAGAAAGACAATCAAAAGTGACCCTGAAACTTATGATTTAAATTGCAGTGCTGGTGATAATGAAAGAGACAGTGAATTAGATGATCTCAGCTTTGGTAAGATGACATTGAAACAGCTTAAAGCAAGGTGCAAAACAAAGAAAAGAAAACTTTCAAAATTTATTGATTTTACTGATGAAAATGTTGAAACTTGTTCCCCTGTGAAACAAGAGTATTCTGACTTGCGATCAGAAGAAGAAGAATTTGATCTCAAGGAACCTCTCAGTCATTGGAAATCGATGCTTACAAAGAAGAGAAAGCGCATCAATAAGTGTGCCTCTTCACCCTCTCAAAGTGCTAACTCAGTTAAATCGGAAGAGAGCCCAAGTGATCAAGATCTTCTGCATTCCAGTGTCAAATTGTCTGCACGTATTAATATTAAAGCCGAAGTATCTGATTCTATTTACTCAGATTGCCAAAATTTGGTCCATGTTGCTGATGATTCCTCTATTGGTTGTAATGAGCAAGTGGGTTCTTGTGGAGTGGCATCCAGTGAAATGCTTGGGACTTCTGATGGATGTGCTTTGGAGACTGGGGAGTCAATTTCTTTCACAAAAGAACCTAGGAGTTGTGTTGTCAATGAAGTTTCCTATGACCATTTGGAGTATGCCGAACCTAACTCTCTTCCTAATGTAGCAGACATGGGTAGGGACACTATGACAGTGGATGATTCAGAAATGTCCAGTCACCACTCTTCAGTTTTGCCTGTGCCAGAATTGAAGAAACAAGAAGACATCATCCATACATCTTTTCCTGACATCTCTCCAGAAATACTTTCTCCCCTCAAGGATCATAATTCTGATGTGTATGATAGCTCTCAAAGTCACTCCTTTCCACATGAGATGTCATGGCAGATAAACAGTAATGCTGGGGCTCAACTACCTGAGATGGCCATTGATAATGGCCTTCAATGTGTGGAACTTAGTCATGGAGGTGGTGCATGTGTGTTTGAGGATGAGAGTAAAGATGATTTGTCTTCTAATACTGAAGCTGGTGCTGCAAGCAGTCCCGAGAGTAACTTTTGTTCATCCTTTTATTCCAATCCATGCTCAAGTCCTGATAGCTATTTGGTTTCTGTGGATGATGATTCACCTACAACCGACTCCTTTCCACATGAGATGTCATGGCAGATAAATAGTAGTGCTGGGGCTCGACTGCCTGAGATGGCCATTGATAATAGCCTTCAATGTGTGGAACTTAGTCATGGAGTTGGGGCATGTGCGGTTGAGGATGACAGTAAAGATGACTTACCTTCTAATACCGAAGCTGGTGCTAGAAGCAGTCACGAGAGTTTTTGCTCATCCTGTAATTCCAATCCATGCTCGAGTCCAGATAGCTGTTTGGTTTCCATGGAGGATGATTCACCTACAGCTGATGAGGAGCAATCCCTAATTTCCACCAGTGGTAATACATCAAGAAAATGCTCTGCTAGTATCCAGCTTAGTGATGCTAGCGCTGAACTTTCAACATCGGAAGTGGTTGGAATTTATCATTATTCAGAGCTGCGGCATCCTCCTGAAAGGCTCCTTTCAACCAGGAAGGTTTGTGAAACTCTTCTGTTGGATTTTAATTTGGGTTGTTTATGTTGCCTAGGAAGTTGTTAATCATTAAATGCTTTTACTTTTCAGGCCATTTCTCCTACTTCTCAGGAAAGGCTATGTAAGGCCATGGATGCAATTGAGTTACATGACGACATAAAAAATTACAGTAAGTCATATAATGTTGGGTTCAGATTTATAGGGTCCTTCATGTTATACCAATTGCATTGCCTGCCTAGGAGTGTTTGGACACTACTGCGTATCATCCATGGTGAACCAACAATTGCAAACCATGTCAAATGACTATCAGAGCAAAAGCAAGCAAAAATGGGAGGAAAAGAGGACTAGATAGAACTAATTTAATTCTCCAAGAGAAAAATTAATGGAAAGGTTGGAAGGAACGCACCCTTGGGTAGCCCAGTTGGTTAGGGCGAACTTGTGATTGTATGGTTAGGCGCACTGGTCATGGGTTTGATTCCATACTAGGACAACCCTAAGATTTAAGTGGGGGGGCCATGACGGTGGGTTGCTGCACTAGTCTCTTGGGGTTTTAGGTTCCATGGGTGGGTCCAAAGGGCCCTGCTATGAGATGGTTCCCCCATTATCAAAAGAAAAAAAAAAGGTTGGAAGAAAATGGACCTGTCTTTTCATATGGATTTAGGGTGCATCCATGTAGCAACTGTTTATGCGTGGAATGACAGCTCTTCTGGCCCTAGTGATTTTTATTAATTTATTTTTAAAACAGAATTGGTTCATTTTGAAACCATATTTAATGATTTTTTTTTTCCAATTTATTCACTTATAGTTGCATTAATTATGTTGAGTTTTTCTTAACTTTTGAAATGAGTTTATCTGTTCTTTGTTGTACTAGTTAAAATAGGGCCATTACAAGATGTTAATAAATGATTTCAATTATTATTTTTTATTCATTAGTTATCTTGGTGCTTAGTGATGACTATTTTGTTTGCTCAAATGAAATAGTATCAAGATTGAATCATTTCATTCTTATTTGTTTTCCAATCAACCCAACTATTTCCCACATTGTCTTTGTAATTGATTTTCACTGGGTTGTATTATGTCAGAGTGTAGGGTGAAACTATCATTTAAGAAACAAACTGAGAATAAGGCTTCATCGGCAGGATCAGATCTTGAGGGAGCAGGAAGCCATTATTAATGTCGAAGGGCCCAAACAGATTAAAAGAGCTGAAGTCACCATTAATCACAAGCCCATCCTTAGGAAACCAAAGAATGTTTCTGAAGGTTCTCCTCGTAAAGGCATTCTCAAAGTTCCGCATCTTTCTCATGTGCTACCGCGTGTTAGGCCTGGGTGTCCCTCCATCCAAAGTTGTTCAGAGAGTGCCATTGCATTCTCACAGCGACAGATGCATGACATTGAATCTCTTGCAATGAAGCTGACAACGGAGCTGAAGTCCATGAAGGACATTGTGGCAGAAACATTGCATGCCGATGCCGTCCCAGCTACATCCTTAAAAGATAATGTGGATGAGGTATGTGAACAAGCATCCTGGCATATTAGTGGTGAACCCTGTATCACAAATTAGTACATAAAATATTCAAGCCTTCTATTATAAATTCACTTTTGTGATTCTAAACATTTAAAGTGGTTTCTATTTTTTCTTCTTTGCTTATAAAGAATGATTAATACTTATTAGGTTTTGTACACATGAGTAATTATTCTTATCTGTATTTTATATTTGGTGAAACCGTGAAAGGCCTAATAGACTGACCTGGGCTTTTAAAGCCAATTTGTTAGCTGACAAGTAGAGTTGTTGACTTGTTGTGCTCATGTCTAATCAACTGCTTGCAGCTCCTTTACTGAGTTGCATTCTTCTTGGCTGAATAAAGGGCAAAGGCTTGCTCCATAACCATTTTTGGAGTCTTTCACTATTCTCTACGAGGATCTGACTTTGAGGTTTGAAAATTCAGATTTGCCAATTGTGGAGGTGGTTTCTATACCACGAGTGATGAAGTTTACGAGTGGTCATCAAAGATATCATGCTTGTATTAAAAGTAGTAATAAGTCAATGAACTTTACAACTATAGAGAAACAATGGATCCCGATTATTAACATAACAAAATAAATTGCCCCATTCATTTTTGACACAGCGAGCTGCTGCAGGGTTTATGAGGATTTAAGAAATATACCCTGTTATTCAGTAGGCTTTGTAATTTATTTCTTTAATATGATGACAATGATATGATATAATTATAATTGATATGTTTTATTAATTCTGTATTCCTGCGTGGCTGCATGTTGTATGTAGATTTTAAGAATTTGCTATATTGGCAATTTAGAGTCCACGCCTAGGATATCATGCTCTCGACCTAACTGTTCTTTACTTCAACAGATAAGAATGGCCATTGAGAATGCAACGAAAATGGAAGAAACTGCAAGGAGATGGCTTTCTATGATGGCAAGGGACTGCAACCGTTTTTGTAAAATCATGGTTAGTTTCTCTTGTAATTTTGAAAGAATAAGAAAACAAACAAGGCCCTAGGCCTTTTTGTGGCATAACTTGAAACGATGAGACTATGTAATTGGTCTATGCTTTGTGGCATTGTTCTGATTACATTTGCATTGATGAATGGCAGAGATTGACTGAGAAGGGTACTACTGATTCTGGAAATACAACCCACAAGGAGAGAAAGAAGATTACTTTTGCTGATGAAGCTGGTGGAAAGCTCTGCCATGTCAAGTTTTTCGAGGATGGCATGGCATCCACTGGAGCCTAATTGTTAATAAATGGAATTTTGGCTAAATGATTCTGCAAGAGTCTTGTTGTACATTACATTCTTGGTGATTAGATGACAATTTGATGCTTAAACATTGAAGAGGTGAAACTGCTGGAAAGGGTTGTGGAGGCTTCTTTGACATCTATTGTAGTCTAGAGTTGAGCCACAATCGTTGGCCTCGTAGATTAGGAGGTACTTCTCTCCTTCCTACAAGGAAACAAAAGAAAAGGAAAGCTGAGACGATTGAGGCTGACTTTGGTGTTGTAATATTCGATTATTCTTGTTCAAGGACTACTGTTTCTTTTTTATTTTTATCTCCATTGATTTTGCATTGTATTGCATCATGGAAAATGAAATTATGAAAGTATTCCTCTGAGTAATTCTTGAATGATAAATCATCTTTTTCTATGACTACTACAACATTGAATAATCACTTCAAATGAAACTATTTAAAATCAACGGCTTTTGAGCTAAATGGCAAGTCTTTTGCTGGTCTTGATTTCAAGAAAAAAAAAAAAAGGAGAAAGACGTGACTCTCTCCTCAGCTCCTTCAGATTCCGAGAAAGTTGTCCTCTCAAAGCCATTTCTATCTCCTCTGTGACTGCCTCTGTCTCTCTTCCCTCTCGCCGACATTTTTTTTTTTTTTTTTTTGCGCTGAGTTCTCTCGCCTACTGCACTAGCAGATATTTGTGTAATACGCTTGACGGTCTACAAATGCGGGCTTTAACTTTTGACCCGAACCGGTTTATTCAATTGGGTATATCAGGACCCGGGAAAATGACCCGGTCACTCGGGTAAATGGTCGGTACTCGCCTACTCGGTAGCTTACTCCCTACGCATACCCACTAGAGGCTATGGTTTTGTACATCGCAGCCACTTATAATGAACAGGGGTGAAAATTGGGCTAAGTCTAGCCTTGAAATCAAGAAAAATGCACCTATGCTTTATTTGTTGTAGATTTCATTACAACTTCACTTGCATGTTTCTGCTTCTCACCTGGTACTCAATGTGTTATCAATCACATTAAAGCTGTTTAATTTACCAGTCATTTTTGATAAATTGGAAATATAGTTGTCATTGAAGGTAAATGCATGCATTTAGTAAAGTTACCCTACTTGTCACATTCTAGTCAAACTATGTCACTCTCTATATTGGTTTTGCCCTTCTAGGGTAAATTTCTGTATTTTATCAGTAGGTAATTGACTAGCAATTATCTTTCATGACTATTTAATGAAATCCTTTTTTCCTGTTAAAAGTTCACTATTTTCACTAGAGAATTGCAATCATTATGTATGATTTGCAGGTGTTAATTATCAGGGAGAAACTTGCTGATTTATATGAGTCTGAGGAGCAACGGTCAAAAGCAGCGCAGATGCTCAGTGGCATCGATCTAGATTCTTCAATGAGGTCTGAGAGTAAGCTTCTTCTATTTTGCTCATGAAACCAGTTACTTCAACATTCTTGACATAACCTTCCAATTGGTAATTTATATCTTTTTGTGTTGTCTCTATCAGAGTGATTGACGATAAATTCAGGTTGTCAAAGTGTGTCCAAATTGCTCGCCTATATCTTGAGGTACTGACTTTGGTATTTAAGCACAGTTTTAGATTGAAAAGATTTAGTTATTGTATACATCAAATTCAGTTTTCCCCCTCTGTATGAATTGTACTGCCTATTGAATTTATTGGTTGCTTATTTGGCAGGATGATGATGCTGTTAATGCAGAAGCTTTTATTAATAAAGCTTCGTTCTTGGTTAGCAACAGTCAGCATGAAGTATTGAATTTACAGTACAAGGTTGACATTTTGACAGGTCAGTGAAGAATAATGATGATTATGTTAAGGGTTGGAAGTTAGCATTTTACCAAATCTTTTGTTCTCTTCCTTGTTTTCAGGTTTGTTATGCAAGGATTTTAGATTTAAAGAGGAAGTTGTTGGAAGCAGCACTGCGTTATTATGACATATCCCAGATTGAGAAGCGGCAAATAGGAGATGACTATGGACATTTGAATGATTTTGTATTTTATTATGCAAGTGCTTACCAAATTTACCTTTTCCAAATGCTTTCTTTCTGGAATGATAAATTATGTTTTGCTTATCACCTACGTATAGGGTGTACTAGTCACTACTCTCTAGTTTCTGCTGTGTTGAAAGGTTTCTTGATTCCCTTGATGGTACTCAAAGCATTGGAGCTCTGCCTGTTTCTGTACTACCTTGTTTGTCTCTATAATACTTTTAAAGATTTTCAGAGACTTCCTTGAATTGATTCGACTTGGGAGGTCCTTTTCTGTTTTTGCCTCCTAATTGCTCAACAGCAGTCTAAGGTCACTGTCTCCTTCCTTCTCCAGCAGCTCAATAAAAAAAAAAGGGTCTGGGCGGTGGGGTTGCGGATTTTGATATGGTTGAATTATTGTTTGGCATCTTTAGATTTGTAGAACTAACATGTTTTTCAACATCCCATTCAACTGGTTTTGAGTACGTGTAAGATTTATCCTAGGAAGGGAAGTGAAGCTTAGGCACCATTACTAGAGAAGGATGATGTCTTTATCAAAAAAGAGAAAAAGACTAGAAAAGGATTATGTTGTCGATAGTTTTATGTTTGTAACTGTTGCAAGATACATTTGATGAAAGATATTGTTGCCGGACTTTTCCTTCTTTGGATGTGTTTAACTTAGCCATTCCTTTATTATTTTTTCACAGATTGATTGATGAGGAAGCACTGGAGCAAGCTCTATCTGCTGCTGTGACATGCACAATTTTAGCTGCTGCAAGGTCCTCAACGTTCTCGTGTTCTTGCCACCTTATACAATGTAAATGCTATCTCTGGATTAATAGGACATAAGTTTGAGAAGAATTTTTTGCATTGTTCAATTTACATTATGCTGAAACATTGGAAGTGGTTCAGGATGAACGGTGCTCAAAGTTGAAGATTTATCCGATATTGCAAAAGGTTCTCTCTCTCTCTCTCTCTTGCTTGCCTGCACTGCATGCACTTTTTATACCTGCATCGTATCTATCTTTTTTTCTTTTCGTATTTGTTTAAACCTTTGCTTTAGCAGTCTACAGAAAGCCTAATGTGGAATTTACCAGGTGTATTTGGAGAGGATTTTGAGGAAATCAGAAATTGATGCGTTTGCTGAAGAACTAAAAGCACATCAGGTTGTCAATGTCTTGTGAGTTTATTTTCAAATGTCGCATTTGCAGCAGTCATATTTTGTTAACCTCTGCAGGATTTCTCACCTTTAGTTTCCAACAGAAAGCTCTTTTGCCAGACAATTTTACTGTTCTGGATCGTGCTATGATGGAGCATAATCTTTTGAGTGCAAGCAAACTTTACACAAATATAAGGTTGGAGAAATGATAGTCTCTTTTCTTGTTTTCTTTTCCCTTCATCATGACCTGTTCACTAATTTTTATAGTTCCTCCTAACTATACCTCTGGCATAGCATTGATGAGTTGGGCACATTGCTGGGCATTCCTCCTCATAAGGTACAATTCTACTCCAATCCCAAAGTTATACACAATTATTTTTATAGTTTTTCAATTCATTCTTCCATTTCCTATTTGGTTAATGTGAACAGATAGGCAAAAGAATTATTATGAATTAGTTTCAACTTCTATGCTAGAGAAGTATACCTTTTCAAGATATCTCCCATAAGTTGTACCTTTTTATCTGAGACTAAAGTCAACATTGGTATCTATTCGGGGTGGCCTGGTCTACATGCAGCTTCATATGACCATATCATTCTGGAATTATAAAATTAAGACTAAATTTATTATTATGTTCTGTTTGGGTATCTATTCTGTAATGTTTTATTCATTTTACTTGGAGCTTGGGTTGTAATGCTCATGCCTTGGGTTATTTATGAACTTAAGCACTTCTCCAGCGATTAACCTAGATCTTTTTATGGGAGGGGAGAACAATTGAATAATGGTGTTTCACAGTAAATTTAGTATGCGACAAGAAGAAATTAATGAGGTTTTAGGGTTTGGGGTGTTATTGGCCGCTTGACCATTTTATTTTTATTTTTATTTTGCTTTACTGGAAGCACCTATTTTGGAAGGTAGATTAATTTCTAAAACATTATTGAAATAGAAACTTTCTGGTATCGTTATGTTGATTGTTATAGATCATTGAGTGGCATCTAGCTGCCCCCCTCTGGGGAGTTCCATATTTGGGTCTTTCGTCTTTGAAACTTGCCAGAAACTCAAGGGATGGGGTTGTTGTCTAGCCTTTGTGTAAATTGTTAAGGGCTATGGTTGGCACCAGGGGGAGGGGAAGAAGAATTTCACTGGTTTTTCCTTCTTTTTCTACCCTATAAAAGTTGAAGTTGCTTTAATGGAGTATTTTTTATGCTGCTGTTTTACAGCTTCCAGTGAAATTGAAGTTTTTGCTAGTTTTGAGATCTTTGTTTTACTTTTATCTTGTTTTGTGGATAGCATGCTCTGAGCAGCATGTTAGTTCATATAATTTTTCAACGCTTGGCTGATTTTTTGTAAGCAGGCTGAGAAGATAGCATCTAGAATGATTTATGAGGATAGAATGAGGGGATCTATTGATCAGGTATGAATAACCACTGTCTCTTAGCTTGTGAAATCTTGTTCTTTTTTCTTTCCTCCCTCTATCTCTCTCTCTCTTGACTAGTAGAGGGTTTAATGTTTTTGAACCTACATCTAGATTGCAATGCAATTGGGTTCTTGGTATAAGTTGGAAGGCGGATTGACTTCTTCATTCCATCTTTATGAACCGACTTATAGACAGCCTCAAATTTTGTAACAGGCCATGAAAGAATTAACTGAGAAGTTAGAAACTCCATCTTATATTTTTACTGCTAGGTCAATGGATTAATTTTTTGTGTGAGAAATAAAAAATAGAGAGAATATTTTCAATAGTTAAAGGACCTTTATAGAGATTTCAATATGACTGAACTTATACATAGATTTAATAATTCAGTATCAACTAGAAGCTGAAGGGCTAAACTTAGAGTCTTGGATTCTAATATTTTACCAACTTTAGACCGTCTTAGATATGTAAAATGATAGCCTTGTCTATTATTTCCTGTGATGTGAATAGCATTTATGAGAAAATTTTCATGTATCAGGTTGAAGCTGTCATACATTTTGTGGATGACACTGAAGAACTGCAACAATGGGATCAACAGGTGATTCTTCTTTTATACCACTCCCCATTAGACAAACTTTAACCACCACCACCCCCCACACCCCCCAAAAAAAAAAAAAAAAAAAAAAAAAAACCAACACGGACACACCCCAATAATAAATAAAAAACAAAAAACCCAAACAAGAAAATGCCCACCTTTTTTTTCTTCACCATCGTCGTCTGGGCCCAATACCTTAACTCGAGACCTTATAAGAGAGGAGATGCCATCAAGTTATCAATGATAGGGGTTCTAACTAATAGTTTTTTGACTGGTTGTGATTTTGCAGATTGCTGGCCTGTGCCAAGCTCTTAATGATGTCCTGGATAGCATGGCAAAGGGCTTATCCATTCCTGTCCTGATATTTGCTGATGATGATTTTAAAGGAGTCAAACATGATATATATTTTGCTTTTGCAGTCCACAATTTTTTCTAATGACTCAAATTTTGCATAGTTCTCTTATTTTGTAATGGTTGTTTAATTAGATTATTAGTTTTATGGTATCTCCCGTAAAGGAGTGATGTGCATGAGCAGTGGGAACTTTGCATCATTGCTTTTACTCATGTCTAGTTGTAGAAAGGATAAACGCATCAGCTCTTTCCACTCAGCAGTCTGTCTTGGAGCTCGAGATTACTCTTTTCTACAATGCATGCAATTTGAAAACAGAACAAATTCACCAGCCATATGGATTCACTCACATCCAGCGCACCAGTTCCAGGCTAATAAAATGGTGGGAAAATGAACCTATTCCTTTATGTCTAGTCAATGAAATTCATTATGGCTCCCTGCATGGACTGAATAGCTTGCCATGCGCTATTTGAATAGTGCGTAGAGCCACCACTGGAATATAGCAAGCCCAAAATTTATCTACAATTGGCACATCAAGGATCATGCACTGATGATGAGAGAGAGAGAGATTTAACCCTATTCATTCATGTGCTGCATAATCATTGCTGAAATTCTTATGTACACGCACGAGGAGCAATCTTGGTAATCACAAGGTCCTTGTAGCAATTTGTTTAACCACAATCATTCACTCCTATAAGTTAAGCAGCAAGTTCTATATGCACAAGTGACTGGATTTTAATTGGAAAAGTGACCAATCACATGAAGAGTTTCCTAGTGCCGAAGAAACTATGGCAAAAAACGTTATCATACTATGGGCACTGGATTATGCAATGTCAAAGAATAATACAAAAAAAGAAAATATTTATTTCCTTCCCTCTTATTCCCTTCAAATAGAATTACGAGTCCTAAACTATGACTACAGACGAACCCATTTTTGCCTCCCCTCCCTTTTTTTTTCTTCGTTCCTTTTTGTTTTATTTCTTCTATAATATGAACAATATATACAGCTAACAGTGAAAAAATAGTTCTGCACAGTTAGAAGAATGAACTATGAGTCTGGACCTTTGGATGGGGATGAGCACTTTGTTGGATCTTTCCCAGTTTGCTGGAGCACGTCATAGTTAATGGATGCCAACTGTGCCAAATTCTGCAGAGAGAACACTCATTAAGCCAGATATGCTTGATAGACCATGCAACACAACTTCCAACATGGTATAGGTGTATCTCCATGTCCCACGAAAACAATAGCAACATGTTGCATGCACACAATACGAAGTGAGTGGCAATGTGGTGGTGCCAGTGCCACACCAGTCATGTCATGTGGTGGATGGTCATTTTGGTGGTAGAAGCACTGTTAGGGAGGTGGAGGAGATAGCTATGGTGGCATGGCAGTGTGACAGTAACGAGGTTATGGTATTGATTATAACTTGGTTAAGACTTAAGATTAAATTTAATATTCAGGTCTGATCAGATTCAACTAACTTACTTTGTGCCTGTTAATAGAAAATTAAAGATTACCACTTAGAGGTAACATTGGGAGAAAAAAAATCTGAGCTGGATTCAGTTCTCCCTCGATGGAATAGCATAGCATAACATTTTATTGAATGAATCTGCTGATTGAGTTATTTCCATTTCCACAATACAAGTAGGCTTACCTTGAAAGAAAAATTAATCATTGATAGATCAACAGGAGAAGATCCAAACTCTGCCAGCTCACCGCATTCATCTGTCTGAGATAAAAAGAACTACAGAATAAGATCTTCACAATTACGGAAACTCATAATAAAGAAATATAGGCTGGAACTTTTCAACTTTGATTCCATAAGACACCCTAGGGTCCTATGTGACTAAAGATCAGTCATTAACATATAATTGTTCAAGTGAGCCTTGTCGTGGTAAAAAAAACTTTTGCATCCATTTCCAAGAAGTAATTGTCAGCATCAGTACTTTAGCTGGACAGAATATGTCAGGTAAACTATTAAGACATTTGTGGCTTATTCAAGGGCTCTGTTTAGCCAAGGTGGCACTTTGAACAGAAGCCAAATAAAATATCTTGCAAGGGCTCAAGGTTTTTCCTTTAAAATATTCATCTCACCCCTAGGAGGAGTTTCATGTTCCAAAGCTATCAATCTATATTTCCCAGGAAACTAAAATCAGAAAGAATCAGCACCTCTAGATTTATGAGGTGACAACTTTCCCTAACATTAACATTTCTGTGGATAGCCCTGCTTAGAATTTCTTACTCGATCTTGTTTACAACACTAATTATTTAGAAAAACTCAAAAACCATTCCAGCTAGAAGTTTAAATATCACTTGATATGGAAGTGAGCAATAATTTTCATAATTTTATTAAACACATGTACGGGAAAGTTATAGTTCAATAAGTGAATTTACCTCAAGTCCAGAATCTGAGAACAAGTCAGTGGCATCAGAAGCAGAATCACTGCAGTTATGATCATCTGGCATTGCACTAGGAGTCTGATACCGTGACACAAAATAGCTTGTATCATCTGCACCATCAGGGTGTGGTACAAAGGCAGCCTATGAACATAAAAAAGAAAATACTCAGGTATTTTTATATATGCACCAGAATTGTACATTTGCTAAATCCTTTTAACATTTATAATATTTTTACTGGAAGTATAAAAATGTCATTAAGAAGAAGTCTATCTTCAGAAGGGAATATTATATAAAAATAATTTTCCAATATCTAAATTTCTAGATGCTTTCTCATAATCATTGGTCCTCTCTTCAACATGACATTCTCCCATACGTTGTAATGTCATGACAGATGATTCCAGACTGCAACCAACCATTTTAAAGTAATAACCTCTACTTTCAAAATAATGGATTTCTATTTTCAACAAATTGCCATTGCTCACTTAAAAAAGAAAAAAAAAAAAATTTAGTATAGTAACAGAATTCATGTTCCAACCCTAAGCAGTCGGGGTAAGAGATGCAACTCAACAAAGCCCTTATTGGATAAGGTGATTACAATTGCATAATACAAGCTTCTAGAGATCTTTGATGTAATATTATCTAGGACAAAAAATCTCATGGTCCAAGGATGAAGCAATATATAATTGCAACAACTAGTGCAGCGATCATATTATCAGCACGCCAAATCTCTAAGCATGAGAATTATGCCTTTCATAAACACTAAGAGAAGCATACATTGCTACCTTTTGTAATGCAAGGGTGTCCCAGTTAACTCCCTTGAAAAAGAGATGTGCTTTTACCTGTAAAAGGTCCAAAACAGGCACTAGAATACATTAGTTTCACTTCTCTTCTAATTTTACATAGTGCAGAGACAATGTTAGTTTGTCAACAATCCAACCATAGACAGCGGAATACAACCTCCGATGATCCATTTGCTCCAAGGCGCTGTTCTGGATCATGAATGAGAAACCTAAAAAGAGAAGGATTGTCATGCGAACAGAACTTCTATGACTGAAATATTCACAGGTTTATAGGACACTAATTTTATAGGCAGCATGGTAAAGTTCAGCAATAGATGGGTATGGAACTACAGATAGATAGTATGCAAAGTGTCATCCCAATCAGCCAAAGACATTATCCAGGTCAGCTTTTGAACCATAGAAAAGAAAATGTGTCAAGTCATCTCAGCTTCACACATGGACACAATACTGAGTTTACAAGGCCACAAGGAAACCTTTTATTGGATAATTTAAAAAATGAAAAATGAAAAGAAATGAGAGAGACCACATGCGCCAATAGGAAGTGATGTCATCGACTAATCGCCATGAAGTCCCTCAGGCAATAATATAGGGATAAAGGGCATTCAATATTGATAAGTTGAGCAATTATAAACTATAAAACAGCACCTTAAAGGCTCAAAGTTTTGCTGACCAACCTCTCAATCAAGTCTTGGGCCTCATAGGACATGTCAATAGGAACACGAGGCCATGGGATCTTTCCGTTTAGAATGTTTTCAAAGATTATCTGCACATCCATAGGAATGGTGAAGTGTTAGAAGGATAAGGTTCCCCATCCTAATCAAAGTGACACTATCCATAAAAAATATGCTCATAAAAATTAGTCCATAAAAGGACAACCAAATATGTAATCAACAGATTGAATAGAAATTCATGTCGATTATTCAGATGATAAATATGGAGAACTAAAAACCCATAGCATAGCAAAGCAAAAAAATTATGATTGGGCTACTTGACATAAACATTTTGCTCATTGCAGATCAGCTCAGCAATTGAAGATATTAGAGTGGCAGACGAGAAGCAAATCAACCCTATAAAGTGAGAACAAACTTATGTTGAACATGGTGCTCTGTTTCATAACCCCACCACCCCACCCCAACCACACATGCAGAGAGAGAGAGAGAGAGAGAGAGAGAGAGAGAGAGAGAGAGATCATTTGGCATGGCAGTGTCACTCATGAGAATTCACATTAGAGGGATATTTCATTTACAAGATATTTAAATTCATCATTAAAATGAAAATATGAAAGAAAAAGGAGAAAGAATTAAGTTAGAAACACTGCACATGGACCCACCCTTCAAGTGTTGAAGGTTGGAACAAGAGAATTGAAGAAGAAATAACTTTAGATGTTATTACTCCTAGCACGCTAACAGTTGCTGTCTTCAATTATTAATATGCATGATAAGTTGCATGAGTCTCATATTAAATCTGAAAAATCATAATGATACTGACTGAAACAAGATTCTGCAAAACCAGAGAGTCGATAGCTAGTAATTGATTTAATAACTACAATTGACCTGTAATATTATTTAAATTTTCCTCTGGACGTTTTCTTTTTACAGTAAATTCAAAGTACATTACCTCTGGACGTTCAGCAGTAAAAGGTGGAATTCCCGTTATAAATTCAAAAAGGATAATTCCCACCGACCACCAGTCTGCTGCATACCCTGCAGCAATGATCAGGAGGTTATTTCAACTGTCTAGTATACTTGGAAATACCGAAATGCAGATTATGTCCAAACCATGTCCAGTTCCAAGAAGGATCTCAGGTGCCAAATAGTCAGGTGTCCCAACAGCTGACTGCTGACTTCTATCTTCTGTTTGTCGAGGGTCTGGATTATGAGTATCTACAGAAGTAGTTCCATTTGTCTCAAGTCCAGATAAATCAACTGTGCTATTTATAAGGCCAATTCTCGATAACCCAAAGTCTGTAAGCTGGTAAAAGAAGCAATAATTAGCATGTCATTGCCAGCATTAAAAATGCTGATGCAACTATAAGATTTAAACCCCCACAGTGATGCAACTATAAAGGACAATTTACAGGACAACTACAGGATGGGAGCAATATATAATGAAAAAAAATCTGATAATGCCTCTTAGAAAGTATTTTAGCTGCTAGATTCATTGACTGAAATTGCTTGTTAAAACTAATATGAACGAAATGCCATAGGAATTCATAAGATCCAAAGCTTTGCAAGAAAATTTCCATTTAGTTTAAGGCTCTATTTGGTTTGTGGATTTTATCAAGGAAAAAAAATAAAATACAAGGAATTGTACTTTTCTTTATTTGGTTGCAATGGAAAATTGAAAGAAAAAGAAGAATTGGAATAATTTTGGCTTGATATGATTTTATCTTTTCCTTTCATTTTCTTTCCTCATCAATTTTTTTCCCTTCCTTTTTTTTTCCTTGGTAGAATCCATGAACCAAATAGAGGGTAAAGGAAAAGTTCAAAAGAAAATAAATGCAATGATCTCTATTTTTAAAAGCCTTCTTTAAAAGCTGGACAGCCGTATATGCAACTAAGAGAGTATTAAAATCAATTTTAAGTGCTCTTATGATTCAATAGACATGAAATGTATGTCATGGGCATCTAAGGAGAGAACTTTTTCATAGGGTCCTTTTTTGGGTATCAAATAGATTTTGATATACAATAAACCTCTCTTCAATCTTATGTAGCACCAAGTCACCAACGCAACCCCTTGAAAAATAGGATACAAACATGGCAAGGACATATAACATAAAATTTAGGTTTAATTTATATTAATTAATCTAAAATTTAAAAAACGAAAAAATTTTCTCTTTCAATTTTCGATAACATCATATCTAATAATGCAAAAATTAAAAATTAAATAAAAAAAATCAAACAAACTGGTTTAATTGGGAACTCAGAACTGCAATTTCCATTTTGAAAAAATAAACAACAGATTTGAGCAAATATGGGTATCTTCTGTCACCTTTGAATCTTTTCCTTCATGAAGTTATTGGTCCCTTGGTCAGACATACAAATATCATCTACTTGTCTCCTTTGTTTCTTTTGAAATATTATCTTCTACATAAATTGTAATGCTTTACCCCAAATGTTGTATAATTTATATTCAGACATTATTCATTTTCATTTTCATGAGAATCATGGCCTTTCTCTAGGAAGGAAAATTACAAACATGTATGTGTATCCAACATGTGGCCTAAACAAATCTAAGTGCTTCATAGGTTCAATTGTTTTTGCAGATTGAGTACATCAGGTCAGAAATAGCATGCAACGTAATTGATTGGAAATATATTGCTATGCACAAATGTAAAAGACAACTTGGCATACTCCTGCACCAATTGATTTTGTCCTAAGTGTACAAATAAAAACGCACAATAATTAGGGGGTTTACAAACAGACCTTGATGTGCCCATCATGAGCGATCAAAATATTGTCCGGTTTCAAATCACGATGCACAATTCCAAGAGAATGGAGGTATTCTAAAGCAAGAACCTGAAACGTGGCATAACCTACTTGAGGTCAGAAGGTCAGAAGGTCAGACAAGTACTAAATAAGCATATCCATGTGAAAATTTTTAAACAAACCAGTTCAGCAATGTAGATACGGGCTACATCTTCCTCGAGGCAACCAACTTTTCTAAGCAAAGAGTAAAGATCACCTCCATTGAGATATTCCATAACCAAATAAAGGTTATCTCTACAGGTGAATGAATAAAAAAATCGAACCTGCAGTAAGAAGATTATAAAATCATATCACTTGCATAAAAATTTAGAGCTTCACACATCCTAGAATGAGAGTAGTAACCCTCTTTCACACGGAAACACCAAGAAAGTAGTAACTCTCTTCCTTGATTAATCAACCCTTAACTGTGGTAAGGAGGTTCAAGAAGTAAAAGAACTAACAAACAAATGTGGGGACAATAAGCATAGGACACACAAGACATAAGTAGCTGATGGATGAACAATATCATGAAGATATGAAGCAGGTGAAAAAGTGGTGTACAGTACTATTAAAATGTAGCAGAAGCTGAAAGAATTTTTATATTAAATATTACCACAAAAGGGTTTCTAACTGTTATTAGTATGTTACGCTCCGCTAGTATACGGTCAATATCGTTTTTCCGTATCATATCCAATTTTTTAAGCACCTGTAAAAGCAACAGATTACGTTACCTCAAGAAGCTAGACCAAAATTAGCATATAACAAAATGTTCAAAATAACAATTACTCTATGAAATACTTAACGAATATCAAAAAGTGCAAAATTTATAGCCAAAATTCACCTTGATTGCAAATAAATCTCCTGTCGTTCGCTTTCGTGCAAGAAAGACTTTACCAAAGGCACCTCTGCTAATTGGTTTGATGATCGCAAAGTCAGCAATGCTAGTTCTTTCTTTATGTAATGGATGTAATGGAGTTGACGATGTGCTACTCTCAGATGCATTATCACGAAAAAGCCTAGAGCTTTGCTTATGTTTGCCATCACTCTTCAGATTTTGTGTATCCATTTGTTCACAAGCAAGAATATATTTCTCCCTGTACATGTATTTAGGAAATGTAACTTGAAAAATTAGGGTCACTTGAAAGTTTTACTTAATATTATAAAAGATCTTTCTTTAAAATATCAAAATTACCGCAGAAGGTTCTCTATTCGACCTCCAAATGTGTCTATTACAAGAGCTTTGAGCTTGCTTTGTTGTAAAACATCCTGTAAGTCTTGCATGCATGCAAGCAAAAACTCAAAGGACCCTTCTTTCGAAATTTCTGTGCTTGCAACACAATGGGCAATATCTGCAAGGTCCGTCATCTGTGAAACTAAACTGGTATTATCAGCATACGCGTAATGTCCTTAAAGTGTTAGAAGCACAGCTCTAAGTCATAGTACATACAGAATACTTGCAAAGGGAAGAAATGAATGCATAATAGAAACGAACTTGAACAAAATCAGAAAGTTTGCTGTTATTACACAATGCAAAGATAGAACATAGAAGCATTGTCGTATTGATTCTCGAATACCCCTAACATATAGCAGAAGCAGTTTTGAATGGCATGACCTACGAGAAGCCCTGGCTGAGCTGCTCACCTAAAAAAGTCATTTAAGACCAAGTCCATACTGACAATTATCAGCCTGATTCCAGACCGAACTGTCAGGCTTGCACAAATGTAATGCTTTCAGTGCTAAATTGCTTAGTAAAAAATAATTCATATGGAGCTACATAAGCAACCTACTCCAATCTGGCAGGGATTAGGTCCTGACCTATTGTATTTGTTATTTGGCTATAAATTGGAAGTTCCTTCATGTTCAGAGGGCAGGGCTATCCTGTCGGGTTTAATGGGTATGACTTAGGATAATTATGATGAGAATGCAGAGGCTAAGGGCACTGAAGGCAGTCCAAGAGTTTTAGTCTTTAGTGTTCTAATTTGTTTGATTCCCAAAACTTAGAATTTATTGCCTATATAAAATAGTCCTCAGTCCTCACATTAGAATTAAGTTAATAATGAGGTTTATTCCAAAAAGAGACCATTCCAAGCATCTTTTTATAATGTTGATTAAATTAGCCTTTTGCTTTGAGTTACGAACCTTTGGGTTTAATTATTTAATGGACCAGCATACTGGAGGATTTTCCTATGTTTCCCTGTAAGAAACTAGGCTTTCATAGGGATTCATCAACATCCTTAAATAGCAAAGTTGCATGTGGATTATCCAGCCACATCAATCAGCATTCAGCAAGTAGCACCAAGCTACTCCCCGAATGCCAAGTAAGGCTAATTCGGACAAATTATACAACTGTTGAAGTAATTTTGAATTCCAAAGACTTATTTTCATAACCAGAGTTGCCATTCCTCCCGGATCAACTACTATCACAGAAGAGGATTCTTACATGGGGTATATTTCAAATGTAATTACCATATACATAAACAACTATGAGGATAACTAACCTGTTGCACATCCTCCAACTCAGCAGGATTGTTGTGCTCTAACCAGAAGAAGTCAAAATGACCTGCTCTGGGGGTATTTGTGGAGGATGCTGATGTCATGCTCCCAGTTGATGAGGGTGCAGAACAGTGGCTGAGCTTCATACCCAAGTGGCTTTTCATACTAATGGAATTTGCGAGGTGAGAATCATCTATACACGCAGTGTCCATCTCATGAAGATCCTCAAACATTCCTTCCACACCTTTACTTCGCCACTCGCTTATCTTGGGAGAATATCCTTCAGATGCAATTGCAGAATTTGTAGTTTGTGTTCTTAAATTTTCAGGGCTCCCATCTGATGCATGGAAACTCATATTGTGTGATTCTATAATTTGTTCCAATATCTCTGCGAGTTTTGAAAGACATTCATCTACATCTAGACACTGAGAATCACACTTATCTGCATAAGCACATATATAGGAATGATATTCCAAATGAGAAGTAGGAACAATTTCCTCACATATCCTACAAATTACTGAATCTGAATCATCCAAACTTTGTTCCTGCTCATGAGGGGAACCACAACTGGAATTGCTTATTAACTTTCCAGGAAAACCGCCATCAACTTGATCAAATTTTTGACCACGTGAAAGGATATCAATTTGGGAATTTCGCGAGAGAAATATTTCTTCAATAACCATGGATTCCTTCCTGGAAGTGATGTCACTCTCATCAGCTAGCTCTTCAGACCTGCACCAATTTGACTCACGAAAAGAAGGAACCTTATTTGTCCCTGCAATCCGTGTTTTGCTTCTCCCTTATGATTCAAAGCATAATTTAAACCAGAGACAGCAACCACTGGATTAGGCATCCAGCCCATTTCAACAGCAGGAATACTTTCTAAACATTTTTTGAATTTATGTAGAGATTTCTCATCAATCGGCTCACAGTCTTTCTGAAATTGCAACAGTCTAGTGCAGCGTGTCAATATGAAAAGCAAGCGTGTGACGAGCCACTTTAACAACCCTGTTTGACACTGCCGCCTTTTCTCAGTCAAATCTTGGACAATAGTTTCACACTTAACACGAAACTCAGAAGAAGTCATTTCCATGCATTGTTGAGCAAGAATCAAAAGATCCTCCGCCATTTTCTGTCCTTCTGGGTTCAAGTCATTCTTCTGAAGAACATCCATACCATCCCCTGCAAAACTAGCCAGCTCCACATTCACTACTTCTTTTGCCGCATCAAATCTGGAATGCAATGAACCCAAAAGCTCCTGGATATCAACTCATAACAAGAGAACCGTGAGAGAGAGAGGGAAAAAGAAAGAGCTACTGCAGCTTGTAGATAATATTTCCAAAGGGAAAATAACTTAGAAAAACATGAAATAATGAAATTTCCTTTCAATTAAAAATACCATGTCCTTTCTAAATAAAAATGCTCCATGATTACTCTTTATCAAGATCCTATGCTCGTGTAAATTTTGATCAATTTGTGAAACTTGAAAAGGGAATATTGACCATTTATAAATATCATAGGTGCAATATGATGCTTATGCTTATCACACTAAAATTTGTATTTTTAATGTTTGCAGTTTTCATTTCAAAATACATAACTGCCCAGAACTATATCTTTTATATAGTTGCAGAAATTTATAATAATAATAATAACTATACAAGTATCAATCTGATCTATGAAAACATATGATATTGGTCAAACAGCTCTTGAAGACCCAAGACCATTTCTATTTACCAAAATTTTCCATTAGTACTTTTAAAATAGAAATTGCTTCGTTTAAGGATGCAAACTGGATCTGATTTGAGACTATGATACTAAGCTCTACCTTGCCATGCTTACAAAAATGAATTCAAAAATCTAATACCTCTTTATTAATCTACTGAATAATACCTTCAAATCATTGTAGCTGTGTGCCCGAGGGTTGGCTGGTGGAGTCCCAACCTTTGGTCCTAGTTCATGTGAAAAACTCTTGAAGCTTTTTGACACTTTACCATTACATGATCTCTCTGGTGAAGATTGATTTCTTGTCGAATGCTTCCCATCTCTGCGTAGTTTAGTTCTTGAAGGACCCTCCTTGTCAAGCGTCTTAACTTCTGAGGTACAGTCCTGTAAAATTAGTGGCACGACTTGTTTGGTATGATATAGTAGTAAAGAACATAAGCATTGATTACATAGGAATAATTCATAAACTGTGATCTAAACAGAAGCTCACCTCAATATTTGGAGGAATATCATTGAATGCTGGACTAGAATCCTTATAGAGATATGATGTAAACCATCGAGCTATCTTTTTTCCTTTATGGAGTCCTACAGCAAATACGAAATCAGTGAGTTTCTCAAGTATTCTCCATTTATAATCTATTCAAAAAACGGGGATGCTATGTCGGCAAAAATCGAGAACAATGACAGGTATTAAAGATGATTTTTCCATATAAAACACGTATCCATTAACATTGCCTTTGGCCTCATTTCATTACCAAAAAAAAAATAAAAATGAAAACAGCATTCTCTTCACAGTTCTAAGAATACAAAAACACTCCATAGCAGGCTTCCAACAGTATAATTAATGAAGATAAAGCATAAATGAATTCACACTGCAACCTTAATGCTTTGTTTGGTTGCTGCGAAATTGTAAGAAAAGAAAACAAAGCTTCAAACCTTATGACAGCCACTTCACACTCAAGCTGGCATAAGATTCCCAGTATTCTTTTCTTTTCCTACAATTTCCCGGTGATCAAACAAAGTGTTAGGCTTTGCATTAAAAAACTTCAAATACGATTGTACTTTTTTTTTCTTTTCTACTGAAATACTATTATCAGTTGCAGTGGTTATATTACATAGAAAACAACCTTATCTTCACATAGACCACCATAGAGAATTTATCTGTACAGCATTTTATGCTCCGTTTGGTTGCTAGGAAAAGGTAGGAAAATAAAAGCACTTAAGATTTTGATTATTAAATTTCTCATTATTCCTACCCGAGAAAACAGGAACCTCCACTCAACTGTGCCAAACACAACTCTTCTTCCTAGTTGAGGTAAGTTTTACTCATTTATTAAAAATTAAAACAACAATAAGAACATAAAATTCAGAATTCTTCTTTCTTTTATCTTCCTCGGCTTTCTCAGCAACCAAACATATTATAAGAGAGAACAGAAGCCTCACTCAACTGTGCCTGACACAACTCTTTATTTTCATATATTGAAACCAAAACGACATGAAAAATAAGATTCAAATTATATTTTCTTTTCTTTCCCTCAGTTTTCTCAGCAACCAAACACAGGGTTATAGAAAAACGAAAATAGACAATTATCGAGAAATACAAAACGCGAACCTCCTCTAGAACCACGCATCTTTCCATGTCCTAGACCCACCGTCTTCTGCTTCGGCTTCGCCAGAGGCCTTGAAACTCCATGATTTCGAGCATCAATCAACTTATCGGCGTTTTCAGATTTCGAACTCAGCTGATCCTTCGAGGAAGCTCGACAAGTCTTGATCCGATTCAACCCGGAAGGAATACCGATTTCAGATGACGATTCCCCGCCGGTTCGACTCGTTTCCGCCATTATCCGAAACTTGTAGTCGAATAAAAGAGGAAAGAGCCGAAAATAAAACCCTAGGTCTCTGGTTTTCTTCGTCTCACAGCATCAAAAATGGCTATATTCCATTGAGACGAAAGATATAGCTAAGAGAATCGAAAGTGAATGAATCAACGTCTGCTATAGATATAGAATATATATATATATATATATATATATATATATATTGTGTATATTTGAAATTGGAAAGGAAAGAGCTATTCGCACTTCCTGAATTTCGTTGGCGGCAATGCCAAATAACGAGGAGTGATGACTAATCAGCAAGCCTACTTCCCTTGTCTTTCTCGTTTTGCTCGAGACTCGAGAGAGAATAGGAAGCAAGGCTGCCTGTGGGGTGGGGGGCTTGTGGGGAGTGTTTGCAAGAAAACAAAAACAAAATAAAAAAGGTTTCGTCCATATATGAGAATAAAATAAAGTGAAATGTTTTTTATTTTTTATTTTTTTTTCCGGGTTTTTGGATAAGTTGAAAATATCATTTAACATTCCTATCCTCACTTTGTTTCATTTCCATTTATTGATAAAATATTGTTGATTTAATGTTTTATGAGTAACACTAACATTTAATTGTGAAATCACCATTAACATCAATTATATCAATCATAAGTTAATAAAAGATGTATAAAGTGGATACGTCAGGTTTGACATTCCTAATTAAATAACAGATAATGGGTGTGTCAAGTTTGACATATTCATTTTTCACAATTTTTATTGACTTATTATATTATGTAAATCAATCACAATTACAAATTCCTTTTATTCCATAAAAATAAATTAAATTTGACAAAATATACAGTTTAACAAAAAAAAAAATTAATGTATTGACTAAATTTTTCTTTTTTTTTCAAAAATACATTTTCTGATTTACAACTCTATAAGACATAAAAAAATAATTCTTCATAAAACCAATAGTATTATAAGAAAGTTAAACAAATTTATGATTTCACCTTTCAAAGTGACAAACATTTTAAAACAAAAAAGATAATAAAAATGAACTATCTTTGTTACACACGAGTTCTCTTTCCAACAAGCTCTCATCATTTTTCAACTACTTCAAACACACAATTTAAGATAAATTTATCATGCTAAAGCTGTCTTTGAATGTGTCCACACACTTTTAAAATTAATAGAGAGTTTTAGTCAAAAGCTATTAGATAAAAGAGAATATCAACTTTAGTCAATATATAATAGCAAATTATGTCATATTTTTTAATGGAATTTTGTATGAAATATCATTTTAAGAGCATTCTATGATTCAATGATTCCATCCAACGGCGAGAAGCATGTCTGAACATTCATGCTGAAAAAGTGAGAATAATTGAAGAGCCCGTGGATTCATTTAGTCGTAGCCTTTTTCAAAAAGGAAATAAAATATCAAATGAGTTCGATAACTACGGAAAATAAGAAAACAAAAATGTTTCATCTTTAAGGGCACTTTGGAAATTAAATGGTTTTTGCGACCTCCCACGTTACGAAGGCGATGGTTTTGACTCGTTTAAATTGGTCCAATAGAGATCCCGCCTTTATCTTGCTTTTTATCTGCACCATGGAGAGTGGCTAGAAAGTTTCAAGTGGATAATGCCGGGACTATAAATACAGGGATGCCAACGGTCCGTTCTCGTGCCACGTGGAAGACACGTAGTCTTCGAAAGTGAAAGACTCGGCACAGTAGTAGATATGTGAGTATGTGACGATGATGTGGAACGTGACGTGAACGCATTTCCATTATGAAGTCATCAGATCGCGACGAATTATTCGAACTTCGAGAACTCTGTTAGGAATCAGGCGTAATGAAGTTCTCACGCGTTGGTTTAACCATGAAGACTTATTTTTTCGTGTTTTTCCTCTTTCGCACCGTATGAGAAATACAGCACAAAATCATTCCTATCTACGAGTCCGTTCGGTTCAAATAAAAATTAAATCATTATAATATTTTTTTTATATATTAAAAATAAAAATTCATAATCACAAATTAAAGTTACCGCAATAGCTCACAACCAAAAAAGGAAAAATGAAAATGGTCATCACATAATTGATAATTTTATGTTCAACTTAAAAAATTTATAAAATATTTTACTTTATTTATGATCATATCCATCATTCTCTTCAAATATTTTCATTGAATATGATGAATTTGTGTTTTTAATACTATCTAAAGTACATCATAATTATTAAATTCTCATTTGAACAATTAAACAAACCTTTAATGGGTTATTCATAGTTAATCGTTAGTAAGATGGAAAAATATGATGTTCATAAAATTATTATTAAAAAACACTAAATGTTCCATGTAATGGAATAATTTTTTTTTGTCACAATTTTATCACATGGGATGAAACTTTTGTTACGTTGGATGAGACTCGCATTCAAATGAAAAGTATGATAATCCTATTTAAAGGATAATGATAATAATAATAACCAATAACAATCATGTTAGGCTAACCCAATAACTTAGCCATCTCAACGATGTGAGATTATTGAGGGACTTTCTTATTTATAATTATCATAAATGCAAAACTCCTTAAAAATATTAATAGCATTAGTTGACGTGATTTTTTATATATTTTTTATATTAAAAAGATTGAAATAATCTGAAAGGTTGGATGGAATTGAAAGTTGAGTGAGACGACTTAAAAGTGTAGACATAACTCCTTTTTCTTCTTCTTCTTCTTTTCTTTTTTTTTTTTTTTTTATTATTTAATCTTAAAAGGAATTTTTGTAGCAAGTCATTAGATTATATAATACAATTAATACCGGGCTAGTAACCGCCGCGCCCGCCCCATCCCGGAGGTTAAGAGACACTATCCATGACTCTTTGAGGAAGAGAGAATATTCAGGGAGCATCGTTAAGTCGACTTTTTTTGACGTATGGTCAGTGGTACCAAACCGGACTTTTGAAGATGTTCATTTAAAATACGGGTTGCTACTCTATAATTTTACGTATTTTTAAATTGTATTCTTTACCCTGCAAGCTTGGTACGTAAAGGTGCATGCCTCTTACCAAGAAAAAAGGATGTACCACACATTTTTCATGACATACCACGTAGTGATGCAAGGAAAATTAGGTGGCACAAAGTAGGCGAGCTGTTTTCGTTTATCTAAGTTCACTACAGTGGTAATTTGTTAAAGGGGGATTTGGCCATCAATCCATCAAGTAGAACTTATTTAACAAATGATCACCCAACTCTTTTTTCAATTCACTTAGTCCATTTGGTTTTTAGCTGACTAAAATACCCTCATTCTTATTGAGTTATTTCTTTTTCCCTCTCTCTTCACCTACCCCTTTTCATCTTCTACCCCGAAACCACCCCATCACCATCTCTCTTCTCAAACCCCAACCCAAACAACAACTCTGGCCATGGCTGATTTCCATTGATGTCCGACCTCCGGCAACAACGATCGACTATGAAGTTCGTCGGTGTCGAGCTCCTTCGAACCAAATCTGAAGATTTGTCCTTCCAACGACGAACACCAGATTTGAAAACTTGCTCTCCTAGAGTCCTAATTCTTCAACTATTAACTAAAAATTCCCTGTTTGATCTTTAAACGACCATTTTTTCTTACAAAAGAATAAGACCCAAAAACAAAAGAATCAAAAAATAAAAATAAAAAAAACCCTTCCTTATTATCTACTTGCATTGTCTCTAGATTGAAGTCATTCTTCTTTCCTTCTTAACACAATTTCTTCTTGTATCGGGCAGTTTGGGGTTGGATTGGGAGTTGGAGGGTGGGGGAAAATTATTCTCAGTCCCTCTACAGTCTCTCCCCATTGCTATTTTACTTAGATGAAGCTCCACATTTGGTGCCTGCCCATGTTGCCTGTGTTTATATAGTCCACATATTTATCCCCAACAAAGCCTATTATGATACAACCTGTTTGCCAATCAAGTCTAGACCAACCAGCAGGAATGATCTCCCTTGGAAGGACAAGAAGTAGAAATGGATGCCCTGTGCAGAGAGGAAACTCCTTGCTGTAGCTGTCAAAAGAAGAAAAGCCAATGTCAGCTCTTTTGTATATATCCTATTGTGCTTCTTCTTTCGAGCAGCCTTTTGCTCCTGCTGTATGGCTTCCTCCATTTCCCCAAGACTAGGCTTAGAACCACCTTTATGATGCTTTGGTTCTTTCTCAACAAGTGAGACAAGATCACCCTCAAAAGGAGCAACTGGATTTTTTGGTGACAACCCATTCATATGCATTCCCAAGCTGGAATAGGCCTGAGATCATGGCATTGAATTTGGTCACTGACATGGTGTTCTCAAAGAGAAGGTATGGTACAATCCATTTTTTTTAAGTGATTACAATTTAACAAAATAATAAAATTTTATAGTTATTGTATAAAAAACAGTAAGACTTTACTTTACAGATTATGTTGACTTTAAATAAGATGGCATTTTCATCAAACTAGTTTTATGAAGTGAATCAAACAAAACCATAAAATTTTACTACTTCACTGTAAATTTATTTCATAAAGTAATAAAATTTATTTCGTAAAGTAGTAAAATTTTACTATTTCATTGTAAAATTTACTACTGAAAGTAGTAAAATTTTACTACTTTGTGAACTATTATGTTAGACTGTGTCAAGTAGTAAAATTTTATAGTTTTAATTTTTTTAATAATTACCTAATGAATATGGATCTTTTTTCGAATATGTCGACGAGTAGGTTCCAAAAATATAATTTTTTTTAAAAACGGACATGTATATTGTAAGTTATAAGTTTTTTAAAATTATAACACTAAAAAACTAAGTTAGTTACATAGGCTGCCCTTAATAACAAAAAAAGGAGTGCCCTTAGTAATAATAAGGGCAAAGCAGGGATTTTCAAAAAATGTGTGACTAATTTATAAATAAGTTTAGTTTCATTGACTAATTGACTTAGAAAAATTCTTACTTGACTAATTGCCAATATTTTATCAAAAAGTGGACTATTTCCCAATTTCCCCTTTGTTAAATAAGTGAGTGTCAATTTTGAAATTTAAAAAAAAAATGAAAAATGAATATCAAATACTAGAAGACATTGATAAGGATTAATGAAATTCGGACCATTCATATCATATGAAACTCATCAATTCATGTGAGATCCATCAAGTATTAATGGTTCAAATTTCATTGGATCGTTTATCAAACGAAAAGATTTCCCTGGATGGTCCATTAAATGGAGAGGATCCTTTTCCATTGAGAAGAACCGCAGTGCAAAAGTGACTCAAAGGTGCTTCAACCATTTAATGCTGGAGCCAGAAATGTTTTGCATGTTTGAATGTCAGAGCACATCTGTTCCTAATCTCACGTGGCAACAACATACTACTCTTCATAAGCCGGAAAAAAAATAGGCGCATCAAATTTAGTCCGACCAATTCTCTATTCTCAAAGGTGTGGGGACAGCAAAATGCTTACAAGACAAGCAAAAAACCTAAAGTCTAAAACGCGCCTTCTAGATTGCAACAAGGCCTGTCAAAATCTCAAGATACCTCAAACCACTAGTGTCAGATTTTGATGCTTTGAAGTGCCAAATCAAGGACCAATATGGAAGGATGCTGATTGCCGAAGCTGGGCGTGGAAAAAAAGAAGCTACCAGCTGCGTAGTGGGGTGATGTTGGAAAGGTATTGGGTCCAATGCAAGCAACTTCATTATCCTTCTCTTAATTCATCAAAATGACAGCTTAGATGAAAGCAGGAAAGATATTTCAATTACATGACACGGAGTTATACCTCATCACCAACCAATTTCCCAACCTGCATGATCTGGCAAATCCCACTGACCAACAAATCAGCAACTTTGATAAGGATACTGTTGAAAGGGATACAATTGGTCTTAGGAATTTTCTAAATGCTATACAGGTATAAAAGAACACATGTTGCATTATTAATGTCTTAATAACACTAATCCAGTCCTTTCAAGATAAATGTTCTGGCAAAAAGAAAAAAGGTTTTCACAAAAGCATATTTCTGTAGAAAGAAAAATTGCAGACAAAGGCATAGCAAAAGAAGTAGCCTCGGAATCATTTCGCAACAATAGAAAACAAATGTTCATATTTCAGAAAGAAACTAGCATTTTCAGAATAATGCTCACAGAGCCGCTCTTTGCCAGGTAATCGTCAGCTCACTTATAAATGTAGACAGTTCAACGACCAAAAAAGGGAAGAAAAGAAAAGATCAATGCTATAAAGGGACACAGCCCAATCCAATGCCAAGCGCTGCTTGTCCAGATGTGAAGAATTTCAACAGGCAAACGAAACAAGAAAGAATAATCACATTTCAAAGTTCCATGTACTCTCAGCGATGACTTTTGGCATTTTCATTTCCTCGGCCAAATTGAGAGATGCTGAAATCTGCAACACAGTTCAAAACCAGAAGTTAGAACAAAATTCACCAACATTTTCATTTTCATTTACAGAAGTGATCATTTTAGTATCCAAATGGGTGAGGCATTAAGTAGACGACATTCATTCTGCAATACAGAAAGAAACCCATCCAGGAAAATAGCAGGCTTTGACTCTAGAAGCATTTAAGTTGTCTGTTGGCTACTCCTAATGATCAAAAAAATTACCAATATGAATTACTATAATTCTTTTAGTACGGGTAAAAGAAAATATCATATACCACTCAAGATGCTGGTTTTTCCAGAGGATAATAAGAAAAAAAGAGAGACAAGCGCTCCCTTCCGCAATAAAAGTCAATTTCCAGGTACACAGCCATTTGGTTTTGTTGTAATGTTTGGCATACATTTATCTAGTAACAGTAGAAAAAAAAGAAAATTCCCTGTCAAAAGAAAATCTACTGAATATCAAATAGCAAATCTACATTAAAACTGACCTCATTTTTATTCTATTATCATTTTGGTAAGTATGGTTATGATTATATTTATACAGTACTGAATACCAACTTGTGATTTCACATGTCAACAAAAACAAGTTGGAGCAATTTCGTTGCCATATAACACCCAGACACCCCACAAAGTGATTCTTACCATGAAACAAATGTTAAAGAGGGTTGGTTACGAATAAAAAAAGATAGTGAAATGGTCGCCTGCATCACCACCATTCCCCATTTAAAAGAAAAAAAAAAGAATTTTTAGAGAAACCCTAGTAAAGCAAAGCTTATAATATCATTAGAATCCAATGACACAAAACATCAAACCACTATGAAAACCCATCTATGCTTCATCTTATTATTGACAACTATCCATAAGGAGAGTTTAACTAAGCATGACAAAGAAGTGAGAACAAAGAGTATGAATATGGAAAAAAGATTCAACCATGAGAAATAGAGCATGTTTCATGGTAATTACAATGTGTTGAGCTTGACAATGGGATTTGTTACATACAAAAAAGAATGGAGGATGTAATCTTCATGTAGCATTCCCTTAATTATCAGGAACCCCAGTATTCACTCTCCAGTGGGACTGCCTTGACTGCTCCCCACCCTTCAGCAACGCCCTGGTGCATGCCGCTGAAAAATCTGTCATCAACTGTAGTTTTGAATCATCCAGGGAACTTATTGCTGCAATTCATGCAATGGAGGCCAACAGATGTTAGGAGCTGATGAGCGGATTTGGTCAGAGGATGATCTTGATGGTGCAAAAGCGAAAGATGCAGCAGAAGGTGAATGTAGAGAATGATATTCTGGATCTTTATTTATTTTTTTTTTTTGGGGTGGGGGGGATTTTGGGGGAAGAGAGAGAGAGGATGGAATCTGTTTGCTTTGTTAGCCAGCTTGAATACAGGACCAGATGGTGTAACATAGCTACAAGATGGAAACCCAAAGTCCAGGCCATCTCTTAATAATGCCATATTATAAAATCTAGTATTGCAAAAAAGGAAACAATGAAAGAAAAGGAGTCTCAATGCCTAGTGACGAAGTCCAAGAACCAACAGGCCAGAGAGGTGCAGTCATACCCGGTAACAAATCGAATAAAAATTCATTTGTTTTACATCATTCACATTAGATAATCCGAATTATTGAATTAATCAATCTACTTTATTGGAACGCAGTCAGTAAATTTGTCAAGTACGTCAGAAAATATGCTAGAAATACAATCGCTTGAATCTCTAAACAATTTACAGGCTGCTTAAGGACAATGCCTCAAAACGAGGTAGTTGATGCTACCATTGCCATTTGCTGTTTAAAGACAATGCCTCCAAAAAGCTTAAAATTTTCTCATTATTTCCTTTTCTCACGTAACTAAAGTTACAAAGTAACAACTATTACAAGTTCAGACGGCCTCATTGTGCCAAATAAACAGTTTTAAGGATAAATTTTCAAATTAAAAAAAGAAAAAAAGAAAAAGAGACTCGACTCCTGAAATTAAAAGTTCATGCAATTGATTGTACAGGTCAATTGCTATCATCCACAACTTGACTGTTTACATATAGACCCTCTCTTCTCTTTGGAAAACCGGTAGATTCTAGATTTGAACCCCTATATTTCAGTTCCGAAGCTGCTCTAAAATTGGGATCAACGGAAGTAGGTCTAGAGTTATGATCAGCAGAACCTGGCCTAAACGAATTAGCTGCTCCACTAGGAGGATACCGGGAGGGAGATCCATACCTTCTTGATGGACCTCGAAGACCACCACTTCTCAGATCCATAATGTCAGAACTTCTTGAAGAAGAATCTACAAATGATCTGTCACCAGAGCCCGACCCCAGTGGAGCTCCAGCCGTAGCCGATGTGGAGCTAAAAGGATCATCTGGTCCCCATGAAGTAAGCGCTTCCTTTTTCTTGGCGAAAAAATGCCACGCTCCAAACAGGAAAATAATGAAGAACAACACAGGGCTGGTCCATAGCATTGTATTAAATTCCCCTTTAAATACTGGAAGGTTAGACCGATACATTCCCACATACCCATCCCCAAGGCCAAGAACAACAAGCTTTTCACGGTCACTGGCTATCACCGGTGTCACTCTTCTGCTTGGGGTATCTACATCCATCACCTGATAATTAAGGAACGACGATTTGATCTCATCGAGACCAGCAGAGAAAAGCAGCCGAGGGCCACCAACCCTAACATAATGCTGAGAGGACACATTATACACAAAAACCTTCTCCTGGTTCACAATAAGCAAATACCCCTTAATCGCCTGAAAGACGAGGGGCTCCTCCATGTCAAACTTCCTCTTGGATCTAACTCTGCATTTGAAGTTCACTACATCACCCACCAACAACACATGAATCAAATCACCTTCCGATGTAATCCCGTATGCTTTCGACCGCTCTGTGGCATCAAAAACATAATTCTTAGCAAGGGAATGATTCAACCCTTCACATTCGGATTCCCTAACTCTCATATTCCTCAAATCCAGTGACCCTGCTCCGCTCTCCGTCAGAAACAAAAGCCTCTGCTTCAAGAAGGCGAGCGGCCTACTCGTTGGCACAACAGAACCATACACCGTCCCATTCTCCCTAAAAACCCTAACCTTTCCACTAACATCGGACGACAAAATGTACCTCATTCTTCCAACATGGTGCACTTCCAAAATAGTAATCTCCGAGACACCATCTTCCCCACTTGCAGGCGAAGCAAACGCCCCAACATTTTCCATCAAAAGCGAACTCCACTCCTCCCCATTTGACGCCTCCCAAACCTTATGCATCAATATCACACCATTCTTGTGTCCCGTAATCACCACACTCTCATTCTTATGAATCGAAATGTACGAAAGCATCGCGGTGATGGGCGAAACCGACGCCGTGTAGAACTCAACCGAAACATCCCCATTCCTCAAAAACACATAAACCCTCCCCCTCTCGTCCCCCACCGCAACATATTTACTCAGACCCTCGTAGTCCCTAAAGGGCAAAACGTGAACACAAGTCGCCTCCGAATCCAATTTCACCGCCGACATGAATTGAAACCTCTCCGACCAAAACGGACTGTACTTCATCACTGAAACCGCCCTCATTCGTTCCCCCTCTCGCGCTCTTCCTCCGAAACCCTCGTCGTCGACTTCCTTAACCGATGCTTCAGCATCGAACTTTCTCTTTTCAATCTCAAAACCCTCGTTCGAAACCGCAAGGCCATGCTTCTTGTCTTTTATAGGTTTGGGAGGCCCCGAAAGCCGCGAATCTAACCTGTCGACGATTTCGCTAAGGTTTCTCACCAATTCTTCTAGCTTTTGTAGATGAAGTTGATATGGATCCAAGACAGTTTCAGCTTCGTGCTCGTGTTCGGTTGAAACCGAGCTAGGGTTTGCAGGAACCCGAGAGAGATGTGAAGAAGAAGCACAAATGAAAAGCAAATACAGTGTGAGGAACTTGCCTTTTGCCATTAGAGAAGACTCTGTTCGGGAGGATTTCGTTTTTTGCTTCAGTGTTTGAGCATTGTATCACGAGGTGAAATCGCCCGATCTTTCGTGTTTGGATCTTGGTTTTTTGGGAGTAGGACGGTGCTGGGATTGAGGGTGTGGAGCTGAAAAAATCAGTGCTGGATTTGGAGAATCCGTGGTGTGAGGATTTTGACTTGGGTCTTTTGTTTAGGGCAAGAAATTCGACTTTTCAGGGGAAAACTACACGCGTCGGTCCGAAAAACAAAAAATTGGGGTTAGGAAATACGTGGCAAGAATAGGGAAGAGAAATGATTTGCCAAGGGCGGCTTTCTATCTTGCCTTCCGGTAAGATAGTGACACGTCGCGGAATGGGACAAGAAGGTTTCGGAAGGCAAAGATCTAGGGTCGAGGATAATTTTAGATTTTTTCACCGAAAGAACAAGCCGGCCCTGATATGATGTGCCACACATGCGTGCTCTCCCATACTCTTGTCCCCTCCAACGAAATTTCTTACAAATTTCTTACGATTATGCAGTTTTTGCCTTTTGCAGTTTTTCCAAACATTTAAAACATTTAGTTGGAAAAAAAAAAATGCTAAATTTAGTTGACATATTTACCTTTTTTTAACTGATTATTTTTTAAAAAAATTTTAAAAGCTTTTTTTTCTGTCGTCAACTAAAGTGTTCAGGATAATGGACCACAAAAAAAAAAAAAAAAGTGACATGGCAATTCCAAGTTAATAATTATTAATAAAATTGAATATTAATTTATCTTGAAATTGACGCCACATCAAGCCAATAATAATTCTGGAACTTGCAGTCCCACTTTACATGAAAAGGCTCCAATGCTACAGGAACGACACCATAGCTAATCAATTCTATCTTCGTTCACCATAATTGTCTTCGTTTAGTGGTAATTCAAAAGAGTCATCACCACTACGGCACTCCGAAATGAATTATGCAAATTCAATTCTAATCAAAGACAAGGAAAAAGAAAAAATAAATCCAGCCCTTTTCAACGCATGAATCATTGAAAGGGCATCACCATGCCAAAGCCATTGTACATTTTTTTTTTCTTGGGTTACTAGAAGTTCATACAAGTCTATTTTTTTGAAAAAAAATTAGTGGGGTTGTAGATATCACTTCTACCTAATGTAACTAAAACCACAAGTGGCCAGTGTCCACATTATGGCACTTCAATATATTGCAAAACTTTTAACTAGCAAGAGAATATACCAACTGTTAAGTACAAATCGTTTAGTGCGAACTAAATCACATATATGACCTGAAACCTATGCTCAACGATCTCGGCTTGCACCAGGTATGAGAGGCAAAAGAAGATACAGTGACCTCACTCCAACAATAACAATAAAAATGGACAAAGTTCTTAGGTTTGCATTAAGATTCTCCTTCAATCTTTATCGACTTCTTTGGCAATTTGAATGCAGCAAATACCGTTTGAGTTCGACCAACCGTTTCATCCCGAGGACATTGGTTGAGTTGCTGAGAAGAGCGTCTCAATATTTCAAAAAGTGAAGTATCTGAGATTGTTTCAGCTGCAATTTTTGTGTTCTGGGTACATGTTTTCAATTGTGAGCCACTGAACTTAGCTGAAGTAGTCCTTGTTGGTCGAATCTCTCCCTGGATCTGCATGTCAGAACAAACCCAATTAACAGGAGCGACAGTGGATGAACAAGTAACCTGTATTTCAGCATGCTCATATGGCAATTGAGAAAATACCTCCTAACTTTCTGCAGTTCATCAGTAATTTACAACTCTAGAAATAAAAGAAAACCATTCTTCCATTTTCAGTTTTTCACAGCCCATAAAATATGCAATAATGATTTCATGTTCTCTATCAGAAAAAACAGAATTGTTCAATAACCAGTGACGTTTTAAAGCAGAAATAAAATAAAGAGAACAATTAAATCATATTTACTTCAGTTTGTTGTGCTTCTCAATAAAGCTTACCGTATCTGAAGAATCCTCTGACATAGCAATTGCACTCCTGCTATTGCTGTCATCTCGTCCAAAGATAAAAGACCGAACAGTGCTTGATCCACGCTTATGGGATGATGGCAGAGAATTGCTTGACACCCGACCAATGAAAGATGACTGCAACAATACCAATCTATAGTCAATAGCATTCTATAACCCAAGAACTTTGTTGCCACTAGTGGCAATAGAAAATTAGACCATCCCACCCAAAAACAACTTGGAGCCTAAAGAGAAGAGAGTTCAATCTACAAGAAGCTCCAATATTAAAATTGACAGAAATTCATCAAAAAATAAAAATAGCAAACAAAAAAAAATAGACTGCAAATTGGGATTGTAATATGCATAACAATACTCGAGAACAGCCTGCAATTTCACATAAGCCTATAATTTCACGTGACAAATGGCACGTAATTTCTGCACATGGAACTCAAGTTAATTGGACTCTACGGGCGTGACAGGGCTGGGAAATGAAGATTAGCTACAACCATCATGAAAGGAGTATGTGTGCAGACTATCTGACACATCTTGGGTGACAATTCAAGGCCAATATTTCTTTGTACAATACCATGCCACCTGGTATGGTTTGCCTAATCTAACCCCAAAACAGGTAGCATAAGGCCATATGGGAAAAGGCCCAAAGATTCCTAGAAGTAAAAAGTACAGCAAACTATTCAGATTTCTTTCCTAATTTTCATCTCAGACAATGAGAAAGCACATCGAGCATTAGGAATGGTGGTTGCATAACTTCTGCCTAAAAACAGCAAGAGAGATGATTACTGAAGTTGGTTGTTGAACCAGAAAATACTTAAAAATCTCATTTGGCATACTAGGATTTTATGTTTTACCACAGGACTTTATTGGATTAATGTGATCTAGCTCACTGTTGTATTCAACATCCAACTGGTACAAACTAGTTTACCTTTGAAAAGCTGTTGCCGTTTACCGCTGTGACCAGCTTATCAAAGAAAGCTGCAAAAGGAAAAAGTGATTATGAGAAATAATAGTTAATTAGTTACAATAAGTAATAACAAAAGAATCCCTCCTTCCCATAAATATAGATCATCTTTCCTTCCTGCGGCTGCCTCAAAAAATTGGATCATTATAAGAAGTCAAGGCATTGGATTTTTTTACTCAAAACAATACCTTTTCTTTTTTTCTTTTTTTTGGAAACGTCGATCTTCTTTCATTCTACCATTTGCTAGAGGGTTAATATTGGAAAGACAAATTGAACCAGTGAGATGACAGTGCATTAATTGCATCTCCTTGATATGCACATTTTTTCGAAGTGATCAGTCTTTGTAGGACAGAGGGAGTATAGCTCTACCACATGAGTGAAATATACCGCATATCTTACATGATGGTTTAGCTTTCTTCTTAGTGTCTGGCACAATATTCAGCTTCTTTATAAGACCAAAAACTTCTCTGGAATTTGCATCCTCTACTGGTGACAAGAATGTAGCCTGCTCTTCCTGTTCCAGATCATAATGTTCAGCTACAAATGAAAACTTAAATATAGCATTCTAATGAAGAATGGAATAAAACTGCAGTCCTACAAAACAAAATCCAAAAAAGGCTGCAAAAAACTCACAGCTTTCTGAAGAAGGCGCTGTTTAACTAGACTCTTTTCTGTTTCCTCATCATCTGAAGATAAGAAAGCATCATCCTTATCAGTAAACATTTGAGGGATCATTTGCTTTAGTTTTCTTGAATTCATTCGGGCAACATTTGTAGGAACTAGATCTTCTGCAGCTTCATAACTGAAATCTTCTTCATCTTCCTCCATGTCTTCTTTCTCTTCGAGCAAAGTCATCTCTCTCTGTCTAGAACCACATTTCAGTCTCTGCATTAGATTATCTGTTCCAGCTGCATCTTGCTGCTCTAGCCATTTCTGATGGAGTTCATGACGCTTCTCACTATCGGTTACTTTTTCTTCATATTCGGTGGCTATTAGATCATTGAGTTCCTCAGCATCTCCTGTATCATCGTCTTCTTCATTTTCTTGAAATCGGCAAAGGTCGTTGTCACTGTCATCTTCTTCCTCAGCTTCATCATCAACAAAAGCTTTAACAGGATCACCTTTTGGAGATGAAACCAGTCCATGCAGATGGGGATCCATGTTCTCCTTTTCATTGTCCTCTTCATCAGAGGAACTATAAAAGAGGAGTAATCATTTTAACATTTTAGAACATATCAGAGGTAGGAGCAATTTGAACGTCAGTAGAGTAAATTTCACCTTTACAAAAAGACACACATGCATATATAGACAGACACACACATGTATATTCAAACTATTGCTTCCCAATATTGGATTACACTAAAGTACTCTACGAAATAAAATTTGATGTGGCGACAGATCAGTAAATTAAGCCCTCAAAAGGTCAATAAGATCTCAATTCCCAAAAATATGAAAGAAATATTTAACACATACACATCATCAGGAGGAGCAGAATCAAGCTTTAAGTTCATTGTCAGTAAAGAAGGTGCAAAAACTTCTTCCGGAGGACTGTCATCCTGCTCACTGGGTAGATCATCTTTTGAGTCACTTGTTTGGGAATAACAAAATAGATCCTACAACATGAAAATAGACAACCAGTTATTTCCTAAAATAATTGTTAGAATAATGATTTCCTTTCAAACACTTGAGATGTGAAACCTGAGTATCATCAATTGGAGCTCGAAATGCACACTTAGATTCCTCATCCAAAGCCTGCAATTACACATAAGAATCCATTACATCAAATGAAAATTTATCTCAAAATGATGCAAGTAATCATCTTGCCCAAATTCATATGCAAATGATTACTGGAAATGCCACCTTTTCCAAAAATATGAATACATACTCTAGTTAGCCATTATAAATGTGCACAAACTGTGCCATTGCCAAACATGGCCAGTTATGTACTAAAACTTCTCATACAAAGAAATCACATAATCTAATAGTGACAAAACTTCAAAATATGAAATTGTAAAAATCCTAAATTCACCAATGCATGGCATATTCATATATTGGGGTCAAGAGGTTCTTGTTGAGAACTATACATGCAAGTGACTTGAATTGCTATAAAATTGTACATTCATGCCCATTTTATGGTAATAACAATGTCCATTGAGAGTTATCACTTACCACCTGTGAAGGAATATTTTCATGGCTTAAGTCTTTTACAGATTCATTAGATCTTTCTCTAGGAACAGCATCCAGAACACTCTCCACATCAGAAGGATGCGCAATAGTCTCCTCATTCACCACTTTTTCAAATTCATAATCTCCTCTCCCAGCAATGGAAATATTCTCTGAATCAAGGTCCATCATAGCCTCTTTCAAAAAACCATCATGCTCAGCAATAGAACTATTACTGTTCAGCATAGCTGCTCTGCCACCAACAAAGAAATGAACAAACGTATTGACTATTATAATAATAACAATACTTGATCTATACAATGAAAGAAGCACAAAATAAAATACCCACTTCTTTGACACCTCTAGCTTCCTTTGCCGGATCTTCTCCAAAACCGAAGATATGGGTTTTTGTACAAGTGGTACAGGTTTAAAAGCAGCATCTCTAGTTTCTAACCAGGAAGAAAACACAATGCAAACCTTAATAAAGATGCACAAACAAAAAAAACCATTCAAGAGGAATTCAAGGAAATAATGGGATTGCAACAATCAGTATTTGTTGTAACATATAAGAAAGTAACAATAAAGAAAGCTTGTACCTCGCAATAGTCTCTGAGATTCAGCGTGAAGCTGCTTGAGATGATCTCTTCTTTCCTGCAAATTCACATCAACTATAAATCAGAAAATTAGAACCTAAATGGTAATGAAATTAGGAAGTAGGGCAACGAAATCCAAAGTACCTTCTCTGCCTTTCTTTTGTTCGAGGCAGTTGCTTTCCGCTTCCCATCATCGCCATAACTCCTGGCTCTCTTCTTCTTTTTCTCTTTCTTCTCCTTAAACCCTTCCAAATTCTGCCTTTTCTTCTCGGAATTATTTATCTCGAAATCCACAGCTTCGTCCCCCATTTCCTCATTTCTATCTCCTTCTTTTCCATCAAATGCCCCCATGTCTCCACTTCCATTCTCTCCCTTTCCATCAAAATCCTCCATTTCTCCACTTCCATCTCCTCCTTTTCCATCAAAATCCTCCATTTCTCCACTTCCATCTCCTCCTTTTCCATCAAATTCCCCCATTTCTCCACTTCCACCCTCTCCTTTTCCATCAAATTCCCCATCCGCAGAATCAAACTCCAAAGCCCTCTTAGCTCCCTTTTCGCCGTCTAAACCCTCCGATTCCGACCTAGACGGCAACGACTCGCTCGAGTCGTTGAAACCTAGGGCCTCCGAAGATTCAAGGGGTTCGAATTTGGAGGAATCAGATGTAGGCATCAAAGGGGATTTATCTGACGTATTGACGAGAGGGTCGTTGGAAACCCTAATTGCTTTCTTCAAGCGTTTTAGCTTTCTAGCATGAAGTGGAGGGGAAGGTTCTTCGGGAAGTGGAAACTGGTAGTCGTCGTCGCTCTCCATCTCTGCTGTGATTGATCACTGAAACTGATTGATGGAGAATTAGGGTTTTGTCTGATTGTTGAAGCTTGCGAAGGGATCTGATTTGCGAGGCATTTTCGAGAGACGGGAAAATAAAGATTAACGGATGAATATGGGATTTAGGCGGCAAATGTTTGAATGTTTGGGGAAAGGCGCCACGACGCGTTGGTTTGGGGGGAAAGATCGAAAAAAGGGGTAGTGGATGACGGGCCATAATGATTCTGGGACACCTTATACAAAAAATCTTGGGCTAAACTGATTTGGTAAGAATTCTAAGCCGGAACCTGACTTTAGGGCTGGGCCTCTCAAAATGTAGGTATGTGCTGCATGAATAAAAAATGAAGCATACCGTTAACGGAGAAGAACTTCCATGCAACTATGAGACGGCCACGTGGTGTCACGGGCCAATGAGCCCACTTTGCCTGACTCTCATTGGCTCGTGACATCACGTGGCATATGTCACAATTGCATGAAAGTTCTTCTCATGTTAAGATGATGTATTGAAATGTTGGAGTCACCACTTGAAAGTGAATTACCATTATTCTTGTTTTTTTTTGTTTTTCTCATTTTTTGGCCAAACGATACAAATGTACAAAGTACACACACCCACACAAAATTAAAATCAAAACCTACACAAACCTCACATCTTTATTGAAATGATACATGCCATTAGATGCAAAGGCCATAGGTGAATTTCCATTGGGTATAAAATGTTAGTTTCTTTTCTTCTTTTTTTAACCTATTAAATTTGAGATGATTGGACTTCTAGACTACCCACACCACAAACTCGTTTTTGGATAACACTAGTCCAACCAAGTTGGTGGTTAAAAATGCTAATTTCACTCCACTTCTAGCGCTTCTCATCAATTGCTTGACGTGAAGAGTGATGCAACAAACTACAATGTTGGAACTTGGAAGGCAGGACGCAGGAATGCAGGATAGGAATATGTTGACCGAAAGTGTTAATGTGAAGAGGCCAGACAGCGAATATTGGGTTTTACTACTGCGCAGTTATCGTTTTTCTTCGACATTTTCTCCGTATGATTAGTCTTTCTTGAACATTTTCTCCGTATGATTAGTCCCCTTAAGTGCAATCTCCCTTCTTTGTTCATACCAGTCAGTTAATAACTAGTGAAATCCAACCAGGGTCATGGATATCCGTCACTATCCAATGGGCATAGATCGCCAATAGTTTGTTTTTTTTTTTTTTTTTTTTTTTTTTCTGTGGTGTGGAGAGTGTGCATAGCCCACAAGACCACCAATAATTTTTCCATATCTCTCTTTCACCATTTTCTTCTCTTCTTTGCTCCTCAAGCCTTCTCCAGCAAACTGAACATTACAACTCATTTAAAAGACTGAACCATAAAGAATCCAATATCGTTTAATGTCTTAATAATACTAATCCAGTCCTTTCAAGATAAATGTTCTGGCAAAAAGAAAAAGGGTTTTCACAAAAGCATATTTCTGTAGAAAGAAAAATTGCAGACAAAGGCATAGCAAAAGAAGTAGCCTCGGAATCATTTCGCAACAATAGAAAACAAATGTTCATATTTCAGAAGAGAAACTAGCATTTTCAGAATAATGCTCACAGAGCCGCTCTTTGCCAGGTAATCGTCAGCTTATAAATGTAGACAGTTCGACGACCAAAAAAGGGAAGAAAAGAAAAGATCAATGCTATAAAGGGACACCGCCCAATCCAATGCCAAGCGCTGCTTGTCCAGATGTGAAGAATTTCAACAGGCGAACGAAACAAGAAAGAATAATCACATTTCAAAGTTCCATGTACTCTCAGCGATGACTTTTGGCATTTTCATTTCCTCGGCCAAATTGAGAGACGCTGAAATCTGCAACACAGTACGAAACCAGAAGTCAGAACAAAATTCACCAACATTTTCATTTTCGTTTTCATTTACAGAAGTGATCATTTTAGTATCCAAATGGGTGAAACATTAAGTAGCAGACATTCATTCTGCGATACAGAAAGAAACCCATCCAGGAAAATAGCAGGCTTTGACTCTAGAAGCATTTAAGTTTTCTGTTGGCTACTCCTAATGATCAAAAAATTACCAATATGAATTACTATAATTCTTTTAGTACGGGTAAAAGGAAATATCATATACCACTCAAGATGCTGGTTTTTCCAGAAGATAATAAGAAAAAAAGAGAGACAAGCGCTCCCTTCCGCAATAAAAGTCGATTTCCAGGTACACAGCCATTTGGTTTTGTTGTAATGTTTGGCATACATTTATCTAGTAACAGTAGAAAAAAGAGAAAATTCCCTGTTAAAAGAAAATCTACTGAATATCAAATAGCAAATCTACATTAAAACTGACCTCATTTTTATTCTATTATCATTTTGGTAAGTATGGTTATGATTATATTTATACAGTACTGAATACCAACTTGTGCTTTCACATGTCAACAAAAACAAGTTGGAGCAATTTCGTTGCCATAAAACACCCAGACACCCCACAAAGTGATTCTTACCATCAAACAAATGTTAAAGAGGGTTGGTAACGAATAAAAAAAGATAGTGAAATGGTCGCCTGCATCACCACCATTCCCCATTTAAAATTAAAAAAAAAAAGAATTTTTAGAGAAACCCTTGTAAAGCAAAGCTTATAATATCATTAGAATCCAATGACACAAAACATCAAACCACTATGAAAACCCATCTATGCTTCATCTTATTATTGACAACTATCCATAAGGAGAGTTTAACTAAGCATGACAAAGAAGTGAGAGCAAAGAGTATGACTATGGAAAAAAGATTCAACCATGAGAAATAGAGCATGTTTCATGGTAATTACAATGTGTTAAGCTTGACAATGGGATTTGTTACATACAAAAAAGAATGGAGGATGTAATCTTCATGTAGCATTCCCTTAATTATCAGGAACCCTAGTATTCACTCTCCAGTGGGACTGCCTTGACTGCTCCCCACCCTTCAGCAACGCCCTGGTGCATGCTGGTGAAAAATCTGTCATCAACTGTAGTTTTGAATCATCCAGGGAACTTATTGCTGCAATTCATGCGATGGAGGCCAACAGATGTTAGGAGCTGATGAGCGGATTTGGTCAGAGGATGATCTTGATGGTGCAAAAGCGAAAGATGCAGCAGAAGGTGAATGTAGAGAATGATATTCTGGATCTTCATGATGGTAGCTTGAACTGGCTCATTTAGCATGCAGCTGCCAGAGAGGCCTGTGACGACACCATGTGGCCACAATTTCTGCTTAAATGCTTTCAAAAATGGATCAGGCAAGGGAAGCATACTTGTGCAAAGTGTCGCTGCACAATTCCTCCCAAACTTGCAAGTGAGTCCCGTATCAACACCACACCGTAAGTGCCATCTGGATAGTCTAGATGTCAAAATCAATTGTAAGAGTAGGGTCACCGAAAGTTTATATTTAAGTCGCCACTATTTGTCAATCTTGTTACAATTGATTTTGACATTTTTACTGTCCGGATGACAGCCACGAGTATAGAGTTGATGCGGGACTCACTTGCAATTTAGGGAGGAAGAGTGCAGCAGCACTTTGCATGAGTACGCTTCCCTTGCCCGATCCATTTTTGAAAGCATTTTAAGCAGAAATTGTGGCCACATGGTGTAGTAACAGGCCTCTCCAGCGACTGCAAGAAAAATGGTCAGTTCAAACTACCATCGAGAAGATCCAGTACATTGTTATCTCATTCACCTTCTTCTTCATCATTTCCTATGCACCATCAAGATCATCCTCCAATCAGCACATCTGCTCATCAGCCCTCAACATCTCTTCCGGTGTCTGCAATATTTCTCAATCCAACAGAAGCATTCTCAGTGTGCCCCAGAGAAGCAGTTTCAATATGATGAAACTTTCAAGATTGATAAATATTAGTGAAAAGTTGGGATGCAAGGTTTTAAGGTTTGCACATATCTATGTGTCAGATACAACAATGATCCTAGTCCATGGACAAGTGACGAATATGAGGACCAGCCTTGACCTCCGCCTGTCATTCCAGACGTAAAGCAGGCAACTGCAATTTCAAAAAGCAAGGGAAGTCGGTCATGGGACTATGATGAGGAAGAAACGTGCTGGAAGTGGAAAAACTTGACCTCTTAGCCAAAAACTAATGGATATAGAAAACTAAGAGGACGAGGAAAGCTAAAGGCAACATCTGCCTCATTAGTCAACATTTAGATCTAGGGTGTAGTAATTACACAAAAGACTTTGAAAAAGTAGGTGTTAACGATCATTTGCTAAATCATCAAAGCCAATTATTTTTCTTTTAAAGAAAAAAAAAAAGATAAAAGATAAATACAAGGAGATTTCAAGTGATGTCACCCATCACCCATGATCATTAAACACTATAAGCCTTGAGAAAATGAAGTCTATGACTAAAAATTGAAATTTTAAAGATATGTTTCTCATGACTGTGAACATTCCATTTCTTTCTTGTTTCTAATATTCTCCTCAAAGTTATGATTAGGATTTTCAAAGCTTGGACGTCAAACAAGTCTTCTACTTTTATTGATGACTTCAGTGCATTAAAAGTCCTCCACTTCTATTGGTCACTTCTGTGTTTAAAATAAGAACCGATCATGTTTATTATGACATTTTTTTATGAAGGTGATCACGTTTATTATAACTAGCTTTCCTTGTAGCAAGATGCAAAGAGTCTTTTAAAGGTTTGCTAGGACTAAAAATATTCTATGCATGTGTGCACCTAAAAATGCAATATGATGAATGCTCATGGCGATATTACAAGGCCTACAACACTACAATAAGAAAGCTAGCAAAACATGACAACCTTCTATTGAGAAGTCATAAGAAAGGTGCAGCCACCAACTACAACAACCATCTACACCGTGTAAGTCAAAACCACACCCACAACAATAGAAAGGTGCTCTTAAAACTTCAAAAATTGATATATGCTCTGATTAGCATTCAGACAAACTAGATCCTAACAATTCCAAACTCTTTCAAACTGTTAGAAATGTTACTACTCCTTGTCCACAACTCCCTCAAAATTTAATAACAATAATGCAATTCTTCAAAATGTTAGAAATGGATTCTTGATTTCTTTTTCTTTTCCTTTTTTTAATCTCTGGGATGACATTTTTTTAAGGTGGAATCTTGGCCTCGTTCAGCTCATGTTATAGAAATCCTTCAATGCTATTGCTTGGTCATCTATGGGCTCCAACACAAATTCTCTTCCTGCTTTGTACCAAAATAAGTGCAGTAATGGTATCTTCCAATATCTTAAATGTGAATAATACCACAGCTTAGTTATCTCATAATCAAAATCATACGCAGCCCTAATCGATTAGCTCAAACACAATTCTCTTCCTGTTTTTTAAAAGCGTAGTAATAGTATTTTCAGTTGATTCAAAGACAAAATTCCTTAAATATAAATAATAGACAGTGAAACCCAACCTTAAATGCAGCGTATAAAGCATATAGTTATTGCAATCAAATAGAGAATGCATGGTAAATACTCATACTTCTTTGAACTCAACATCCAATGCATATGTGAAAAGCAAGTTCCAGAAACAGAACCAAGTAGCATATAAGCAATCACTATATATACCTTGAAAGCTCCATTCAACATCGAATTCCTCGACCACTCCAGCCCCAGCGCCTTGCTCGACGTCTGGTACGAAGCCCTAAACACATCGTCACCGTAAACCCTCTGCGACACTGCGAAATCCCACGAATTCTTCACCACGTCGTAGCAGGGCTCAAACGTGGTCGTCCCCTTGTGCACGTAGGTGTACTTCAACTTGCAATTCCGCGAACCAAGCATGTGGTTCGCCGATACCTTATTAGCCGAATCGACCACCAGAGCTCCGTCCAATATCGTCCGGTTATCGCCTCTGCTATGAATGTATGTCAGATTCAAGGGTTTCTCACAAACCCTAACTCTGCTCATGAACTGGAACCGAAAATCCTGAAACAAAACACAATAAATTCGTTTTAGGGCTTCCTTCTGTCAACATTTTATAAGTATTTTTCTGCTTTCAAAAAGCAAAAATTGCTTAAATCTTTTTGCTCTCAAAAGCAGTGAGAGTACTTCCAAAAAGATAACCAAAAAGCTCCTAAATTTTGAGGTGTGGGGAGGTTGCGTACCTTTTTGGGGACGTTGTAATCGATGATAAAGAAGCCAGGTTTCTCAACGGCCAGAGCCAAACCGTTTAAGCTGGGACCCTTGACGAAGGTGGCGTCGGTCATGGAAGCTCGGAGCTTGACGTCGCCGGCGTTGACGGCGAGAGTAGCGGCGGCGCTGCCCTTGTCCGATTCATACCTGTTCTTCAAAGACGCCTTCATTTCGCGAGATTCCGGCGAGACGGCGAGCGAGGCAAGGGAGAGATTTTCAATGGTAGGTGAAGTTTTTCTGCCTAACGAACCATTTGTATTAAATTAGGCCCAACGTTCTGAAATAGACTGGGCGCCTTCCTCATCAGCGTTCTGGGCCGCCAGTGCAAACGGCCTCCTCTTTGAGCCCACTAGTATTTCATTTTCTTCTTCGAGTTTTTTCCTTTTTCGGGAACTTGGGGTAAATTGAGGGACACCAGCATTCAACCTCACCAGCAGTTTTGAGGGATAGCACCGGTGACCGGCCCCAATCAGATGAGGGTTCACCGGTGCAAAAATCCCGCATTTACTGCCAGTGGTGGAACGCTGTGGAAGTTGTGTGCACCCCCGAGGATTTAACTCACTATGAGCCATGCAACAAACCACGTGGTGAGGGAAGTTCAACAGGTGGTGAATTGGCGGAGGGTACGTGGAATTAGCTAATAGAGATAATAGCATGCATATCGACAGCTATGGCGTTTCTCCAGCTTCATTCTCTAACTACTAGCCAGGTGGAGAAAATGGCAAGTTTTAATCTCCTCTGAGTCAGCAATAACAATTTGGGCCTCGATGAGTCCTTATTAGTGTTTAGTGGGCCTTACAGGATTAGTGACAAGGGAACGGCTATTGCAACCCTCCATTCTTATAAGCCCATCCCTCTATCTTTTAGGTTTTTAAGGTTTTATACAAAATATAAAAGGTTTTTATGAAAACCGGCCTGTGATGTCCACTAGAAAACATCATTTTGAACAACTTTGTAGAAAAAAGTTTTTCCAAAATCTATCGTTTAAATATACTTTTTAGCCATTTATAACATTTATTTCATTTTTTGCCAAAAAGTCTACCTAAACGATAAATTTTGGAAAAACTTTCTTCTACAAAGTTGTTCAAAATGATGTTTTCTAGTGGACATGATGGCCGGTTTTCATAAAAACTTTTTATATTTTGCATAAAACCTTAAAAACCTAAAGGATGAAGGGGTGGACTTATAGGAATGGGGGGTTGCAATAGCCGTTCCCTAGTGACAAAGCTCTAATGGGCTTCTTAAAGGTTGTCACCTAGATCTGAAAATATATTAGGTCAGTCACATAATTATTAGAGCATGCTCAAAGTTTTTAAATCAAGTAGTAGTTTGGTACAAGACTACAAGTTGCCTTGTCAAAGGTATTGTTTCAATGGTGAGCGGCTATGAAGGGGGCTGTTCGCCATTAATATTTCATTTTATTTCATTATAATCTTTTTAATTTCATCCAACCAAACAAATCTACAAATTCCTTGAATTTTTGTGTGTATATGTACTATTATGCAATATGATAGAGATAATCAGTAGTTGTTGATTTAATCTCCACTACGTTACATTCAGGAGCTCGGGAGATACATTTATTATTATGAAAAGGTTGTAAAAGAAAAAAGGGGCTACTAATTTAGATTGCGATGGTCTTCGGTACATCTGCCTGTTCCATCAAAATCTGAGTGTGGATATTTTTACAAAAGTGTACCTACATTTATATGTGCATGTATGAGGTGTTACTAACTTTTTTTTTCTTTTGGGTAAGTATGAGGTGTTACTAACTGGTTTGTTTGAATATCATGTAAGTCACATGGATTTGGGTATGAGCGTTGGGTGCAGGTATGTGTCCAAACTGTTAGATTTGTCCACTTTACTATTTCTAAGTGTCCAGTAAGAATATCCACACTCATGTTATGTCATGTTAACACGGGTACTACAGGTTAAGACAAAGGATCTATGTAACATGTCTATATCATAGTATTTTGTTGATGCAAATTTTTTTTTTTTCTACCCAAAATTAATGATAACAAATGCACCCCCACATCCTCAACCACACGTGCATGTGTGCTACCAATTTGAATTGCTGGTGCCCACAAACATGCAAGACACATGTACACACATTTATGTTGTTGTGGAGGCCTTCACTAGTGTTGTTTTAGAGGGGAGGGGAGGGGAGGGAAGGGGAGGGGGGGGCAGAAAGAGTAAAACTTATGAAAAATCGAGATTGAAGAGAAGTTTTGGAGGGAGTTTTACAAATTTTGGTGAATTTTCTTTAGTTTTTTTTAAGATGTTCATTCTACCGTCTCTATGCATGTGCTTTATTTGTTTTTCTCTCTTTTAGAAATGTAGAACGTTTCAAACCGTTGTTTACATCTGCAGACTCAAGATTGGGTGTTGACACTATTTTAATCGTGGCCTGGTTAAACCTGGTGCTTTAATTCCATGTTAGTGCAATTGGTTACGAGCAATGTTATTGTTTGCTGCAGGGCAGGCATTTTAGGTACCGTGGACGAATGTCCATCCAATAGTGTGAGGAATATCAGCTTTCTTTCAGTCAATGGAAAATGAAATTATGAAGGTATTCCTTTGAGTAATTTTTGAAAGATAAATCATCCTTTTCTATGACTACTACGACACACTGAATAATCACATATGTTTGGTTAGTTGGAAACCTTAATTTGGAACATCTCATCATTATGTCATCCTTCATTATAACCACCATCACGCAGCAGGTTTATGATGTTGTTTTTTTTTTTTTTTATAATATAAAATATTTTTTGGTAAAGCCATTATGAGGCGCCTTCATAAATGTATTATTTTAACTTTCGACTTTGGAGATAGAAATCTTCAAGAGTCTTTCGGCAAAGCTTATTTCAACACATCTTTTCAGGACCGTTTAATTTAGTGGACCAAATAAAAATTGAATATAATGTTTTTTTATGTAAAAGCCTTTGGGCTCAGTAGCATCTCCTGGCGTCCGCCGCGCCGGAGGGCTTGCTGTGGAAGTTTTGATTTTAACTGTCCTAATAAGGGTGTCCGCCGCGCCGGGGGGTTTGTTGTGGAAGTTTTGATTTTAACTCTATGTGAGTGCTTGTGTGTTATCTTATCATTTGGCGGGTGACAAAAAAAATAATAATAATAATACATGAGTGCTTGTATGGTATCTTATCTTTTGATGGGAAAAAAAAAGAAAAAGACTACTCAACCTACTAGTTAATATACATATATATATATTATAAGATAAACTTTTCAAAGTTCATAAAATATCATAATTTTGAATTTCCACTCTCATTTGGATAAAGTCTATCATTACTTTAAATTTTTTCATTCAAAGTGGTGAATTTATGCATTAATTCAATATCACATGAAAAAAGGGATAAAAATTTATTATTTTTTTATTATAGCATTTTTCTTTCTTTCTTTCTTTTTTATTTTATTTTTTATATGACAATAGATAGAATTTACCCTTATACTTTTTTAATATCTACAAATGAGTATCAATACTTTTCTATAAAGTTTAATCCAAGTGAGACATGCTATTAGGCTATAATGTCATTAATTTTATACCCAATTTCGATTTGAATTTGGATAATGAACCAAAAATATATTAAACAACATTGTGTCGGATGCCATTTCATTAATTCAAAATAAATACATAGTAGTACATAAAACATGGAGGCATGCCCATACAAGCAATGATTTGTGTGAGAAATCGAAATGATTATCTTTTGAGAGCATAACCAAGTTTTGATTACTTGACCAATCCTATAAGGAGGAATAGCCTATACTAAAATTTTAAGGTTTAAGATACTCAAAAAAAATAAAAGATGGAGGGCATATATGCACGTACCAATTAAAACAGCGATATAACATTACAACCTGCTCCATCACAGAAAAGCCGCAAAGGCCCCATATAACGGGGATTAAAAATATACATATCTATCTAGAGTTCCCTATATATAATTAATAATTAAATTAAATTATTTATCATCAACTTCTTCAAACACCACAAACTTCAAAGACCCATGGAAGCACGGTGATTCACCGGCGACTTACAAAACAGCACCTCCCATATTTCCGAGAACGCCTCCACGATGACTCCATGATGATGTCTCGAATTCAGAGACAAAAAGCAGTGCAACAGCTCTTCCAAGTCCTTCGCCTCGAACATCTGCTTCTCCAGTATCATTTCCAACATCGACTTCTTGAAGTCCTCGTACGGATCCTCCGACTTCTTCACCACCGCAAAGCTCTCCATCACCTTCCCGTCCACCGTACACGGCATCATCCGCTTGAACACCGACGCCGGCCTCGCCGGAGATACAGCTTCCGGCGATGGCGTCTTCGTCGTCTTTGTCGTAGTAGACTTTGTCTTCCCGATGACCGATCCCCTCCAATTCCGAGATACGTAGCGTTTCAGCCTTCGTATTTTCTTCACGTTGCTTTTCTTCTTACAGTTACTCGATTTCTCTGTTTTGCTGTCTAACAGAAGATCGAAGTCGTAAGATGAATCGTTCGAGAAGCTTCTGGAAGAAATTAGGGTTTCGGTCTCGTCGTTCACTTCGCTACTGAACCAACCGCTATCGCCGGACGAAGTGCTCGTACGGACACTCGATTTCGATTTCGCCTTCGCTTTGGCTTTCGGTTTCTCTTTCTTATTCTTGCTTTTCTGATTCTTCAACTGCTTTTTCGTTTTCGGAGGTGGACACGGTGATACGTCCCCGCTGAAGTCACCAGTATCCGACACGCCGTAGATTTTCCGGCGAGCTTTGTCATCGTCGACTCTTTTAACTACGTGCCATTTGTCTTCCCTCTTCCACGTGTACCCCGGTGATTCGCCGCTACAGTCGGAAGACAAGTAGTGTGCGCATGATTTCGAGCGGCAACCACAGCCGACGGATACGATCTTCGATGACACGTGGCGTTTGATGGGAAGATGAGTCGGTGTTGAGGGTGGGGGGTCCGGAAAGTTGGGGTAAGTGATGTCGAATGCTTTGGGGTTCACCGGAGACAGCCGGTAAATTGCAGGTATAGGGCTTTCCGGGAAAGTGGAAGGGTGTTTGAAACGGCAGAATTGAAACGAAGGAATCACGCGAGAAAATCGAAGCTTGAAGCGCTTAGCCATTTTCTTGACCGTGATGTGTGGAGTGAAATATGTATGGCTGTGTGAGAAAAAGTAAGGGTTTCAGGGATGAATATATAGGAGAGAGAGAGACATAGAGGCCGGCATCTGCCTGTGAAAAGACAAATTGAAGTATAGGGCCCATGCGATGTCCAATAAAAAAGGACTACCCACAATGCTTTTAGACTAGAATAACTGACTGAATCCAAGTGAGGAAGAATGTGTTTTTTTTTTCTCTTTCTTTTGTTTTTGGTTCGAGATGTATGCTTTTGGACTCGATGATGTACGGTTCATACTTGAAGGGACGTGCAGTACCCTTATGGCTGCAGTGTAGAAAGAGAAAAACCTGCAATATGAAGGGGTCCCCGCATTTGGTGACCTTGAGAGGGTAGTAAAAATTGAATCCAAATTTTTTTGCTTCGGAAGATGCTTTCGACAATTCGGCAAGGTCCACCCCTCAAAGTTCAGTAGAAGTAACCAATGATATAATCTAGTTCATTTACCTAAAAATAACTATTCGCAAGCAGTAAACATGACTTCTGATTAGGAGTGTTCGTGGTTTGATTTGGTTTCATTTTAAGATAGATTTTAAACCAAACCATTATATTTCGATTTTTGTTTTTTCAAACCAAAATCAAACCATACTATAAAAAATACAAAACAAAACCAAACCATAAAATCTCAGTTTGGTTTAGTTTAATTTCGGTTTTATCCTATCAAATAACAATAAATAATTAAAAATAGAAAAATGACAAGCCAAACTCTAAATAAAAACATTTTTAATAAAATCATTACATTAGCAACTAGAAAAAAATATTAAACATTGTATCAAAATTGAAAAGTATTAACTTATGTTAATCCAAGTTCAAATCTCCAATCTAATTCGTACCAATATCTCACATAACAATAATGCTAGTTTAAAACATGCCAATCTAATAAAGAAAAAACATTATGAAAATTTACAATCTATTACATATTATGCCCTTATTAGAATAAAAAATTTACAAACTAAATTTAATATGTAATATATAAAATTATATATATTTATATTATATTTTTTTTGGTTTTTCGGTTTGGTTTGGTTTTTTAAACATAAAAACCAAAACCAAACCAATTTAATTCGATTTTCTAAAATTAGAACTAAAACCAAACTTAAGGACAAAAAAACCAAACCAAACTGACCGGTTTGGTTTGGTTCTCAATTTTAACCTAAACCATGAACACCCTTACATCTGATTAGCAAGGAAATTTAGACAATAAATTTAACTTATTTAGTATTTCTATTTTAAGAGTTGCTTGAATTTTAAGACTTGTACCCATGGATAAAAGAAACTATAAAGACTCTAGATATGAAATTTTGTTGTAAAATATTATGTAAGTCTATCACTTACACTGATCAAAGTTTAGGGTTGTCTCTTATGAAGTAACGGATTATTATAACTTTTTGGTTAACTTTAATTAGCTATATGATCTTATTTTAACATATATTTTTTTTTACCATGTTTCAACAATATCACATATTCAACGAGATAAAATGATAACGTGATGCATATTTTGAATCATTTTGTCAAAAATACTTCTAAAAAATGGGACTACAATCCTTTACCGATATCACATTTATTTTTTCAAGACAAAAGGAAATCATTTGTATGGTTAATCACAATCTTCTCTCGTCCATACATTCACGCATCCAGTCATCAACCCAAGAGTTGAGGGAAATGAAAAATAATGTGCACCTGTGCCGCGCTCAGCCGAGGAGTGTTTTGAGAACTGGGTCTAAGGAGATCTCAATCTGTAGTTGGACGGGAAGTGACAATGACAAATGATGCACGTGTCCCTTTGCTATTGGGTTGGGGCAATGATCGGGCTGTTCAGTGATACGTGCACATTGTAGGTCTGTCTATTTCATGCTAGCTAAAAACAGGGGATGATCTTGATATGCACATCAATCAAGGACCCTGGAATTAAATGGGAGCCATCAGCCATGGCCTGCCCATCGGTAGGCCACAGGATTAGGTACCAAAGAATAGTCTTCCATATATATGCAATTGTGATTCTGTCGGTGGTAATAAACAATAAACAATAAATATAATAAAATTATATAATTAAAAAGTATTTTGATGATTTCAATTTATTTCATTCTTGTTAATTTATAATACTATATCAATCGAATCACAATTCAATATAAATTTTAATTAGTATAAAATAAAGTGAAAAAACACACACAAAAAAAAAAAAAAAAAAAAGGGATTAAACAGCGCAAAAAAAAATTAAATTACAGACAATACCCTTTTTTTTGGGTATTGAACAATGAAATGGTCATCAAAAGTACTTTACTCGTCAGGGGAAATTCACTTGTCCGTGAAATAAGTCTAAATTTTGGGAGGATTATTGACAAAAGAGTCGCTTTCCAAGAGAAATCTTCCAGAGTCGGGAGGGTGAGAAGAACGAGGTGCGTCCAGCCGTACGCTGACGGTTTCTACGCAACACCCCAACAACGAAAGATCAAACAATCAGGTCCCTACGTTCTTTCCATTTTATAATTTTTTTTACATTCTTTTTTCATTCTTCTCATTTTCAATCTAACCCCTAAAACGTAGGAAAACGATAAATTCATGCCAGGTCCTGGCAGCCAGATAGGTCTAATCATATGACACGTGGACAAGACATCAACCACGCCAGACAAAATAGGGAAATTTCTTGCTGTGAGCCGCACGCGCATTTGATTTTTGTTTTTTACTTGAAACTGGTAGAAGAGCTGGGTCCTCTACGGTTGAGCTCAAGTGCGCTGGGGATATGGGTCCAATTGAAGCGCAGCATGTGGCACCGCGTGGTTTCAATGGATCTATTGGGTAAGGGGCGGGATCAAAGAGGTGTGATTGTGGGAACCACGTGGGACCCAATTAATTATAATAATAATATAAATCCTTATCAAGTACTGTACTTTGTAGTAGCGAAGGGAATCTTTACCGGTTAACCCAGTCCAATACACAATTTTCTAGTTTTCTCTTTGGGCTGGTTCAAAGGGGCCATCACACCAATTTGGTTCGGTTTCAGTTGGGTTTGATTATTGAATTAGGTTCGGTTCTAAATTCTGTGGAAACGAGTCCAACCGAAAAAAAAAAAAAAAAAAAAAATCCTCAATTGGCATCCAAAGATTTGTTTTTCATCTCTCACTTATTTTACGCTTTAAGATTTTATGAAAAAATACGTGAAGTTTTTAGAAAAACTGACCGCGATATCTATTAGAAAACATCATTTTGAATAACTTTTTGGAAAAATTTTTTTTCAAAATCTATTATTTAAGTGGACTTTTTAGTCATTTATGACGTAAAAATTATAAATGGCAAAAAGTCTATTTAAACGATAAATTTTGAAAAAACTTTTTTCTAAAAAGTTATTCAAAATAATATTTTCTAATAGAATACGTGCTCAATTTTTATGAAAACCTTTTATATTTTTCATAAAACCTTGAAATATAAAATAAATGGGGGATAAAAAGCAAGTCTCGGGGTGCCAATAAAGGCCTCCAAAAAAAAAAAAGCTAAGAATCGTTAAGGAATGGATTCCTTTTATTATGCATTTCAAGCACTTTCCTTCATCCATATTTATTTTCAGAAATTCCAAACGTAGGGTAAAGAACTTGGATATTCTTATTAAAATGGTTGAAATATTGGATAAATAATTGGGGAAATTAGCAATAACCCCAATTAGTAACCCCAACTAGAAGTGTGGTCTTGGATTGAAAGAAGGGCCCAAAGATCCAGCCCAAAAAGGGCCCAAAACTGGTCCAACTAGCTCTAACTGCACAAGAAATTAAAGAAAGGAGACGGATCTTCAACCAAGGGCTATTAGTTTCAGTTATAGGCAACTATGTCCGTAGGGCTAGTAACCATTAAAAAAATAAAAAGAAGGAAAAATTGTTACCTCTGTAAGGGTTCTTCCCGGCTTCCCGCTATAACGTCTTATTTACTTATATATGAAACTCCTTATAGAGATGCAAAATCATTGATTGGCCTGCCCTAGGTGTAAATGATAAAGGGCTGCGATTAACGCTCACTATGATGACGAGTCTCAGCTCTAAGGTTTGTTCAAATTTTATAAATCCATTGCTCAATGGCAACAGGAGGTACAAGGATTGCAAATCATTGTAGGTAATAGGAGTTTGGAATGAACAAGTCCAGACACAAAATACAAAATGCAACATAGGTAAATTTCGGGGAGAGAAATTATCACCCAACTTTGGCTACCCAATTCCAAATAAGTGGATTTGCATTTGGAAATTCAAATTTTTCTTGCAATTGGATTTATATTAAAAAGCTTTTACAAGGTAAAGTACATTCAAAACCTAAAAGAAAAAACCCTCTTCTTGCTTTGAAATTACATCCAGTGGATGCAACACCATTTCTTGGGCAATGCCGAGACCATAGTTAAAAAGCTGAAATTTCAAAATAACCCATTTATCTTAGTAAAATGTATATTCCGTATTCTCAGATGTGATGTGTCATTCTTTGAATGGTTATAGGCAAAAGAAAAGAGAAACTGTCATCCCATGGTGCCCTAATTATTATTATTTTATTTTTAGCTAAATGAGGGGTGTCCTAAATTGATAGCCCATGCATCCGATGGTGCCCATTTCAAGGTGGGGTAGCTGGGGTCCTAAAATAAAGCAACTATGTCCCCGCTAAAATCGTGCCCACACGACAGCTACGAGCAAGGAGCACCTTAGGCATGGAAAAAAAAAAGGTTCCTACCTCTCATTGACAATGCACATTTGCACCATTTCCACACAATCATCACCTGCTCCATTCAAGCGTCCTAAATCCGGTCCAGAGGGATTGAGGGAGGTGACCATTTCTTTCTCCCTCACTCTCTCTCTCTCTCTTTTTCTACAATTCCCATTTTAGTCTGTGCCCTTTCCATGAGGAAATTGTGTCCAAATTTCGACAAGGAAGATGGCCTCGAGACCGTTCTGGAGGTGCCCATTCCGGAGGAGATGTTCACCAACATGGGCAGCAACGCCGCCATGCGATGGCGGAACATGCTGGCTTGGATGAAAGCTCAACGTGCCGATAAATCTTCTCACCTCTTGGCTGGATCTAGCAATGAGTTTATGTTATTGCTCAAACTTATTGGGTCTCCTCTCATACCTTTTCAGGTCCAATTGGACCACGCAGTCACCCGCTCTATCAAAGATTGCTCTATCGTAAGCACAACTCATCTTCCTTACATCACCTTGGGTAGGCTTTGGTGTTCAAATGAAAATTAATCAATTTTAATACTCCTATATCAAATATATAAATCCATCACATTGAACGAGATTATTTTAAAATGTTAAGAGTATGTCATCACCATAGTTGATGAATATCATATAATTAATTTTTAAAAATTTATAAAATACCTGCTATTTTGAATTTTCTCTCTCATTAATGTGATGATGGCTATTTAATTTTATTTTTCTATTCAAAGTGATGGCTTTATATCTTTTTTTTGGTTCACATGGAGGGGAGTAGAACCCCTCACCTAACCCAAGCCCCACCCCACCCGGTGCCATCTGAGCCACAGCTCATTGGTGATGGCTTTGAATCTTCAATACTAAAGAAAATGCACTATAATTATTTAATTTTAATATGAATGACCCGATAGACCCTTTTACAATTACTTGTAAAAATAAAATAAAATAAATAAATACAGTAATTTCATAACAATGGTGGTTTGCTATTACTAAATGATGTGAACAGGAAGCATCAACAGCGAAATATATAGTACAGCAATACGTGGCGGCGACGGGAGGACAAGCGGCGTTGAATTCGTTGAATAGCATGTACGCGGTGGGACAGGTGAGGATGATTTCATCGGACATGCGCCAAGATGACAATACTGTGCATGCCAGAGGCAATTGCGAGGTAGGTGGATTCGTGCTGTGGCAAAAGAATCCTGACTTGTGGTTCTTGGAATTGGTTGTTTCCGGCTACAAGGTGAGTGCGGGGAGTGATGGCACGGTGGCATGGAGTCAGTCGTCCTCTCAACCTTCACACGCTAATCGGGGTCCTCCAAGACCCCTGCGCCGCTTCTTTCAGGTATATCTTCTTTGAGCCTTAAATTCAAGTGGCTGGTTGTGAATCAAGACAAGCTAGTAGGATTATAATTTCAAGTTTTACTTTTTCGGATGATGCACAGGGCCTAGCTTGACCCAATTTTATCCCATTAAATTAAAACTTCAATAACTTGCATATAAATTTTTTAACAATCATATATATCGTATATAGTGTTTTGATGCAAATTTAGAGTATGATAGTCCGCAATTTCGTTTTGCAATGACAATCAAATCAAGATTGTGCATGAAAACTTTGAAACTAACGTTGTGTTCGGGTGAGCAAGAATTCAAAAGAGCTGTCGAAATTGTGAAGTTTTTTGTTTGGCCGAACTGTTTGAAAGTTAGAATTTCTTTAGAATTTGGAAAATTCCACTTAAATGGATGGAATTTCTAAACAGATTTTGACCCTCCCAAATTCAGAGTTGAAAATCTAATTGGAATTTGAAAAATTCCGACTTCAACTAGTAAAAAATGAAATTTGGTTCTAAGAATTTTAAAAATTCTGTTTTAAAAGCAAATTGTCACCTAGAAAAATTCCTCATCCATACTTCTGGCACATACTCAAGAAAGCAATAAATTCGCACTGATTTTTACGGCCTTTATTTATCTGCCATTATAAAATGCGCAACAACAGAGACTGTCATACTAGCAATGCTTTATTCTAATTATTGGTATTCCTCAAAAATTATTTTAAACATATGATTCCATAATGACAACACATGATTCTTTGCAATGATTTAACATGTATTAATTGCTGTAACACATTAGGGACTCGACCCCAGGTCCACGGCCAACCTATTCTTAGACGCAGTCTGCATTGGAGAGAGGACCATCAAAAATGAAGACTGCTTCATACTCAAGCTGGAGACAAGCTCAAAAGCCCTCAAGACACAGAGTACATCCAACACTGAAATCATTCACCATACGGTATGGGGCTACTTCAGCCAAAGAACAGGCCTACTCGTCCAATTCGAGGACACAAAGCTAGTGAGGATGAAGGCTGCTAAAGGAGATGGCAGTGTGTTTTGGGAGACAAGTTTGGAGTCAGTGATCGACGATTATAGATACATCGACGGCATCAATATTGCGCATGGAGGAAAGACGGCTGCGACGTTGTATAGATATGGAGAGGCCAGCAATCACAAGCAGAAGGTTGAGGAGACGTGGAGAATTGAAGAGGTTGATTTCAATATATCTGGGTTGTCCATGGATTGCTTTCTGCCTCCTGCTGATTTGAAGAGAGAGCAAGACGGTGGAGAGCAATGATGAGGATGTGTGAGAGCTAGTTTCTTTTTTGTTTCACAAAGAGGAAAAAATTTGAAAAAGCGTGTACATATAGGTGAATTGGAAGTCGTTAATGAAGTGGAAACAAACATATGGAAATGTTAAAACGTTCCACATTCTCAAGAAAAATTTTCCATTTACATTGTTTGAGTGATCAGATCTAAGGTATGCTCTCCAAAGATCATATATTGTTTCAATTCTTTATAGTTATCGTTGTCTATGTGTGTATGGGATATCTCACATAAGTTATTAGGAGATTTGTTTAGAAAGAAATCTCAATAAAATAAGGTCATCTCACATAAGCTATTAGGAGATTAGTTTAATCAGAAACCTCAATCGAAATAAGGTCAGAGATACCCTTAGGTTTTATTTTATTTTATTTTTTATTTAAAAAAAAGGTCAAAAGAAGGCATTTTTGAAAGTGCAAGTGTGAAACCATTTAGGAAGTACAACCTAATTTCCTCTTTCTTAAATAACCTTTATCTTCGTTTTCTTTTGGTTTCTTTGCTTTTTAGGCTAGGCCAGCAAAGGGGTGATCAATTTTAAGGAATGGGGTGTTTTGCAATAACATTCTTAAAAAATATGAAATTTCATTTAAAGAGGAAAATATGTATAGTTTAAGTGTTTTGGGCAAAGGCAAAACCAACTATTTTTTTTTTTTTTAAATTTTTTTTAAAAAAAATTCTTATCAGCAAAAGGCAATACCAGATCATCATTTATCTAGCTCAAAGGACGATGCTATGTATAAATTACCAATTTGTAGAATTCTCAAGATTTTTTTGTCATCCTATGGTTTGCTTGAAAATTATCGAGGATATGACAATGGGCCTTTGTGACTCAATGGTATTTCTTTCATGGGAACGGTTATTGCAACCCCTCAAAAGGTTAAGTTGCCCCCCTTTGTTATCCCCACCCCCTAAAAATATATACCCACCCCTCTCAAAGACCTCACTACCCCTCATTCTCACCCACCCCTCTTACTCACCCCACACCATGGCAATGACGACCGGCGACGGCGACGGCGACTTCTCTACCACAACTACTCCGACCGACTCTATCCCATCCTATATTACTTTCTTCTTCCTTTCTTTTAAAAAAAAGAAAGGAAAAAAGGTTGGTCGGAGGTGAAAGGGAGTCGCACCCTTTGGCGCCAAAGGTTTGTTGGCGGTGAGAGGGAGCCGCACCAGTTCGACAGCAGTGTAAAGCGATTTTGGCCGGGAGAGTTTGTAGATCTGAGAGAGGTGACTTTTCTTTCTTCCGACGACTCCTCTCTTCTTCTCTTCTTTTTTTTTTTTTTTCTTTTTTTTTGTTCTCTGCTGCTGGTTAGATCTGTGTTTTCCGGCATCCATTTTTTCCGGCGACGGTGCTTCTTCTTCTTCTTTCTTTCCTTCTTTTTACCCCTCTGTAGGTCAGATCTGTGTGTTTTCCGGCAAGGGCCTCCATTTTTCCCGGCAACGCCTCCATTTTTTCGTAGACGGGAGGGGAGTCCTAGAAGGAAAAAAAAAAATGGAAGAGAAAAGGGAGGAGGAGGAAGGAGAAGAGGGGGTGCGGCCTTACCAAGAGAAGAGAAGAGGGAAGAGGGGGTCATCGCGGTCACCGGTGGGGGGTGCTGGAGAGAGTTGCTGGGGGAGGGGGTGCGGGAGAGGGGATGGGTGAGGGTTAAGCTGTTTTTAATAATTTTACTTAATAATTTTTTTAATTAAAAAAAATAGGGGAGCAACTTAACCCTTTTGGGGGGTTGCGTTAGCCGCTCCTCTCTCTCATATCATGAGATGGAGGTATTAGGTCCAAGTCTCCTAAGGGCTCGGGCCATTTTGGATTACCCGTGAGTAGGAAAAAGGAAAACAAGAACAAAAATATTTTACAATTAGCTCCTGAAAAAGAGTGTAGATTAGCAAAACATGCATGTTATGGAATAGACCCACCTAGCATACAATAGCAAATTAATTTGCAAAATAAAATGAATCCTTAAAAGGCAAACTTATTTCGGGACTCATATCCCTTCTAATATAATATTCTTGCAATCCTATAGAAATTTTGTTTTTGTGATTGTATCTTTGGGAACAAAGTCTTTTCTTAATTACAAATAAATAATTAAAAGTATGGTGATAAAAATAAGGACTTGTGATGTAATGATATCTTTCTCCTCTCGGTCTCATGAGACAAAGGCTTAAGCTTGGGGTTCTTAAATCTTGAATTGAAGAAAAATGCACTATCATCCGTTGTGTAACCTAGAAACCTATTCAGATTTTACATTTTACAATTTTTATTTTATTTCAAAGCCAAAAAGATATCTAAACATTTAGCCTAATTAATGCTTTAAAATAAATAAAAAATTCCAAGAAGATGAGTAGATCATTGCTCCAACCATATCAATTAAAAAAAAAAAAAAAATTCTAACATATGAATAAGGTACCAGTGTACTCCATTAATTAATATATGAATTAAAAGTATTTTTCAGGACTTTTTTTTTAATTTTCTTTAAATGAAAATAAAAGCATTTTATTTTTATTTTTTTCCGTATAATCGGAGGGATTCCAACCTTTACCTACCATAATCCATCCTCATTGCCACTAAATTAACCTTTCACCGCTAGATTAGCTGTGGTGAATTTTAAAATATTTTTCATAAGCTAAATAGAAATAGGTCGAGGACCACTTGAATTTGACCGTGTCACTTAAAAAATTGTTATAAATAAATAAATAAAATCCGCCGCTCAGCCATTCTAAAGTTCTGCGCTGTACTCCCTCACTTCGGTCTTGCGGCGAAAGAGAAACCCTAATCGTGTAAAATCCTATTTATAAGGCAGCCCTCCCCTACTTGCCGCCTCTCAAGGTTAGATTTCTTTTCACAGGTTTTGGTATTTTATTGTCTTTGATTCATCTTTCTTCATTTTCTATATCTCGTTTCAATTGATTTTTAGTAGAACTGTACTTGATTTTCTTCAGTCGATCTGATGGTTTCCCCCAAATTTCACATCTTAATATATATCCACACATCGTCGATTGCATCTGTTTACCCTCTTCTAATGCTGAAACTATAGGTTGGCTTAGGAGATATAACGGATGCATAGAGCGAAAGGTTGGCTTACCAGCCCACTGCAGATTTTACCCTGCCTTGGCGTCAAATGAACCAACCGAAAACCCATTTTTCTCTGGTGATCAATACTTCTTCATTTTCCATCCTTTGCTATTTTTTTCAATTTTAATTACAGCACAATCTAAATTGAATGAGAGTGTTGAGTAAAAATGGCAGGTGATGAAGAGTAATCTTATCCTACACACTGATGAACTGTGTTGACTACAACTCCGCTTATTATCTGATGCCATTCTCTACTACTTTGTTTGATTATTTATTTATTTATTTATTTCAATTTCAGAGTTTACTGTTTTTTTTTTTTTTTTGGTGGGTTTGGATGAGAAAAACTTGTTTAGATCTTTGCTATTACGTCATTGTGCCGGCGTGATATCACAAACCAATGAAAACACAATAAAGTAAAAGGCCATATGTGTCACAATTGAAGGGCATTTGGATCAAAATTTGGTCAAAGTTTGATTCACACTTTGATGCATTGATCCAAATTTTGAAGCATGTTTCCTTTCCATGAGACTTGTATGCCTGATATCTTGGACTTGTGCTGATGTGGTATCACAAGCTGATAAAAATATAGTAGAAGGGCATATGCGTCAAAATTTGGTCAAAGTTTAATTTATGCTTTCATGTATATACCCACTCTTTGATCCAAACTTTGACGCATATGTCCTTCTATTGTATTTTTATTGGTCTGTGATACCACGTTAGCACGATGACTAGGTACAATTGTTACATCTGAGTGTTTTTTCTCCATTTCTAATGTGTTTTTGTTGACTTGTGATACCACGTCAGCATGATGACGTGATATCACTATTACACAACTTTTTTTCATCTTGGACATATTGCTATGTATCCATTTTGTAATATATTGCATTCTAAAGACACTGTCCATCCTTTGCAATGAGATCATTGCATTTAATGGAGGAAGTGAGATGAAATTCATTTTTAAGGCTATGAAGTATGAAGAGCAAAATGGATACATCTGAAATGCTATTTATGTAGGGTATAGATTCTAAAACCTTGGGCTTTCTTAAGCTAAAGTCAACAACCGTCGGATTCAACTTTGCATTAAGGGATTACTTTGGAAGTTGAATTCAATGGTTATTGACTTGAGCTTATGCAGCTTATGAAATTCTGCCGAATCCAACTTGTGTTTTGGAAAGCTTTCCGTTTTTAACTCTGCTGGGATTATTAATCAACTGATTTTAAGTTGATTGGCGTTATAAGGAATGAGTACCAGTGGTTGGTTGCTGCAATGATGTGAATTGTGTTTAATTTCAATCACAAAACTTCAATGATGAGAAAAGCAGACGGGCGGTCAGAATCTGATGCAGTGTTGATTGTCTGCAAATTTCCACTTTTGGAATATCTCTGAGATACACCCAACCAAACTGAAGTTGTGAAAGTTTTAAGAACATTGATTTAAGATTTTGGATCGTAGAATCTCATTCGTATTCGCTCACTCTAGGCTGTTGTTGTTACAATCAACTCAATTCAAATGCTTCGGTCATGAAAAAAAGTTTGTAATGCTTCGATATTGATTTCATCTTAATGTTAAACAGATTGCATTAAGGTTATGGGTTTTGCTTAGTCCTTCCAATACACTTGCTGTGATGATGTAGCTGAAATATGTGTTTATGATTTGATATGCTTTTTTCGAGCAAGTTCTTTCCCCAATGATTGTATGAGTTTTAAGTTGTCCTCTCATTAGCATACACCTTTTTGGGTGGGTATTGTTTCCTCGTCTCGCACCCATTTTATAATTTTTATTTGTTGCAGCCTATAAGAGGCTCAAATTTATTTATTTTTACCTTCAAATAGCATTAGGAGGAAAATGATATAGTTTTTCCTGATACCGCATCATTATTTTTCTTCTATAGTTCGTTGACTGAAATTAGATGGTGATTAGCTTTTCTGTCATAACAGAGATTTTGTTCACATTAATCGCTAGAACTTGGCTGTTAAAATCATTGCTCCCATTTTATTATGAGAAAGGTTTCCATCTTTTCAATGATTAAACATGCAGTTTAATGGCAAACAAGTTCTCTTTTCTCGGATGGGCTATATGAGCCCCTTTCTTGTGGCATCCTTGACCTCGTCTTACACCGCATCAGGTCGACATGCCTTTATGCGCATGTGTTCGAGCCTTAGAATTCCTACATGTGAGGTGGTGTATGCGTATCTTCCTTTGATTTATTTGGGCGTGTAGGTATTGTCAGCCCATTCAACCATTTTCCACAATTCCAAAAAAATTTGCAGCTGAATCTTCATGCAATTCTGAAGATGGAGAGGAAATGGCAATGTCAGAATGGCCATCTGGCGGCGTGCCCACTTGCTTGATGTTGACAACTCTTGTATTGGTAACGTCAGAATGAGTGTGAACTGCACAGCATCTCCTCCGGATTTTGAAACCACCTCTAGATTGAGTCATATTCCCCTGACCACTAGCGCAGAAAGTTTTTTATTCGTGTTTATTTTGTTTGTTTATGTACAGGCAGCATCTGGTATCTGCTTAAGTGAAGGGGAGGTGCGACCTGGTCCGTCGTTTTTTGGACACAAGTAAAATTAACGTTTAGGTCTGTCGGTCAGGCAATTATGGCAAACAGACTTCGCGGATTAGTTTCTATATGAATTGTCAACCCGTGTGATATGTTCCTTGTTTTTGTTTCATTGAATTTTTCTTGTTCATCTCACACATCATATGAGTGAGCTGAGATAATTTTGTTTCCACTAAATTTGGACTTAAAATAAATAAATAAATAAAATCCCCACCTTGATTTCCTGCATACTTAAACGGACCTAATCCAAGTTCATGGCATTGCAAAATGAAGGTATGGCTGGCTTGGTGTTTCTGGTTATTTATAATTACAAAATTATCATTTTAAATTATGAAGTAATCCAAATCAGTGTTTAAAGTATGTTTAAAATTTTAAAAAGTATTCGAATAGTTTTGAAATTTAAAATGTCATGATTAGTTTAATATGTTCTTAATCGTTTCTATTAATGTTAGTAGTAGTCAACTGGCATCTCCATTCCATATAAATTTATTTTGCAGACCGAGTGGTAGCCTCATCTCATATTTTATTTAGCGTATCATGCGGGTATTGTCCAGAAGCATCAAGCAAATACTTGCACTCCCCACGCCGTTAGGTTTATGACCTTAAACTACACTTACACTCCCAACACAATTAAAAGGAACAGCTGAACAAGTTCTATTTTCTTATCACTGACAAAAAAGAAAAAAAAAAAAAAGAAAAAATTAGGGAGAGATGGATTTTTTTTTTACCAAAAAGAAAAGAAAAAAGCACATTATTGTGGTATGAGTCGTAACATGTAATACGAATTGATTAACAAAAGTACCTTTCAAAATATTCAATATAACCATAAAATATTTATTGTTATTTCACATGCTGTTTTTACACTACAAATATAAAACCTTACACTTCCTAAGAATTAAATTATAATTATCTTTTCGGTAGTTTAATAATAAAAATAAATTTGTGGTTGTACGCTTAGACCCACGGATTCTTCGTTCTTATGATTGTATGATTGTCATAGGAATGGCTCATTATCCCAAAAAAAAGAAAATAAATAAAAAATTTTGACCATCATATTCCAAAGTCAAACCTACCCACTACACGTCGGTAGTTGCCAATTGCCAAACCACTTTAGATGTGGAAGGCGGGCATCTCGCGAGCTACCCTACCATTCCCCTCTCTGAGAAGCACCTCAATAATCATTTTCATTTACACTCTCTGCCTCTGCTCTCTCTTGATTGATATTTGATATAGTGCTCAGACGTAAACCCACTCAAATCTGAAAAACGAAGGCGAAATGAAAGCCGATGCTGCACCGACTATCTTACCCACAACAGTAGCTGCAGCAAAAAGAGAGAGTACGGATGGTACTCTATTCGGGAGGACTCGTTACAAGTTCTGGGCCTTAACGGCGATTCTGCTTCTCGCATTCTGGTCCATGTTCACCGGCACCGTCACCCTCAAATGGTCCGCCGGAAACCTCAACCCTCTCTCCGACGACCTCGACTCTCAGATCCTCGACGATCTCGACATCTTGGTCTGTACCCACCCTCTGTTTCCTCTGCTCTCTCTCTCTCTCTCTCTCTGTTTTTTTTTTTCCTTTCTTTGTGTTTTTAGATCTGACGGAGTCGCCGGAACTTGTGGTTTTTGATTTTCCGGTGGGCGGGGATGCAGGAAGTGGAGGAGCGAGAGAAGGTGGTGAAACATATGTGGGATGTGTACACGCATAGCAGCATCATCCGATTTGCCGCGGTTTTGGCAAGAGGCTTTTGAAGCTGCTTATGAGTATTTGGTCAGTGATGCTCCCGGCGTAAGAGACGCCGCCGTTTCTGAGATTGCTAAGATGTCCATGCGGTCCATTGATCTCGAACCGCTTCCTGTTCAATCAACTGTTAGTAACGCTACCCTTTCTTCTTCACGCTTTCTATTTTCACTTCATCATATTCTTTCGGTTTATATTTCTAGTTTTCTATTTTTTGGCTGATAAGGGTTTTGGTAGTAGAGCTCGGAAAGTGTGTTTTTGATTTGAGGGTTTGGTAGTTTACTTTTGGAAATTGTTTAGCCATTTCTCTATGGCTTTTTTTTTAGTACCTTTTTTTCTTTATTTCTTTTCAAGGCCTTTTGATTCATAAAGTTATTTTTATATAATTTTATTGGAAATGATTGAGTTTCCTGTTTGTTCTTCATGGTTAAGAAATTCCGGAATCCCAAAATGGCTATTTAAAGATTTGTTTTATATCTCTCTTTGAACCGAATGTTTAAGTATGTGGGTGAAATCAATCTTCCTCAATATTTTAATGCCTCTCTATTTGGATCTGGGATGACTTGAGAAAAGGGAGACGGAAAAGCTTGAAATTGCTGGCGAAAAGAACCAATTTCTAAGCAATTTTCAGGCATTTTCCATTACCTCTCCCATGTCGTTTCCGAGATCCAAACTGACCCAAATTAAGAAGAATGATTGAGATTACAGGATTGATTACAAGCGTGGAATGGCCCTTATCTAGCTTGTAATAGATGCTGTCATGCTTCTTTATTTATTTATAAGTATGCTGTCATGACAGCATGAGAGAAGAATGCTGTCATGCTTCTTAGATTTCTTTTCTAATTTTGTCGAACTATAGTCGGTTTCAGTCTATTTTATTCTATTTTTACCTTATTTTAATATTAACCTTCTTATTTACATACTGCTACTTGTTTATTTGTTGATTGATTGTGATTTTCTTCATTTTTTTGTTTAGTACTTTCCTTTTTCCCCACAAAGATTTACAATTGCTGAAACATGTCTTTATATTTTGTTTATTAGTGGTTGTCTGGTAAAGTGGCTATTCAGATTTGTTCCCTCATTTGGATCACAATTTTTTGTTTGATTTCACCCTAGATTTGATTGGCCTTTTCTTTGCAATTGATCAGTATGCTTGACAAACAAAGCAAGTTGAATTAAAAAGGTAACAAATATGATACACTCAGTAATTTTTAATGGTCATCTAGACAGAGTAATCGATGCACTCATCCACGGGCCACATAATATATGGAAGGGAAAATTGAGGTCCACTATAATATTAGCGGAAATCCTGGGTACGGTTGTGGGAAGATGCTTGCCACCCTCGGTGGTATTAAATCGTTCTAGTCCCCATACGTGTTCCAGGTCTTCCCAGGTTATGAATTATAGCCATCCCAATTATATAGTCCGTATCAATGTTACAGAGCATAAAAAGGGATTGGTAGTTTAGTACCATGTTCCTTCAAATTTGGTGAACAATGAATTGCAATAGAGGATTGCTTGGTAATGTCATTTGGTGTATGGGAATAAAGGAATGACATAGGTTTAGAAAAATTTTAACAGTAGGGGTAACAAAAGCCTTGGCTGCCAATTATATGTTCTCTTGATTGATGAGGTGAAGTCGATATTTTTATTCTATCCTTTTTTTACCCTGGATCCTAATGTCATGTCAATCCACTGATAAATATTTTCTCCATGCAGTTTAACCTTTTATTTTGTGATAAGATCCCTCTGTCATGTTTTTATTTTTTTATTTTTCCTTCTAAATTCTAATAATTCAGAAATTTGAAGTATGTTGCAATATCACGAAGTTTATTATTACTCATCTTCATTTCATTTCAAGCAAACAAGATTTTCTGACAAGGTAAATGTGGATTCTGGTTTTTTATGTTCTGTTGCTGCCCAGAGTGCCAGAGAAACAAAAAAGGAGTCCCAAGCAAACAAAGACGGACAAGAAGGTAACAACAGTTGCGACAAGCTGATAACAGGAAGATTGCTGGAGGTTCCAGGCAACGAGTTTTATCCTTCATAAAATATACTGGCGCATGTGAAAAGCTCTTGTTTCCTGCTTAAAGTTGGGTAGAGCAGGGGTATATACAGTTTCCTATATCATCATAGCATAGATAAGTTGCATAAATACATTTCCAGCTCCTTTTTCCTCTATCAGAATCATACCTTTATGATGGATTAGCAGAAGGATTTTAGTGAAACAAACCCTTTGAAAGACCCCAATATATAGTGGGTTAATATGTATATATTTTTTAATATTGGGCTACCTCTCTTAGTGGCCATGGAGAAACCATAATTGCTTTGTATGATTTTGGGAGTGCAATAAGCTTGATACTTGGTGGGGAAAAAAATATATGGAAAAAAAAAAAGTTTTGTATGATATCCCAAATGAAGGATTAAGGCTATTAGTTTTTTGGTTGCATTTTAACGATCCACAATCAAAACTGCTCGGGATGATTTCGACTTTGAGCTGTCTCGTGACTTGAATGGGGAGTTGCTTTTCATCCACACAAATCCCATGTTGCTGGGGGAGTTTTCATGCTGTGATTCTGGTTTGAGATTGGTTTGGGAGCAACTAGGCGCAGATCTTACTGAAAGTGAAGGGAGGTTTTTGTGCTACCAGGTGTGGGTTGAAATTGATACATCTCAATCATTTTTCTCCCCACAATAATATTTTGACAGGCTAGAGACAAGCCATTTTTCTGAGGCCAGAATTGATGCATCGAACCTTTTCTATTGCTTATCCATGCATTAATGCTAGTCCTGTGGAACGTGTAATCTGCCCCACATGTTTCTTGTAGTATGTCTCCTGTGCTGATATTTTTTAATGAATAAAAACCAATAGAGGGAAGGGTTAATTATTGCATGAATAAGCATGAAATGGTGAATTCTCTATCAAGTTGGCATACCATGTGGTTCAAGAGGTCACAACTCACAAACTGCTTTGAAAAAAAATAAAAATAAAAAATAAAATAAATAAAATCAATCTTCTGTAAGGCTATCAGGCCCATAGCATTCTAGATTCAATGAGTTTTAGCAGTCCAAAATGGGTGTAGTGTTCTCGACCTGTAATATCTAATTTCTTCCCCTAATGATCAATGTTTTCACATCAATGTATGAATCTTTTTAATATGTACCATATTGATAGTCGCATCATTAGGTAAGGAAAAAAAACAAAATAACGTATTGGCGGATTACAACCCATGCATAAAAGTATAAAACGTTAGGTTGGTCAGACTTTGTGCCAGAACTCAACCCAACCTGTACATGGCTGGCTCAGCCCATCCAAACTTTGGGTTAAACGGGCCTAGTTTGGGCCTATCGAGCCCAATCAGTACTTTCCCTGTTCAATTCCCAGCAGTAGCTACATTTGTAACCGGAACCAACCGTAGGGACCTGATCGTGTCCCCAGCCCAACGCCTCTCTTTCTTCCCAATTTCTGATCTATATTTTCTTCCATCCGGCGGATTTGTCCAAACAATGCCCAACTCAATCGACTTCTCCGTGTTTTCCCTGCAGGAAGGTGAAATATAAGGCAGAAGAATTCTAGCAATTATCATGATAATGAAGAAGGAACAAAAGGAAAAATGTCTCATCACGCTTAGAAAACTCTTTCCTTGATATGAACATGGCTTATGTTTGGATATATATATTTATACTAGCTCCAAAACCCATGCAATGCACGGATTTATATATATATATATATTTTGCCAAATGATAAGAGAAAACATATACCCACGCAAAGTCGAAACCAAGACTTTTGTCCTATACCTGTATTAGGATGGATCATGCCATTAAATCCAAGACCCATTAACTAATTTGTATTTTAAGAGAATATTTCTTTGTTAATACAATATGTCAATTAAATTTGAAAAGATATAAACAAAATAAATTAAATAATTATGTAATGTTAAATAAAAATAAAAAACAACTTAAAATAAAAGCAGTGTTAGTAACGCCGCTTTTATTACACAGAAAGCAATGTTAATAAAACCGCTTTCAATGTATTAAAGGAGTCACACTACTTTCCGTGCATTAAAAGCAGCGTTACAAACACGACTTTCCATGTATTAAAAGCGGCATTAGTAACACCGCTTTTAGTTCAAGTTTTTTTTAAAAAAAAAAAATAACATAGAAGAAAAAAATATATATAATTGTGTTTTATACTCCTTTCGTCTCATAAAAGATAAGCCATAACAAGATACAGAGTTTAAGAAAATGAATTATTGCATTGACTGATCATTTATTAAGCAAACGGGATTGTTAAGGCTGCTTACTTTATTTGTTCAAAGAAGCTGAAATTTGCTAGTTTAAATAAATCTTCACAGAAGCTGAAATGAGCTTGGCGCTGGGAGCTGTTGGTATCTTTACCTACTCTGATATGTTTAATGGCTTGTATTATTTGATTTTTATGGCTTCTTTTTGTGCATTACTCTCCCCAATCGGATGTTGATGCCCAGTGAGATCTGTACCAGGTTATGGAAGAGCAGAACCCAACCTCCTTTTGACCTGTGGACCTGCAAGGTTCCATTAGGGGTTCCCTGCTTGGAGATTGCAATATACAGAGACATTGTGTGTTCTTCTCCAAGAACATGCTTAAAATGTGTTTTATTTTATCTCGGAGGAGCTTCACTGTTGGCATGGGGTAGCCAACTTACATATTGGATTGATGTGGAGGTATCCATATGGCGCAGAAGCAACCAATCCTCAAATTGAGTCAACCAATTCTCTTTCACAACGTGAGGAAGTGTCTCATAAGTTGGCACATATTGGTATCCATATGGCGCAGAAGCAACCAAGGGTAAACACCAACCATTTACAAACGTTCACTGATGGTTTCATCCTTCCTTTTTCATTCTCGATTTGCAACTACAAAATTGTTTTCCCTTTTTCCTCAGTGTTGCTGACCACTAAACAGAATATTTATGAGTTCTCATATTATTAACATGATTTCATTCAACTCCATACTTATTTTATGATTTTGTAATAGTTTGAATTTTGATTTTCAGTCTCATATTGTGGAGAAGTTTTCTTTGCTTTACGTGGGCATCTCTTTTTCCTTGGTACTTTATATTTTGATATTTTGGCCCTGTTTACAGAAATATGGGACCATTGAATTCCATGAGACTTGGTTCTTTAATAAAAGCCATTCACAAGTTCTCGATGGTGCACCAAAACTATGGTAGGTGCTTGCAATCAAAATTCTCTTTTAATTGATTTTATTTAATTGTCTTTGATGCTCATACAAGTTGTACGGGGAAAAGTCCAGACAGTCGGCGGAACGTTTTGAAAAGGAGGTCCGAAGGTTCGGAGCGCCACGCGACTACGGCCTGATCGGGTTATAGGGGCTGAGACAACGCCTGGATGCGCGGGGATACTGGACCTTCTCGATGAACAGCAGTGTAAGATATCTCGAAGAATGGAGGAGCTTGGTGCTGAATAGAGTAGAGACCTGAAAGCAAAGAGGATCGTCAGGGGAGACCGGGGGTTTCCCGGTCTAAAACCCTCCGACGCTCAAGTCAGTTTTTGTGTCGAGGGAGAGAGGGAGAAAGCAAGAGTAGAAGGAGAATCTCTAGGGTTTCGTGCTAAGTGAGCTTACCTTCCTTGGCATGAACAGTGTTCCTTTTATAGGCAAGTGCTAGGTTTCGGATTGGACCAACGCCCTGACCGTGGTCAATTTAGGGTTCCGGGCTAACACTGGTTAGATAGGGGCTTCAGACTAGATCGCGGATCTTCCGGGGTTACAGGCCTGACCGTTGATAGTCATACCCTGAATCGGTTCCCAGGAGCATGCTCTGCCCCCGGCCTGATTTCCTTTATCGGATTTGAGAGATAAGACAAATTCGGCGCATGTGAGGGACATGTGCTCGTGTGGCCCGAAAGAGTTCATCTGACCGAGAGCGCGTCTGCCCAAAGATGGAACGAACCGAGGACATCAAGGCCCGGGAGCTCATTTGCCCCGAAGGCATGTTAACCCGAGGGTCCAGATGCCCCGAGGACGCGCTTGCCCGAGGGCGATCACAAGTAATCGAGGGAATAGGGTGAACCGAACACATTATCGAGAACATACACGTGTTGCGGTTTCATTTGCCTTTCATAAATATCCCACACACAAATGTAGGTATGTTGATTTAAGTTTGCTCAAGTACAATTTATGTTGTTTACTACATGGTCATAAAATTATCTCATGTTCTTATGCATTGAATTTGGAATAAGTGCAATTTTGCTTATTTCTACTACTATTGTATAGGCGCTCTAATGCAGCTGGGTTCTTTTACTTTTGAAAGTACACGTATTCAAATACATATTTGTTACTAATTCAACTGTAAATTTGTAATCCGCATGAGTAATAGTAATCATAACTTATTTTTATTACATATAGTAATTGCACACATAATTCTCCTTAAATTCTTGTAAATATGGCCCTAGGTAGATCAGAATCACAAACAACTCCACACCCCCCCACCCCCCAATAAAAAAAAAATTAAAAAATTAAAAAAAAAAAAAAGAAAGAAAGAAAAGAAAAGGGACCCCAAATTGAGGAATAAGACTTCATTGAGATGGAGTTGAGCTGAATTTTTTTCCAAGAACATGGAATATGGGTTCTGCGGACAGATATTTCGTTTGTATTTGACATCTGAAATAACATGTTAATTGGGATTGTCATTGGCTATGACTGATATTGGTATTCTTGTAGATGCCACTGAGATATGTACCCACTCTTGTATTTAGGAATTTCCATTTCTGAGCCCATAAATGAGATATAAATTGAGGGAATTACAGATTGGTCCCGCAAAGGGCAAATAATTGAACATCAATACAATGACTACTAACTTCGTACTAAATGACTACTAACTTAACTAAGAATGACTACTGTCCAGATTATTTTCTGTACACACTTGCAAAACTGAACGGAAAAATATCGATGTTGGGGCAAACAGATCCAAAAGGGCATCATTACATCCATTTTCCCTTCGTGTAAACAGATCCAAAGAGACAAACAAAGAAAATGTCAAATCCATAGGAGTCTAAAATTCTACTCAAAGGTACTGAGATAAATAAGCGTCATTACGATGATTGTTCAATGAAAACGGAAGCCAAAACTGACAGAACATCGCACAAATGAAAAAAGGTCACTTTGATTTAAAGATTAAACCTCACTTGAGTTTTCCATGACAAAAATAACAAAAGATCTAACATTAAAATACTACACAAAATTGGTTGAGCAGATTAAATTAGTGCTGCTGCTGCTGTGCTCTATAAAGGAGGGAAACAAAAATCCTAATAGAAAACCATTTACAAACAGTTCAGCCAAATTGTATTTACAGCTGCCTTCAAACCTCTCCTAATCAGTACCCGAAAAAGAGAAAACCAAAGAGAAAATATAAAAAACCTCTCTTAGTCTTCAAGAGTCTGAATCTCTCCCATCATGATCCTGTTACTAACAACATTAAATCCCAAAACCGAAGGGCTTACCTTCTTCCCTTTCTTCCCCTTCTTCTTTCCTCCCCCTTTTGTGGACCCATCAGAACCAATTGTGTTATCTCGGTCAAAGTCCGCAACACCTGCATTGTCAGAATTGATGTCTCCCGCACTGAACCCACTGACCTTCCTATCATTCCGACTTTGAAAGGCCATTTCAAGAACATCAGCCGGTAACAATTCCTTGTAGTTGAGGAACTTGTCAATGAACTCATGCTCAGGATCAAATGACCCAAGATTCTCTATCAGCATTATCTCAGCCTCAGATCGGGATTGCTTTAAACAAAATTCCAGGAAACTTGTATCTAAAAGGGAGAAGGAAAAACAACAAAGAAAAAACATCAGAAAGAATTCCGAGAATAATAAATCTTTGATCTACATTGCTAGTAAATTTTAAACATTTGAGATGAAGCAAGAGGAATAACACCACACAATTTGAACGCCGAGATAAAAAAAAATTTTTTTTATTTTTTTTTTTGGGGGGGGGGGGGGGGGGTAGTTCTAGAATGGTGCATTTCTTCTTTCAGCTACCATGAAAAGAAAAAAAAAATTACAAAGTATCCTTAATATAATACCTTCTTCCCCAGTGAGCCTAACAAACTCACTCTCACACCAATCTCTAAAGTCCGTGGCCTCTGCAAGGGAGGAGAAAGGAAGGATTAGAAAAAAAGAGAACATTAAACAGAAGGCCAAGAGATTCTTGAACTGAAAAGATCACCAAGCTCACAATGACTTTACCTGAATGCTTGGTCATGGCATCTCTTTTCCCTTTCAGAGATGACTGGGCGGGTGAGGATGAAAGAGAATGCTCTGCATGTCTGCCACCCGTGGACTTCTGTCGGCTCAATGACCCTCCCAGAGTTCCTTTTACAGGAGTGTTTTTGGTTCCCCAAATGCCATGGTTTGCAAGTTGAGGGAAATCTGCCCTGCTTACAGGAAAGAGAAAAATTTTTCAATCACCTCTATTTCTCTTTTCTTCAAAGAATATAATAGAATCTCATTAGTAAAAATGACAACAGAAGAAAGATTATAATTGCATCTCATTAATAAAAATTACAACAGAAGAGAGATTATGGTGATGAACAGAACCAAGGGAAATAGTGAATTATATCAGGCACAACCCAAAACTAATAAACATACTAACAAAACTGGGCATCAAATAAGACAGTGATGACCTTTCAAAACAGTACAAATTCTTTTCACTTACAAGAACTAACATTGGCACGAAGAATCACTCAAACACTGCTAACTTCCATGACTGGTGATTAAAGGAACATAACAAAAGATGTCGGGAGAATCCTAAACCCAGCCTCACCTCCCAACCAAAACATAGCACGAAATATTTAGCAAGTGAACATTAGTTATTCAAAAAAAATATCCACATACTGCAGTTGCTACTATTTTTTAAAAAAACTAAATTTTATTAAAAAGGAAAGGCAAAAGCCCGAGTACAAGCAGAGTATACAAAAGCTAAACAATCTGTGCTACAAAAAGGCCCCAAACCAAGTGCTACTACTTACTAGATTATATAGAATACCATTATACTTTTAAATAGTGAGAGAATGTAACGCTATTGAGTGTAGCCATTGCCTATTATAACTTTTTACCAGCCATCCTATGGTATAAACCTCAAAATAAATACATCGACATGGTTGGTTGAATGGACAAGATAGGTTCTGAGGATGTTAGAGATAATGTACAAAAACAGACACCTGATTTCATTTGAGTACCACTTGACTTATTATGGATAATTTTAGTTGAATGTTTTTTATTTCTGTCCGAAAATAAGACTTAATTAACGACCAAAAACACCAAATTAGCACAAAAGATACCACTAACAAACACGCTGCAGCCCGAGGTGAAACCCCATATTATGGAAAAAAAAAAAAAAAAAAAGGTTTAAAATTTTTTCAAAAATAAGTAACTGAAGGCAGTAAGCAATCCCAATGAAAAAGGGGGAAGTTCAAAAATGGAAATAAAAGAAAGATAAAAATCATACTTCTTAGCTTCTTGCTTTGATTGATCAATAGGGCCCCAGAATAGATCATCATCTCCTTTATATTTTGACTGAGCAGAGGCATGGGAATTAATCTGGATGGGAGATGCGGCCTTGGATGGAGATGACGCAGAAAGCGACCATGAAGGACCACTTCCACGAGTGGCCTGAATTGGCTGTGATTTCTGAGGAGTTGGCATCTGGCTTTGCTGCTGGACAGAAGAAACCTTCCTTTCCTGCTCCTTGAGGATGTCCCTTAAAGATGTGGGTTTAGGAACCTTCCCAGAGTCGGTAGACCACGCTGGAGCAGGAGAAGGGTTTGCAGACTCCCCTCTCCATAAAACAAAATCTCCTAAAGAAGGACCTGATGGGACCGCAGGCAATACTTCCTTCTCCTGCTGTACATGACGAATACTTTTGCCTTTCTCATTAGGACTTGATGCAATTGACACATCAGCAGAAGCAATGGGCATTGAAACCTTAGCTCCAACACCCTTAGCCTTTGCGGACTTTTTGCGACTCTTTTTAGTATCTTTAGCCTCAATAAAGTTGTCATCATTAATAGAATCTGAATGTATGGTTGAAACTGGTATAGAAGGCAGATTAGAAATACTGTCAGGAACCTCCATAACTCTTTCATTAGATTTTGCCAAAACTTCTTCTGCCAACAGATCATGTAATTGGCTCTTCTTGCTCTTTGGGTTCAGAGAAATTTCAGATTTTAACTCAGTACTACCTGCATCTTGATGAATTTCTCTAGAAGTTTTAGGATCTGAACTGGCAACAACCCCAGCCCAAGGAGCTGAAAGACTCATGGAATTAACAGACGTGGTGATCTCCGAAATCGGCATTTCTGTTTGTGCCCTCCTTTGTTCTTCTTGTTGAATTTCCAATAGTGACTTTGCCTTAAAACCAGGAGCAGGCTTCCAAGCTCGTTGCCCAGAGTGTACTTGTGTGTTCTGCAGTGAGAAAGATCCAATGACTTTCAATTCACCCTTGACTTCCACAGATTCAACATCATCTCTGGAAATGCTTGCAGGCAATAACGTTTCAACTTGTTGAGAATCCATAGTTTCAACAGTGGCAGTCCCAGATTTGCTATCTCTTGTCTTTTGTGGAGATGTTCCATAAATTACTTCTCCAACACCAATGTGTGTCTCAAACTTTGTGTCACCAGCATTTGTCCCTTCAGTTTCAGATTGGTTTGAAGACAGCAAAGAAGGCATCTTGGAAACTCCCTTTGCCTGATCAGACGTGTGTGTCTTCGAAGATTTTTGCTTTCTGGACTTCTTCTCAGAAGCCTTTTTTACCTCACGTACTTCAACATTTTTAATTTCTGGCACCATGGAAGGCTCATCATTGCATTGATCTCTTTCAACATGCTGCTCCTCGAGAGCACCATCCAGTTGAACCTTCACATCATGGGCTTGCTCATATATAAACATCTCATTCTCATAAGTTCCTCCTGATGGTCCCAAATCAGCAGTAGCCTCAGAGGCTGCAGCTGTGGCAGGTTCATTAGTTCTCAAAGTTTTTTGTAATGTCTGCTCCAGGGTTAGAGGAGCATAGGAGTCCGACACCGGGTCAGATTTCGGCAAAACAGGAGGATCCATTAAATATTTATCCATACCCTCAAACAAGGGTGAGCTATCACTCATCGCTGATGCTGGAAATGATTGCTTGAGCTGAATTTCGTTAATTTTCTCCGGCACAGTAGCACCCCAACTTTTTTGACGGGTGGCATTTCCAAAAATTTGATGCGGCAGATGTAATGAAGAAGCTTCAGAGCTCAAACTGACATCCTGAGAAGTTTGTGGAGGCAAATTTAGAAAGTTAGTGTTACGTTCATCGTGCATATTGGTACCTGGTAGCTTGGAACCAATCTGAAACAACTCTTGTGATGGCTGAAGCCGAGGATCCATCGAAGCATTCCCTGCTGGCATTGCATTAGCCTGCAATGGTCCATAAGATGGCTCAGCAAAACGCTGGTGAGACTGTTCTGACAGAACCTGAGAAAGCAATTGTTGTTGTTGCCGCAATAGTTGTTGCTGCTCCTCCTCTTTCTGTTGCTTAAGCAACAAGAGCTTATCCAATAATGAAAGCTGCTGTGTTGGAGCAGGTGCCTGAGAATGCAATTGTAACAAGTACTGTTGTTGCAGCATGCTTAATATTTGTGGGTCTTGAGAGAGGCCTGATGAGAGTAGCTTTTCAGGGGTTACTTGAGCAAGTAGATTTGTTAAAGAGGACTGGTTCTGGGGTTGCAGCCTTGGTTGTTGGATACCAAATGCAGTCTGGGGAGGGAAATTCTGACCATGATGCAAGTCCAAATTATCCTGAAGCAATTCCAAGCCACCTTGGCCAGGGAAATTTGACCAACCGCTAACTCCGTTATTGACACCAGAGGAAGACTTCTCAGATAAGCCCTGAAGAATGGACATCAAGTCATTTTGAGATTGAGGAGGCTGACGAGTATTGTCAGCTATTGAAGATAATAGATTTGAATGTTGTACTGGAGAGTCTGGAACAATCTCTGGCTTTGGAACCATGGATACTGCATCTCTCCCTGGCCAATATGGATATGGATTGGGTAAAGATCTCTGCCGTTCAATTGCCATTTTCTTAGCTAAGAGGTACAAGCTGTTTCCACTTTCTACTCCCAATGGGGGCATATTACCAGTATTATTTCCAATATATCCTTGCAGACCTACAAATCAAGTATAACCATCTAAGTCACAATAAGAGAACACCAGAAAACTGTTAAACATTGTAGAATAAAAAGAACTGCACATAAAAACCAACCTTCAGAGAAAGCAAACTTCTCAAGCGGAGAGCTGCTAACATTACCAGACATCAGTGACTCCAAAAACCTGTTTTCAGCTTCAGTTGCTGAGCCTTGTATATGTCTTGGCTCATTCTTTACCATATCGATCTCACTTGAACCAACATGAAGCTTCCCAGGAAAGCTACTGAAATTTGGCCTACTTGATTGATCGGCAATTTCGTTCTGTTTTGGTACACTAAATCCAGGTGGTGGCCTGGCTTTTGCTCGTAAGTGGGGCATAACATCACCAAGTAACGAAAATGGGGTGTCTTTTGATGCACTTGCTAAGCGAACTTGCAAATCTATGCTAAAATATCCAGCCTCAAACCATCCAATAATATCACTCCCAGAGAAAGGTCCTTGAATTGCACCCTGAGGATCTTTATAATAAAGTAGTAGGTCCTCCGGAGAAGGCGGCAGAAGCTTTCTAGTGTCATGTTCCCTGTCCAAAACTCCAGATGGCTGCCTTTTAATAATGGGATCCTCACTGACTTGCCATTTTGATTCATCTTTGAGGTAAGATGAATTTGCCGAACTACCTTCCCATTCATTACTTGAATCCCTCTGTGGCTGTGACCAGCCCATATCAGAGGCACTTGACCTGACATCAGTCGGAATGTCTCTCCAATCATGTGAGGCCACATGTGAGCGTTCACCCATTGAAGGGGCTTGCCACGTAGCGGCCAGGTTAAGAGAAGAATTTCCCTGCACGCTCGAGTCCCTGTTGATGGCCAACTCATCAACCTTTTGATGAAAAGCACTATCATCTCTCAGAACTGCACATAGAACGAATAATCAGAGAAACACAACAATAATAGCACTTAAATGGAGACAATGTGCCATACAGATGAAGTACAAACACTACAAGTAGTATGCTAGGATTAAGAGAACAAAAATTCTAGTCTCCAAAACTCCAGTGCTATACATCAAAATTTTCAGAATAAAAAAAGCCAGGACACACCATCAAATAAAGCTCAGCCAAAAAATATCCTGAATCAAGAAAAAAGAATACATGATCATAACCATCAAACCCATAAACCTTCTCTCCTCAACCATTCTACTCTCCCAGATGATTCAAAATTTGAAATAATTAGGTAGTTAAAATCATCTAGTTGTATAAAACTCTGATCCCTTAATCACTAATTCATAGCCAATCAAATAGTAGCCCTAACCCTCCTGTATACCATAACAAGATCTACAAAAGGTGCTTTACTATGCAATTTTTTCACATAAATATACCTTCAGCACTGAACTTGTTATCAGGGTACATCTGATGATCCTGCGTGGTCTCAGTTTTCAAGTTGGAACCATAGTAATGCATCTGCTTTTCATGGAAAGAGCCCTCTGAGTAATTTGAATAACCACCTTTTGAATTGTCGGCACTTTCATCCTTACAATCATCAACAGCAGGTGGTAAGTCTTCTCTACTGCCTGCTCAGACAAGTTAGGTCCAACAAAAGTTAGTCCACACTTAAAAATACACATACATGTAAAATACTAATGAATCTTAAGTAGGTGCACTACCAAGCTTAGTTCGTCTTGACTGAACAAAATCTACTGAGTTCCGTCCAACAGATCCATCTTTAGAAATCAGAGGTGCCCCACTACTTACTACGTCACCTTTGTCTATTCCCTTCAAAATAACCTACTCCAGCAGTAAAGGAATCAAATATACTGCAAATAATATTAATAAAGTTCGCTAAAAAAATTAAAATATGTATTACCAATTCCTCGGGAGTAGGTGCACAAAGGGCCAGAGGTTCCAATGATTCTTCCCACGTAAGAGAAGGCACTTTTAGAAACCCATCTAATAGTTTCCAACTGGTTTTCATATCAGTCATTCTGTATACATCAAGCAATTTTGTCCTACTGTATCTTAAAGGGGAAGGCTCTCCATGGCTGCTTTCACCTTTGTCTGCAACAGTTCCAAACGATTGAGAATGAGCAGAAAAACTGTTTACAGAGCCTCCAGCAGAGTTAACCCTTCCGCGACCAGCAGAGAAGGTTGGAGGAGCATTTTCCCCACGTCCCCGACCATAGGCAAATGTAGGACCTTGTTTGTTTGGCGTTAGAGTTTGATGATGAGGAGGATCTCCCCTTCCTCGGCTTAGGGAGGAGCTAGATCTCCATGGTCGAACATGATCTCCCTCCCTCTCATCCTTTGAATGATTACTAAGATGAGACAACCCTTTATCAAGAGGCACCTCACCATCCTTGCCAGAGTCTACCCACTTCTCACGCATACCTTCTTTCTCCTTATCATCAGGCCCCCAGCGTGTGTTCCATTTGCTCTCCCGCCGTTGTTCATAATTAGTTTCCCTGTTACTTGAATCAGTCCACCGCTCAGATGTGGTACGGCGTGATTCTCCAAAGTGTCTTGCGGATGAGTTATCTGTCCACTTATCCATCTTGCGGGTGTCAACAAGCTCTTTATCTCCCTCCCTCCAACGATCTCTGCGAATGGAAGAGTTGGTGTCCCTTTCTTCATCACGCCAGCGGTCACGCCGACCAGTTTCCATTTCAATCAAGGTTGGCCTGAAAACATCCTTTTTCTTCTGGATATCTTGCATCTCCTCACCATTTCCTGATGATTTCATGGTATCTGAGCGATTGGCATAACCAGGATATGGGCCGAAAGGGTTCTCCTGTACAGAAAATAAAAAAGATAGTAGACCCACAAAAGCAGTATGATATATTGTTCCTTACAATGGAGATGGTAAAAGCGGTGCTGATAACAATTCGTTCAAAAAATAAGCACACTATATTGGATGATTAGATAAAGAAATAGTCAAATAACAATGAAAGTAAATTATAACACACCCCAGTTCCCATTCCAGCCTTACTCTCCCCTGGCTTCGAGAGAAGCCACTGCGGTGAAAGAGGAATAGGATTGTCAGATCCTTGCACATCTGCATAAATTAAATAGAAGAATCAATCAATATACATATATGTACGATGATGTTACATGACTAGCACCACAAGCACAATACTTACTAATTCGCAACTACCATTCAAACAAATTAGTGAATAAAAACATAGATCTGAAAAATGGCCAGACTTCCCCTCAACTGTTATGTTCAGAGTACAAAAAAATAATAACAATAAGAATAATAGAAATAAATAATAATAATTGTATTATCAGTCTGTCAATGTTGTTTTGATGAAAAACAAAATAAGAAATGGAGTACAACTGTTATCAGAAGTTGGAACTTAGATAAAGTGTTCATTTATACTGGTATTGTAGTTCCAGTTTGTAGTGGGAGTTTTCCAAAACCATTTCTTATATTATCATAATATATAAATGCCTCTTTAACCATAATCATCCGAGCCAAGTTGCATCAGCAGAGGGTCAGTGACACTCACAGATATCTTACTTCATGATTTGGTAATAGAAAAACATAATCAACATCCTCATTTCAGAAAGAATATTATTTTTCCTTTCGTTCTTAAGAACTGCAGGAGAGGGAAGCTATAAAGGACAAGAAGCAGATCAACACATTGAGAGGAGAAATGAAAAGAACTAACAAAAGAATATATATATATATATATATATATATATAGAATCAAAATCATGTTAGTAGACAATTCCAAAATGTGATACTTTATGATCTAAGGGCCTGTTTGGCTGTCAAGATGAAAATTAACTTCTTGTGGTGTATTTTACATATTATAGAAGGCTAACTTCTTGCGGTGTATTTTACATGTTATAGAAGGCACAAATTGATCATCTTGAATGGATCCCTTTAAAAAAAACCTCTCATGAATTTCGCATTCAGTTGATAGATTAATGCCTTCAATGCTATGTAAAATACACTAAAATCATACATTTCCATATGCATTATCAAACAGGCCCTATGTCAAATCTTGACCATATATACATAAGTTAATCATAAGTACCAAAGCATGTCTGGAGCAAACTTAAGTCGTTTGTAAGGCCAGTGTTTTGAGTTTTGAATCCAATATGTCAGAAGCCAGTGAAAATTAGCTTCAATTTATACAGTATGGCCCACACCAAATTCATCACAATTATGAGACAATTTCTGAAAACGATTTGAGCTGGTTAGAGTTCAGATAGACAATGAATGTAGTGATTAAATAGTAAATAAAACGAACGCAAGCCTTCAAGGTGTAATACTCCAGTTACTTTAATGATAAATCTCCAAAAATGACACGTCTAATAATCATTTCATATTATTAATAACGCAAAACCCTATAGAATGGTAAAAAGAACCCTAAACCAAAACCCTAAATACATAAATGAATGCATGGCATAACTGTCAGATTAGACCTATATCCTCCATTTGGTTCTTTGAAAAACTGATGATAAAAAGGGCAAAATTTTTCACAAGACGAACAAAAATGGACCACATTTCTACCATTTCAAGGCATTTTCTTTTCTTTCCTTCCATTTTGCCAATAACTGGAGAGAAATGTATCGAAGTCATAAAAAATAAAAAATAAAAAAAGATAGACCAAAACCCTGAACACATAAACTTCGCCGATATCTCCAAGAAATACTTTGAATACCGCCAAGTCCACAGTATCACTCTTACGAACAACGAAAGAACACAAGACCTCGATTCTTCCTGAAACCTAGGGTTTCATGACTTTCGTCTGAAACTACATATTTGCTGTATAAATACATAGCCGTAACGCGAAGGCTAGAGAATCAACGAAGAGATTGTAACTACAACGAATGAAGAAGAAAGTGCCGTTTATGAGAAGAAATTTGTAGGCCACAAATGGTGGAATTACCTTTGGAGATCTGCGGCGGAGGGGTGACGGAGAGGTGGTGGCGAGAATCGGAAGCGGTGCGGTCAGCCATGGATGATGATCGGCGAGAGTTGCAGAGAGAGAGAGAGAATAGAAGAGCGAAAGAAACCCTTATTTTGTGAAATGCTTCAGTGCTTGAAGGAGGGAGGGAGTCGCGAGAGCCGGGGGTAGAATATAGAGTTAAGGGCAAAGGTGGATAAAAAAGAATACGGGTACAGGTTAAAACGTTATCACCATGCGGCTCACGTTAGCGCACGATGTGTCTTAAATGGATTACCCAAATAAACTGTTGGACGTGTTGTTATGATTTTTTCTGTGATTTTTTTTTTTTGTCAACGCGCGACAGTGCGTCACAAAAGTTGCGTGGAAAACACGATCCGATTTAATGTAGATATTTACCCTTACTGTTGCTTGAGATGGAAAGGCGTTGAATGGTCTGTGACATGGAAGTGTTCTGCACGCATGTAGATTGGGGTTGCATTTTCCGGGGGGCTGATTGTTTTCCCTCCTCTTTTTACCCTTATCTCTGTGGATGCGCACTGAGCCACAGACGGCGCATGTTAAGGTGACCACACGACTTCGGATTTTTGTGCATACATTACTTGCTGAGAAGTGATCAGACGGCTCGAGCAGAGTGAGCTTCACCACGTGGCGTCCATGCGTAGTCGTGCCTCGTTCATGGCGTTCTTACATTACCGTATCCCTAAACTTTTGAGTGCTAATTACTTTGAGACTTTCGACTTCGGAGTTGGAAACAACTAATTACACCGACTTCCCTAATATTTATCGAAATTTCAGTTACCTCCCTCATATTTTAAATTCCTCAACAAAATATATAAATAAATCACCAGTAACGGGATGGATGAAAATGCGTAATGGCAATTCTCATTTTATTCAATTCCCAAAAATAAAAAAATAAATAAAAACCAATTCATTACTATATAAAGACAATTCCTTTGTGGTTAGATTACACTTGAAAATACTAAAATACTCTTATAAGTTAATAAAACTAAAAGACGATTTGATAATTTTAGCAATTTTAAAAAACCCACCATAATCTGTTTCCCCTTAATTCTCACACACACAAATGCGATTTAAAAAACTTGAAAATTGATATAACAGTTTTTACTGATAAATTGAAAACTTAAAATGCGTTGCACACGTATTGCGCGTACTCAATTACAAGTATGTATGAAAGAAATTGAAGAGCTTTCCCCTATTTTGTGTTTTACCAAACATAGTATAATTTTCAAAAAACATAAGAGAGATTCCCATATTATTATCAATCCTTAAGATGACAAGGTCAGCGGAATTTACTTAAATTTACTAAAATATAATTCTCTCTTATATACTCTATAACTCTATGTATGATTCTTGGTATTTATGATAACTTCACCAATAAATTCAATTTAATAGTATAATTTAAGTGAATTGTGATACATGATTTCACTGAAATATCTTTCACTTCCTATATAATGCCAAAAGTAATTTTTAATGACTATATTAGCATCCTATTTGGGACGAATTGCCAGTTTCTCGGAAATCTTTAACCCTCTCATTGACAACTCTTCAATCAATATGAAATTTTCATGCGTAATGCATTGCCTAAATGCCTAAATTTTGAGTCAGAGTTTGTAGCCAACTTCTCTTAGCAGAAAGGCCAAATTTGTCATGGCACGACCTTTGGACTACATCTCCATTGAATGCCAATACAACCGTGTGTGTACTCGTATTTATTATGGCGTGATAGATGATTTATTTTAATGGGAATAACCCAAAATTTAAAATAAAATAAAAGGAAATAAATCTACATACTTCAGAGAAAATGAATTTTATCAGGAAAGTGCAACATTATCTTGGTCAACTTTCATGATGCAATTGTAAGCATGCCCCAAAATGTGGCTTATATACGTCACACTAACCTCCACTTATTATTTAATATTTATTTGTTATTTTTATATTTTCTCTTTTGTCTTTTTGGGATAAGCTAGTAACCTCTAACCGACTGACCTTCATCTCAGCCTCGGATTTTTTTTTTTTTTTTTTTTTGGGGGGGGGGGGGTTTGGTGGGGGGGGGGGGGGGTGGGGCTTAAATGCCTAATTATGTTAGAGAATAATATTAATTAATTAATTAGAATACACATTAACATGATAATATATTCATAAATCTACCAAATTATACTATTTATGTGACCATATTTTGAATCATTGTTACCCAAAATTTAATAATGGATAATAGTGTCCAAGGCATGACTTTTTTTTATTTCTTTTGTCCGATCTGCATACTTAGACATAGAGCATATCAACATATTAATCTGATGGTTTTTAAATTTTTTTAATAGAGATTATCAAACTCCTTTCTGATAAGCAAGAAAAATAATAGAAGGGTGCAACCAATTGTAGCGACTTTATGTGAACGTGACCGTAATAATTTCCCTACTTGCTAAGGAATTAATGACAAAAGGGGCCTAAACATGCCCACTAAGGTTACATTTGCTCTTGAGAGTCTTGAGCCATAACTTAATTTCAATTTCACATAAAATTAATGACTCCTATAAATGAGTAAGACTGTCAAAAGACAAGTACATATCATGTCATTGTCTCCAACATTCAAAAACTTGACTATTTAGACCTCATATAGCATCACCCCTCGTTTAGTTAAATCTAATTAAAAGAAAAATGTAAACAACCATTTACCATAAGAAATGAGGGACTGTTTTTCATTTTGTTGCGGTTTGAACCATATAAGAATTTGGCTCAAAATGAACATTTCTCTTTCTAGTTACGTTGGAGGGGTATCAATCCTAAACCTATAAACTACCAAAAACCCCACCAACCTCGATACGACTATTAGGTTACAAGGACTGATGGTAGCTTTAAATGAACATCACCTTGTAAGAGTTAGTTTCCTATTTTACCAAACTTAGCAGTGCCTAAAGACACATCATCATGTCAATTAGGGTTAAACACGTTGATCTTTGAATAAAGTACTACTTTGTAATTAGAACTTCGGATTAGGGAAAAAAAAAAAAAAAAAGAGATACTAAGGGCTTGTTTGAGAACTTAAAAAACTAGATAAAATCAGATTCAATCCGTAACTGTTATGTGGTTTTTAAATAAACCAACTTACAGTTGGTTTGAAAAAAATTGTGTTTATGCATTATTTTCAGAATAAAGTTGAACTATTTAGTTTTAAAAAAAGACTTATCAAATAGTGTGAAATCAAAATTGACCAAACTTATCTTTAGCTGATTAAATTTTCAGGTTTGCCAACAACCCCTAATTATTTAGTTTTTTAAAAGCCCAAGCTGATCTAACCTAGAGAAATCATAAAAGCCCAAGAGGCCTAACTTGATCTGAAAAGCCCACTTTCGGCTCGAGTCAATGGCGATCTTTAGGGATTTGGATTTAGTGCAGTTAGCTATTTTTACTACATGTTGCAATAAACTGTAGAATCGATGACACATATGCAATGAGGAAATATTGAGAACTGTTAGACGTTAGACAATGCGTATCTCGAATTTCACCCCTTCTTACCATGTATCATAGATCCTACTGTTACTGCACCATGTCAGTAATTGCACCAAATCCAAATCCCATCTTCAGAGCCACAGAGGGCGTTACTACTTCGGCAGGCAGTTTCGCTCCACTCTACAACAAATGGCGGGAAAACTTGGCGCCATTTTGTGGGAAACACCATCATTCACGGGTATTTTTCTATCTAAATCCATCCCTTCACCTTCTCAGCCTTTAAACTTGCCTCTCTGTGACTACCCATCTTGCAACAATCCTCGCTCTCGATCTCTCAAAATGGCCCAACAAGACCCACAAAGCAACAGCCCTGAAATCAAAGAACCATCACCAAAAGTCCCAAAACTCCACCAAAACGGGTTCGCTGAAGTACCCCAAAACATCACCCCTCTCCTGCGTGTGAAAAAGCTCTCTGAAGATGCCGTCTTGCCTTCGAGAGCTTCCCTACTCTCTGCTGGCTACGATCTCTCCAGGTAAAGCTACGATCTGCCATCTTCTACATTGGAAAAATTATAATCATTACTTAAAAAATTAATGGGTAAATTTGCATCATGTGTAGCGCAAAGGAGACCAAGGTTCCAGCCAGAGGAAAAGCTCTGGTTCCGACGGATTTGAGCATTGCAATCCCCGAAGGAACCTACGCTCGAATCGGTATATTCATATCGCTCGCTTTCAATTGATTCGTATACATTTGTATGTATTGATTTCCTGATTGAAATGGGATCGTATCGTGTTTGCAGCGCCACGATCGGGTTTGGCATGGAAGCATTCGATCGACGTGGGTGCGGGGGTGATCGATGCAGACTACAGGGGACCCGTTGGGGTTATCTTATTCAACCATTCTGATGTTGATTTCGAAGTGAAAGCCGGCGACAGGATTGCACAGTTGATAATAGAGAAGATAATGACCCCTGATGTCATGGAGGTTGAAGATTTGGATTCGACAGTTAGGGGCGTCGGCGGATTCGGATCTACCTGGTGTTTAAGCTTCGTCTTTTAGATTCTACGTTTTTTGGGTCCTTTTTTTCTTTTCTTCGTTGCATCTTGTTTGCGGTCAGAGACTTATGGGAAAAGGTAGATGGGTGACTTGGTCAAGTTGACTACCCCTCTTCTCATAGTCTATGAATGAATAGTCTATTAGTGAAAATGAATCTTTTTCCTTGTGAAAGATGTAGTAATAGTGCGGAGGTATTACCAGTTCAATCCATCTGAAATTTAAGAGGAATTTCACCAGGGAAAAAAAAGGAGGAAGAAATTTAAGAGGAATAGGCTATAGGTATCCAGTTGGTAATGAGTATTTTGCAATATAATCTTCCTATATCTAATATTTGAAGACGCTTGAGGACAAGCATCCGTTGTCGTCCAGCGGTTAGGATATCTGGCTTTCACCCAGGAGACCCGGGTTCGATTCCCGGCAACGGAAATTTTTTTTTTTCCCCCTTTTTTTTCCTCTCTCTCAACACTTCTCTTTAACCTCACGGATGATCACGATTCGAGCGCACCTTTATGGTTTGGAATAAGCCCACTGGCTGGAGATCAGCAATTTGGTGGCCAAGTGAAACTAATGGGTCCCAGTCATTGTAATTTAGTTATATCCAACCGAAGTGGGGAGATTGTTACTGGAAATAGGCATATCCTAAAGAGTCCCATTGCATTGGTCGCTTCCTTAAATTTAGTTAAAAATATGTATTAAAATATGCTTCTATGTTCGGTTAAAATTGATAGAAAATTCTGATAGACAATGATGGATGAAATTGTATTTTAGTGTCTTCAAATCATATGACATTTTTTGATAAAATAAAATTTTGTACCATGGTATTTGAAGAGTATTTTATCCAACAAGAGAGTCAAATTATGTGAGATGAAATTATTTATTCAACGAAAGGGCATGTGTTCGGATTCATATACTTCTACTATTTTATCCTCAAAATATGGTGACCAACAAAGAAAACTGGGTAAGTTTTTCCGATTTCGAATATAGCAACCCAACTAAAAAGAAAAAGAAAAACTTAAGATGGATAAGTTTTTTCAGTTTCAAATTACCTAAATAGCAACCCAACTAAAAGGAAAAATGTAAGTGAATGTAATTGGACTATTAGAAAAAAATATACAACTAAAATTACATTTAGGGGGACCAAAAAAAAAAACCCCTAATATTATAGGACACCATGCAGCCAAGCAAACGCTTCCCAAACCCAACAGCTAGACTTAAACAACATCCAGGCTTGCTCTAATTTTAAATGGGGCACGGCAAGTTGGACAGGTAAGTCTCCTCACCAACCAGAGATCAATACATTGTGCATGAAATACATGTTTGCAAACTGGAAAGATCCTACACCTCTCTCCCTCTCCAACACCATCCAAGCAAACTGCGCACGTCCAGGTTTTTTCTGCTCCATATTCAAAACAAGGGATTTTCTCCAATTCTTCGAGCGATAAACCTGGAGAGCTATCACATGTACCTGAAGGCATGAAGCTGATATCTTCGGTCCGACCGATAAGATCGATGACTAGGTAACAAATTATGACGTAAATGAAAATAAGGGCAGTGATGCCGTATAAGGAAAGGGGAGGAGCTGGTGGTAGAGGCGAAGAAGCGACCATCGCGAGGAGAAGGTTTTGAAGATTATATATAGGAGCTGTGTATGACTTATGGTAATACTTATAGGAACATATATGAGAGAGAGAGAGAGGGAGAGAGGCATGTGAATTTGAAGAATGGCTAGCTTAGACAACCTGGAAGTATATATACAAGGCTGGTAGACTGGTAGTGGTGGGTTTGAAAGACTTTTGATATTGGTTGAAGTTGAGGTCCAGTTTGGATGGACGACAAAAAAAATTATCAGACGGGAAGATTTAATAATACTCAAAATGAAAAAGTAAACCAGATTTGGCTTAACTTCGAAGCAAAGGCCAAGTGTAGCGTAAATAAGTTTCTTTGACCAAAATTTAAAGTAATGATAAAAAAAGATAAATTATAAAGCCAGTTTATACCTTCAAAAGTGTAATAAACAGGCAAATAAATCAACAGCTTTTATAGTTAAATGCCTTCTTGTAATGGTGGTTATGTCGGCAGAGTTGAGGTTGAAGCCCCTATGAGGGAGGAGTTTTCCGAGGGCAATCTTGTAATCTTCTAGCCTGTGTTCGAAACCCAGAGAAGTCGGAAAAAAATAAAATAAATAAAAAGGAAAAAAAAAAAGCTTTAGAAATGAATTTATTTTAAAGAAAATTTTTGGTACTTTCCTTTTCCTCCTCGAGACCCAAACAGTATTTAGAGGACCCTACGAGCACTTTGACCGCGCCCAAGAAATGATAGCGTGTCTCGTATTGTGGCAGCAGCAAGAGGGCCACTATCCCCCCTCATGTGCGTAGACCACCAAGAAGATGTGCCAAGAAGAGTGGACCAAAAAAAAAAAAAAAAAAAAAAAATTCCTCAACAAGATGTACCACTCGCACAAGACATGCCAGACCATTGAAATCGAATCCCCACCTTCATCAGGACCACGCTTGGGAGGGTTTTAAGGATTGAGAGAGGGCCATCTCCCATTCTATATATAGGTAGCATATATGCCTGAGTGGACTTTCCTAAAGGCCCTCCCAAAAGATTTCTCATCGTTGTTTGAAAACGTGCTCCAGAAAATTTAATTTAAAAATGGAACCAAACACATCCTGAATTACTTCAAACTCCCATTGTTTGGTTAATCATTTTTTATTTTTTATTTTTTGCCAAGCAATAAGAAAACACATGTGCATACATACACTCATGAGGAATCAAAATGAAGACCTTTGCAAACCACTACGCTCTTATTGAGGGAGACACACCAATACGCCATTAGGCCCAAAGGTCATTGGTATATTTGTAGCACGCTACGCTAGCAAGTGCAATTAACCTAGCTTGATGACACCCCAAAAATAAAAGGCGAAAAAGCAAGAAGAAGAAAAAAATCATTGCAAGAAGTTGATGTCCATGTATCTGAAGCCCTTACTGTAATCCCCCTTCCCAAGTAGTCTCACCTAGAGTATACCTCTAGTTAATAAATATATATATATACCCAATTAAGAGCATCTGTTGAGGTATTCCACACTCGCTGTAAATTGAAGTATAAGGATATTGAAATACGTGCGTAACATATGAAGATAGTTAGCATCACTTATACCAGTCCAAGTAATGCAGTGTCTTAAGATGATTGCAACAAAGCCGATATGAGGCCAAAAGCCCAAAAACATGAGTTCATCTCACTTCAAAGCCGACAATTTCTCAACAAAATCCGCTTAAAACTGTGGTAGCAAAGTGGGAAGCTCAGCAGGAACATCTGAACTTGCCTGCCAGGAAAGAAACCAAATCAGCGACAGTGCAAAAATAATTTAAACAAAGCCCGGCTCAAACTTTTTCCCCATTACAATGAGATTTGCTAAACATCCAAGCATTCACATCTATGAAAACAGGCATGCTTCCACAGCACATCGAGACCATTTAAATGGGTCCCATTTAAATTATCAAGTGCACAAAAACCAGCAAAGAGATTGAATGAAGGAAAGTGGTTGCAATCATCAAACCATGTTGATTCTTTGTACACTTGAGCTAATAAGTAAGAACCATTACATGGTGGATTTTGACCCATTGAAAATGCAAGCCCCATGTCCTCAATTTCAAATTTAAGGTTTATAGAGGTGCAAGCACTCAGATTCATGATTTTCCACACACACTGTTGGATACATCACTTTATTCTTTCCTTTAACATGCACATCTAACTCTCTGTCGACTGCCGACTGTCGATCACCCATTTTAAGAAATTAAGCTTGGTTTCACAAACTCTAAACAAAGAGCATTGAAAATCTGTTACTAACAATGGTCATGATGGTTATCTACCTTAAATACCTCACAATCATCACATTATTTAGGAGAGAAAATGCCAGAAGATTATTGTTATTTTCCATGTCAATGGTCATAATGAAATAACCCCATTCAAATATTATTATAGTACATTTCAGATCAATTTATTTAAAGGTATCAGAAATTACAATGGTTGCTCAAATATCTTCGAATCTTATGTGAAGTCAACCACTATTAACTTCCCAACTTTTCTTTATTTTATTTCATTTTTAGATTTTTTTTTTTTTTTTTGATAAGGTCAGTTTTAGAAAATAAAAAAAAGGATGATGCCAGGCCATACCTCTAGATATCTTGTTAACATTGTTGTAGTACTGAAATTGAAGCCTTTAACTGGTTCTCCTTTTGTACAAGATGCATTAAGTTGCTTTCTAACTTGAGAAGCCAGTGACTGCATTTTTACATATGAAACAGATTTGTTAAGGGGCATAGAGAAAAGAATAACTTGAAAAGTAGCTGCAAATTGCAAAGGCAATTACGGGAAAGGCAACAAAAAGTTAGAAATAGGCAAAACGAACAATTTTATCTCAAAACAGTGTCCTTGTGCTGTAGAGGAACAACTTGATAAGATTTCTTTAGATAATACATACCTTCCCCAACTCAACTCCCCACTGGTCGAAAGAATTGATACCCCATGTGAAACCTTGCACAGCAATTCTGTGTTCGTAGATCGCCAACAACTGAAGACAAGTAATAATTTATCAGATTATGCACAGATGAAGATTAATTAAGCCATTTAGCAAGAAAAAGGACATAAGCATCTCAGGAAAAAAAAAAAGTTTGTGGAGGGGACATCAAAGTCGCACTAAGGCAGCAGAAAGATACAAACCAAATGGTGTTATGGTCAAGCATCAGAGGGGGGGGGTATAATCCATGGGTTCGGGGAAAAGAAGATGGGATGGGGGTGGGGGTGACCGGGTGAGGGTGTAAAGAACCTTTATTCAACTTTCATAGATGTTGTTCATGTATTGATCTATCTTATTAAAGAATTGCTAACTCAGATATTTAGATGCATTTTTGTCATATATCTTAAAAGCCCTTATTTATGTAAGATATGTAATCTATGTATACCATTAATGCAATATTGTAGAAAAAAATTGTTCTAGATTATTAATGTAGGGCGTCTATTCTCAAAGTACCTAAACACTATTGTCAGAATTACCACACCACATGAAAATCCAACTTACATCTTTGGGACTCTCCACTAAATATGATAAGTTGTCGCGATTAAGGTAAATGATTTCACCCAACAAATATCATCGTTTCACTTTAAAAAAAAAATCTGGCAGTATTTTATCAGCCAAGAATTCAAAACCAATTCCTTTATGGGAAAAAAAGAAGAAGGAAATTTGACTAAAAACAGAGTGTAAGCAATATGCTCACTCGTACAAAGATTTACATATGCATTTTCTGAAAGTAAAGGCCATTGTAAGCACAACAGAAGAGTTAGACCAAATATCAAGGGCTATTCTAAAAGCAGAGAGTTTGAACTGTAACATAAGTGAGCCTCCATAGGCTTTCCAAATGATTAAATATCCATGCATGAATGATCTACGTTTATTAATGAAATATATTCAGATCAGTTGAAAAGGGGAGAATAAAAATAAAAAAATTAAAATGAAAGGCTGTTTGAGATCTCAGACTCTCAGTCATACCAAACATAATACACCAACCAAGCACAGTTCCAGTTGGTAGTTGGGCCCAAAGTGTTTTAAGTTCACAAGCATGCTAAGATTAGGATAATAAAAAAATTTGAAATTTATAAGTTAGCAAACATATCCTAGATATCCATTGATCTTGCTAGGCGACACTAATAGAAATTCAAGCATCCAATGTGCACCAAACCTCATAGGACCTTTTAAAACCTTCAAGCTATGTTAGTAACTGATTTCTGAAAGAAAGAAAAAAAAATTGAAGAAAAAAAAAAGTGGCAAGCCTCAAACCTGTCCAACATTGTAAGCATCCAATGATGGGAGAAGAAGGCTAAGAGAAGGCCGATTGCCAGAGAATGTCTGTAAAAGATAATGCAATAGTTAAGACTAATCATCCAGTTGCAAACAGAAGACATTAGCACAGAAGCTGAAAGGAAATCACCTTGTGAGGAATAAGATGCGGGGCAACATTCTCTTTTTGCAACTCTTCTGGGGTCTATAAGAAAATGAAATTTGGTTAGATATCTGAACTTTTAGGCATACGCTTCAATCATAAGGCAAATGGAGTAGTAATAACTCGTCTCGCCTAGCCTAAGTGGGAAATTCTTGAAATTTCTTCATCCTTTGTGTGTGTGTGCTATTTATCATGATAATTTTCTAAAAGATTCCCTCCAGCATTTGGGTTTTTATTTTTGGAATAATAAACTTATAAATTCTTCCCGACTTTGACAAATATGAGACTTAACTTGATATGGAAGGGGAAATATAGAAACACCCATAAGAGAAAGCATAAAACTTACCTTCCCATAAGCAAGAGCATCTGGCTGTGCAAAAAAGTTGGACATGAGCTCATCGTGATTACTCACCACTTCACCTGCAAAACAAATTCAATCTAAAATTATATGATAAAAGATAGAAACACTGAAAGTTAAATCTCAAAACATCAAAATACCACCTTCAAGCAAGCCATTAATAATCAAATTCATCTAGAAAGACAGAGGTTAGGTACCTTTTAGGGACACAGGTTGCTGACTCTTCACAATACCAATGAAATCACAAGGAACAACACGTCCCTGGAAGTTCCAAGAATAAGAGTGACAATGATGCAGCCCACAACATTTTGCAAGATAAATTCGAGCTTAGTTCCATGATCAATTAGTTGAAAGATGAATAACACTTATGATAATACAAATAGTCGGATAAATTTGAGCTTAGTTCCATGTTCAATTATTTGAAAGATGAATAGCACATTTAACAATACAAATAGTAATCACGTGAAGCCCAAGTGCCCAACACTCAGTCAGAGTTCCTTCACAGATGATAAGCGGATAAAGTTCTGTGGTACATTGTGAGAGTAGAAATTGGTTGATTTTATAAAAACAGAGACTGTCATGAGGTAGATCAGGACCAGGTATCATATCATGAAAGAAAAGATCTTTTATATGAGGATGGACATCAAGAGGCAATCGACATATAATAAGTCTTTTGTTTGCTGGCTTGTGTCCAGAAGATGAAACCTTCTCTTCTTTTTTTTGGAAACCCCCCCCGCCCCCCAACCCAAAAAAAAAAAAACTGGAAGGTTAATACTTGGAATTTAAATAATTTATACCAGATTCAGACAAGTAATCATTTTGGAACTTCAATTAAGCAATCATTTTGGAACTTCAATTAAGCACCAGATAAAAAATCATAGGCCACCTCCCACAGTCATAACAAGGCAGAGTATGAAACAATAATAGTTAACAAAGCCCCAAGAGTAAGTTTCAAGGATACATTAAAGACTAGAAGTGAACGAAAATAATGGAATATTTCACCATTTTTATTTGCATTTAATATACAACAAAAAATGCAATTTACCTGGTGAATTAGTTGGTAAAAGCTGTGCTGACCATTTGTTCCTGGTTCACCAAAATCAATTTCACCAGCCTCAAAGGGAAGTGGCACACCATCAATTGATACCCCCTTCCCATTACTCTCCATGCTAACCTAATTGATGTAAAGAAAGGGATAACTGTAATAAGAACATATAAGAAGAGGGTGAAATAGAACACAAGCAGAAAAGCTATGATTAACTTGCCTGTTGAATGTGTGGGGCAAACTTCTCCAGGGCTTGGGAATAAGGTAAGATGGCCTGAATAAATATTAGAAGTCTTTCAGTATCATGGGACAGCTAGTAAACAAACATCTATAAAGAATGCCCAAAAAGTGGCCGTTCAAAAACAGTTTGGAGCAGATCATAAGTACTCACTCTTGCAGGATATCCAAGAAATGTAACATTCCATACGCTCAACAATCCTAAAAGCACCTGAAGCATTGATGCAATGTTATTAAAAATGTGTAGAACATATGATAAAAGCAAATCCAGGTATCTAGAAGTCCATCAGGATAATGTGACTTCATGGAAAAACATGTCATTGGGGCACATACTGGTATGTTTTTCTCAAATGGTGCAGAATAGAAATGCTGATCAATGCTTGAAGCTCCCTTTAGAAACCTTGAGTAAGAAAATAGAACATTTTATGTAGGTATACACCAAAAAAAAAAAAAAAAAAAAAAAAAAGGTCAAATAAAATAGTGAATGGCAATCAGGGCATAGAACTTTACCTTTTAGAAATCAAAACTAGTTTGTAGAGTGCTCTAAATCAGAAAATACTTCTGGTATAAATTATCCATTTGTAAATTTCACAAGAGGAGGATTCTTGGTTGTGTTATTATCGTTACTAACAGACACTGAGTAATGAAAGGGAATAATCTCCAATTGTGGTTTGCAGAGACTGAAGCAATTTGCAACTTCATTTCATTTATAAGTTGCAGTTTGTTGTCTTAGCAAAAATTTCAACTGATCTTAAGATTATCCTTTCTCCTAACAAAAATTTCAACTCATCTATGCTGACTCTGAAACAAAAAAAAGCCATTAGGTACAAATCTACAAATTATCCAGCTGTCTATCTTACATGCTGAATATTCTTGGTGCCCTTTCCATTGTTTCTAACAGCCACAGCTATAGTAATGCAAAGGAAAGATCTAAAGACGTGGGCCAGAGAAACTGAAACAAGTAGCTACTGCATTTATTTTCCACTTGCTGTTTGTATTCTAACAAGATTTTTAACTCATCTTCAGCTCACCCATTTTTTGGAAAAAAAAAAAAAATAAAAAAAAAAAAATAAAAAAAAAATAAAATAAAAAAAAAAAATAAAAAATAAAAAATAAATAAATAAATAAATAAATAAATAAATAAATAAATAAATAAATTCTAAACTGTCTCCCATGTCAACTCAAACTGCAATTAGGACTAAGGGAATTTTCAAAAGAGAAAAAACATAAAAATAAAAATAAAAATGAACAACAAAGAAACAAAACCACAGATGAAAAGAAAAATAGTGGACTCTGCAGAGATCATTTAAGGTTTCATGTTCATAATATATAATGTTGATGGAGAAAGTAGTACCCCACGTATGAAGAATCACTTAGAAACTCCATATGTTGATGGATAAAATTTAATTTTTTATAGCTATTTCCTTTTTACTACTGTCATTTCTACAACAATATAGTTTCCATTAAACAGAAAAATAGGTCTTACAGTTATATAATTCTGCACTGCTTACTGTGTAATGTGTATCATATGATTGAGAGAAATAAATCATATCTATGCATCACAAAATTCAGAAATTCTCAAAATTAAATACAAATATTTTATAAGTTACCATACTTCTCAACAACTGAGAAACCATATTGGAGAGATAAGGGCAACTACTCCAACAGCACTGCAGACTGCACCCAGTAATTCAAAGACCTATCAAACATGAGATTAAGCATAACATTCTCCAATAAAATGAATGTACTTACCACTATACCGGCCTCCAACCCAGTCCCAAAATGCAAAAGCATTATTAGGATCAATGCCAAACTTCTCTACAAGCTGCATCAGAAACAAACTAGATTGAGGGGATCAGCTAAATACTGATCTAAAATATCTAGTAAATTATTTATATATTTACTAAATTAGCATGTATCTAAACAAATTATGACATTCGCACAGCCACATGGGCAAAGCATCTCTGGATTTCATTTATTATATTTCTTTGGTGTTTTTTCTTTTGACATTTTTAACCCTAATATTTCGGTTAATGATAAAATGTGTACCCCTGAACGTCTTATAGATGTCAATGGCTTTGACTTGCTTCATGAATTGTTTGTTAGATTAAAACTACAAGTTACAGAACTTGCAGTATCTATCAAGCTAACCCTGCCACCTGATTGGTCCACAAAAGATAAGGCCCAATCAATCACTTTTATTTTTTTCCATGTACTAACCCATTATTTTATTGGTCAAAGAGACAGATAGCTACCCAACAAGTGACCCAAAACCTTTGCCAATAAAATTAATAACGAATAATTGCAATATAGTATCAGTATACAATTAAGTTAGCTTCAACAACCCCCACGTTCCGCCAAACCTTGAAGGACCATTTTGAACAACTTGCTTTTATGTGGCTGTGTGGCTGTCAAAATTTTCTAAATACAAATGCCACATTGCAGAGGACCTGATTTCATCTTTGCAAAATATAGGATTAAAGTAGAACATGGAAGTAAATACAGAAGCCATCCATTCAACCAGAGGAAGACAAAATACATGAACTAAGGGGAAGACATAATACATAAACTAAGGGGCAGCCTTTGTTAGAAGCGTATGGAACCCAGAGTTATGAATTCTTTATTTCCTTTACAGCAAGTAAAGCTCTCAAAGTTGAAGTGAGCTTACAGTAGTACACAGCAAGAAACATCAAGAGACTAAATTAAAAAGGTATATTTACAAAAGAAAACTTAATACAACCTATGGAAAATAATTATTAACAGATATATGAAATATAGAATGCAAAAAATGCTGTCACCTAACTGCAAGAGAAAGAGAAAATAATCATACCGGAAGATTAGTACTGACAGCCACCATATGCTTTGCAACTGCTGCAGGCCTGAAAATAACATACCCAATCACATGCATGTTATGATGAGAGAGAGAGAGAGAGAGAGAGAGAGAGAGATCCATTGTCACAGAATTCCTGAATTATATTCCCTAAATCCTGAATTTTAAAAAGCAAACACAAACCAAATTAATCCCTAGAAATTCAATAATTTTCAAATTATTCATGAATAAGTCAATATTGCTAGTAAAATTAATTGCGAAATCCCACAATTATTTCAACAAAATTCCAGAACGTCAACATCTCTCTTTCAGTTATCACCATCAGTTGATTTTTTCACTCTTGACTTCCTTCTCGAATTTTCTCTAAAATTACCCTAATAATTTTATCGAACTAATTTTTAGTATATATTATTTATAATGAAGTAAATACTGAAAAATAAATAGTGCTGTCATTGCACTAACCCAAGAGCAGCTGAAATCCATTCCCTCATCGTCCGAGCATTCAACATAGTTTCAGCTGTTGTAAAGGTCTTTGAAACTACAACAGCTGCAATTGTCACAAGAAAACTTAAATTATGATAGAAACCCCTAAAATAGCACAGATAGCACAAATATAATAATGGCAAGTAAAATGAATAATAATAAAAAAATTACCTAGGGTAGTTTCAGGGTTCAACCCTGCGATATTTCTAGCAAAGTCAATGGGATCAACATTGGCAAGGCTGCAAGCATATGCAGGTATAAGATTAGGTCAACCTTAAGATAGATTTTGGGATAACATCTATTGCAGAAAAGAAAAAAAAAAAAGTGTTGTATACGTGGTAGAAATCGATAATCACAATTTATAAAGGGCTAAAAACCATACTGGAACCCAAAACCACACTAGAACCCCTCACACCCAAAAATGTGCAGTGTCTAGAGATATTATAGGTCCATATTTTAAAAGTATCTTTAAAGCATACAGAGCAACATTTCTGAGAGGATTTCATCTGTGATGGTGGCCTATCAAATGAAAATCCACCTGCCTTGCATGTGAATCATGTACAGAAGTGCTTTTCATAGAAGCTAGTAATATTTATTTTTATTTTTATTTTATTTTTCTGATAAAGTTAGAAGGTAGTAATATTTGCATGCTCAACATCCCCCTCCTCCATTTACACATGTACTCAAATAATACCTACTTGCGGCATGGAACCTCTATCATGATAAAGAAAGAAAAAGAATCCCATTACAATTTTTTGAGCAATGGTCCACTCAACATCTCAATCTCACACGTTGCATCCTTCCTTCAGAATTTGTATGAATGATATGGATTCATGAAGTGTTTTTGGAAGACCAGACAACTTCATTGTGCTAGTGTATGTTGCAACTGAACCTTTGTTAAAATAGCCAATAAGAAGCTAGAATGGCATTGTTCTGTGTGTTTGGATGGGAGTGGTTAACATGATATTAAGGAAAAAAAATCCACTAATGCCTATGAAAGAAGATTTGTACAGCTAAAATCTTAACAGTTCATTAGAAAAGAAAACCACAAATAATTATAAAATTATAGTGATATATGTAGACTTACAATCGCAGCTGGCGTCCTCTTGCACATTTGCTAGCCTCTGGATCTGTCAGTTGCCAACATCAAACCATAAACACTTGGCACAATTGCTTTGTAAAACAAGCTTAAACAATTTCGCAAGGAAGAGAACAGAGTTCTAAAGGAAAAATAAATTACACCATGAGAGCACAAGATTAAATTACGGAATGCATCATCTCAACCTGTTTGAAGAGCTGTGTGCACAAACAGAGGTCCTAAGAAGCTGCCACCAATACCAATAGCAACAACATCCTTCAATGCTTTTCCTGTGGCTCCAACCTGCAATATTTGCTTATTACTCAATGTTTAGGCATTTATATCTAAGTTAGATCCATAAAAAATTACTGTAAATTACCCAGGAGCCACTGCGGACTCTCTCAGAGAACTCCCGGATCTTGTCCAGAACTTTCCAGACTTCTGGGACCACATTCTTCCCATCACAGCAAATAACTGCATCCTTTGAAGCACGAAGAGCTACGTGAAGTACTGCCCTATTCTCTGTGCTGTTTATCTGAAGATGCCACCCGATAGTAATGCAGAAGAATCAAACGGGCAGGATGTTGGAACATTCAAACAATATTATAGTACTAAAATAGATATTTGAGAACTTATCAATTGGAAGATAAATAATTATTAATAGATGAAAGGCTGGAAATTTGGACAGCCCTTTTAATTAAGGCAATGAACCAAAGTTGCCATGTACAACAGAAGATCTAAACATGATTTGAAAGAGCCAATGATATCTTTATAGAAATTGAGGTGTCCCATTAATTGAAAATAAGGCGTGTCCAAATCGGTGAATTTCATTAAAAAGCCATTTCATGTGAGTTTATATGGCTTAATTAACTCAAAAAGACTTACTTTGTCTCCATTGTACATCCCGTTAATCTTTTGTTTGAGATGTGCTGCCTGCATCAGGCCACAATCAAGGATAATTAGAAGACTGCATTTTCCATACCCCAACTATATATATATATATAGGCCTAACCCACCTCTGCCAATTTGAAAAGCTTATCCATAGTGTCAAGAGTGGTACACTGCCGTGAGTAGTCCAACAGCAACCCATCAAACTCGCTACACAAAATACATACCCAGAGCAACAAGATTATTCACCGCAAATATATAAATTATAAACAACAGATATTTCACACTAAATTCTAGACAAAGAGACCAAAAATGTGTATAGCTTTAAAGAGTTCAACTGAGAATCATACACCATCATTGATTTGCATCGCTCGGTGTCGTTCATCAAATTGCGTAAATGGGTCTTTCTGATATCCTGAACATGGGCCTGCACAATGATATATGTCCATATGAGATAAATATTCATTAACATTTTCACAATAAACCTCACTATATATGTGAGTTACCTTCAAGTCCTTCCAAGGCTCCGTGTCGCAAGTTAGAGTTGATGAGGCCATTTGTAACTATGTCAAAGTACTTAGAAAAAACCAAATAAGCTGCGCCGAACAGTACTACCAACTGGTTATGTTATTAACCCCAAAATTCCAAACTAATTAAAATGCGTAATTTATTCTTAGGCCCTGTTTGGTTGCATATAAAATCATCGAATAAATAGATAATGAATTTGAAGATTGTAAGTCAACAAGTAATCGTGCAAGGCTTGGATGAGGTTAATCCTTTCAATTTTTTTTTTCCTAAATAACCAAAAGAAGGAGAAATATGGAATTCAAAAGTTCCTCTTCTTTTCTTCTTTCTCCTAATTCTCCTCTGTTTGGTAGCTGAGAAAACAGCGAGAAAATAAAAACAAAAAAATATTTCGAGTCATTAGTTTTTCGTTGTTTTTATTTCCAATTTCAAGAAATAAAAGAATCAGTGAAATATATTAAGCTCAAACGAGCTAATATATGTGTGTGTGTGTATATATATATATATATATACACATATTTCATAATCGAAAGTAAGAATCAGTGATATTCAATATTGACTTTCAAAAGCAAGTAAAGTACTTGTAAAAATGCTAACCAAACGATGCCTTGAGATTCGAAAATTTGATTTTATTTTCTTTTCATGCGTTTTCTCAGCGACCAAACAAAGCATCAGGATAGAGAGCGATTAACCTCGGTCGAGCTGAAGGTGATGATGACAATCAATCCAAGAAAAAGAAAAAAGATTCCATATGAATTTTAATAAAAAAATAAAAAAATAAAAATGCGAGAAATCAACCTTTGCCTTTTTTCCTTTTTTCAGTGCAATGGATTTGCTGGAAGTGAAAACCGCCTATTCGCCACAGGTTTTATCCGTCTTTTTAATACCAGAGACGATAGAGGAAGATAGACAAGTATATATGTGTGTGTATATATGGAGACAACATAAAGAACTCTCCTGGAAGGAGCACCGAGGATGCAACACTTCGCAAACGGTTTGATCATCACGTGAAATAGTGACTGTGAGGTCACGTGTCAATAGAGGGGGTATATTTCAGATGTGATGCGGATCAGGGAGCCCGGATCAGGTGGCGCTCGAGGTTTTCTTGCGATGGTTTCAACGGCTATCGATCGACTTGATATTGAAATTTTAATTTGTCCACGTGGCTGACCATGGCGTCTAACGAACGCGATGGATCTGACGAATGAATGGGAAAAAAAGGGGAAAAATTGCTGTTGTCAACATTCCGTTGCCGGGAATCGAACCCGGGTCTCCTGGGTGAAAGCCAGATATCCTAACCGCTGGACGACAACGGAATTGTTTGATGATGCTATATTTAAAATACTAATATTATGTAAGGATAAGGCAATACATACCAAGCATACGAGTAGTCGTAAAAACTGACAAAATGTAGATGTAGATAAAACAATTTTACTTCTTCTTCAATTCTTCAATTCCATTGGGTAATATTATCATTTTGCTTTATTATTATTGGTATTATTTTTTTGGGCATTTTATTATTGGTGAGGAGGAGGAATACAAAAAAATAAAATAAAATGATGAAGGTCGCAGAGGCATTGTGGGTACTGGCTGGGGAGATAAACAACTTTACAGCCAGTTAAATGCAGTAGGCCAACACTTCCTGGATTGATTTTTTAAAATTATAATTAATCTCCCAGTGTAAATGTTTTTGAAACCAATGCAGATTTCCCGCAATGTGCTCTTTTGACGATAATTTACAGATATAATCAATATAGTCTCCCACAAAACACAAAAAATATGAACATTCCATGTTGATCTAAGCCATTTTGATTACAACAAAATTAATTCTCTTATGATAAACATCGACTTGTTTGAAATATCCTACGCATTTTGTTTAAATTAATAAATAAATCAATTTAAGCGGTGGCCTAATCGTATAATCATTGATGTCCCTCAATTGTACAACAACCTCCTGAAAATGACTTTCAATGTTACAATACATATTAACAGCAGAAAAAAGCCCACCGTAGTTCAATTACACTGGTAGGTTTTCAAGTTGAACATTTATGGATTAGATCCCAGGGGATATCAGACAGATAAATTGAACCAAGGAAAGAGACTGATCAATTAAGTAGTCGGAAGGGTCAAGGAAAACAAAACCAATGGAAAAAGAGGGGCCTAAAAGACTCAACTTTACATATCCTTAACCCAACTACTTGTATAGCCTACATGATATATATATATATTTTTTATTATTTTTATTATTATTATTTTTTCACCATTATGCCCTATTGAATCTCTTATTATGCTTTAGATTTTGACATATGATCTCAACCTTTATGAAATACACTTGATGACTTGATGTCTATGCTTTGAGCAAACCTTTGTTCATATATGAGAATTGAGATTTAACCATCCAATCTTAGAGAAACTTCTCGACTTTATGCAATCTTCATCTTTTCAAGTGTTATCACCCTTTCAGAAAGAGAAAAACAGAAAAGACATACTACTTGAAAAGAAGAAGAAGAAAAAGAAATTACAACATGAACAAATGGAATGCGAACTATCATCTACTGTGCAGCAAATACTACTTGCCAGAGACTCTTTATTTCTTCACATTAGTTTTGTTGCTCCTGAAGATTCGTTTCACTTTGGATTTGCTAGAGGGTCTTCACTTCCTCACTCTGGGATTGCTAGAGCGACCACTATTGCTTCTGATCCAGTGCCTAACAAGTTTCGAGCCTCTATATTTTCACTGGAAAATTTTGTTTGACTGGTGCTGTTGCATAATGGAGCAATTAACTGAGTGCCCATCAATTAATATGAATGACGAATGCATAATACTGATTCAATAAAATACAATAAAATCCCCACCATTCACAATCCACAATTAGACCTTTGATGATGCAAAGTTGCCAATTCCTGCTGCTGCTCTGGCTTGTGCATTGACTGTAGTCAATATTTGAGGTATTGACATGCCCCCAGATATAACAATTTCTGCATTACATGAAAACCAAAATCCACACAACCATTAACTTCATAGTTGAAAATAATATGACAATCGTGATTTCACTTTGAAAATCATACCAATCCCTTCTCGAACAGACAAATTAGGCCTAATAATATCATTTGAACTGATAAGAAAAACATCTCCAATATAGAGGTGGTTGGAGGGCACATAAACGCAGCAGAGCTCCTCCTCTTCACCCACACTTCTCTGCAGAACAACCATGGAAGTGATAAATCCAAATGCATATTCCCCAATTCGTGGATGCCTTATGATGGCCACTTCCTTGAAGGCATTAGAACTCTGATCTGTAACAGAACTATCAAATGCCTCAGTTTCTAAACCTGGAAGCTAAGATTACAAAATAAGTCAATACATTTACCTGGTGATATTGCTGCACTTATTTGCTTTGACGCAGAATAAATATAGCTCACAAGTGGCATTTTCTTAATGAACCATTCTCCAAGACCAAGAACAGAAGCTCCCAACCATGAGGACATGAAAACACCAACTATGAAGATGAAAGTGATAGAGGTAATGAATCCAAGACCTGCAGACAGACCAAATCAGTTACACATATAATGAGAACTAAAATATATTTTCAGACAAGGAAAGACACTGCTCTCTGAAGACAATGTTTGAAGAAATCAATTGACATTGAACAAGATATTTTCTAATTCATGAAAGGTCCTAAAAAAAATATGACAAATAAATTCTTTGCGCTAGAAGAACAATCACATTGTGACATTATCCTGTCAAGTGTCAACAAAGGTGTCAAACCCTGGTGGTAAAATGACAAAAACCAGGTACAACTTGATTCAAACCATTGGATAAAAGAATAATGATCTCATATACCTTGCACATGTGGATATCCCCATATCCAATAGCTGGCATTGTGGTATATCAACTTCACATTAAGGTTGTGGGATAAATATAAGACCTTGTAACGTTTTACTTACCAAAAATGTTGATCCCAAGATGTTCATAGATTGGGGAAAAGAAACCATCCACAAAATGAATGAAGCCCCAAGTGATGTAGAATGTAATGGCTATCGGAAGTAGAATGACACTGCAAACAAAGTCAGATTTCCATGAAATATATCCAAGAAATCCTCAATTGTTTATTATTATTATTATTATTATTTTTTTGTAGACATTTTTTTTGTGTGCGCATATCTTGAAAAATGTACTAGTAAATGTAAAAAGAAGACTTGTTCATTGAGCAGTAAAGAACTTACCATCCTGTCATAAACTTTTTGGAAGCCCAGCTGCGAATGACTTTAGAAAATGCCTATGCAATTACACAAACAAAAAATTCATTCACATCATTTTTCAGAAGCTGATCCAACAGGTGTATTCAGAACAAGCCATAAGAGGTTGCAGTCTAATAAAACTATGAAAAGGGAAAAGGGAAACAAACACCTCACTATGGCAGACCCTCAGAACAGGTTATGGATACACTGGTGGTCGCTGTTGGTAAAATATAAATTCAACGTAGAGTAAAATGGCTTATACATAATGACTCTTATCACATTAGCCAAGGTGCCTAATGTGGTATCAGGCTATGAGCACTCATGATGTTCATTGGATAATGGTGGTCATTATCTTTTTGAAATTCAAGGGAGAAAAGATAAGCCACATTAGTTAATTAATCTAACAAGGACCTGTTTGGATGTCCCATGAAAATTGAATTGTTTCATTTTTTATTATTCTGCATATAAATTTGTGAACAAATCCATCATTCTGAATGAGGCAATTCAAGAGAACCACAGCCCTCACAATAAACTACAGTGAAAATTTGATATTGTGGCATTTGAAATTGATTGCATATCATCAATTATGTTGATGGCTCCAATTTCCAATGGTCCCATTCAAAATGGAATGATTTTCTACTTTCAATACTATACAAAATACTAACTAAAACTATTCAATTTCCATAAGACAACCAAACAGGGCCTAAAATTTTTTTCGGTTTTTTTTATCTCTTTTAAGCAGGCATCTAAGATCACGACCATGCACATTAGTGAATGTAATAATGTGCAAATCAGAGCTGAGGAACCACGTGAAAAGGTTACATCTTTCCATTGCCCTTCACCAATTCCCTCACCTTTCAGTTTGTTCATCATTGAAAGACCCATTGGCCTGCTATCCCAATGCAATGTTACCATAATTTTTATGCACATCAATTAAAATTTTCAAATTTTAGTGAAGCTAAACCCTAATATTATTCTCTCTCAAAAGACCAATAAAAAAAATAAAGAAGAATAAAAATAAATAACCGAAATTTGACCCAAAAAATGTCACCTTTTAAAAGGGGGAAAAAAAGGGGGGGGGGAATTCAAGAAATTTGTGACTAACAAGAGAATTACAGGAATCCATTGTTAAGCTCTTTCTTCCCAGTTCCCTCAAATTTTCTTTCCGAAAGCCAAACGGAGCCTTAAAATGTTGGAATTATGAGAGGAAAAAAAAAAAAAAAAGGGTTGGGGGGGATAAGAAACAGACCTCTCTGCCAGAGTGATGATGGGATGAAGCAGCGGCAGGAGAGGACGAAACGGAGGAGGATTTAGAGCCTCCATTATCAGCGATTCCTGCTACTGGTATTAGAAGCTCTAGATCTCTCTCCCTATCTCTCGTCCCCATTTTCGTCTTCGATCTCTCTCTCGTCTTTTTTTTTTTTTTTTCTCTTATTTGATCGATCTCTTTCTCTCAAAACTCAAAAGAAGTCTATGGAATGAAGTTAGTTAGGGATGCTCGCGGGTCTTAACCGAATATCAATGAACCAGACAATTGAGCTGGATATTTGAAATCGCTGGGTTGACTCGTTTCTTTGTTCCGAATGCACATGGGCCATGGCCTCCAATCACTGATTCACTGGACGCGTCCAGTTATATGTTCCGGACCACTCACAACGGATGGAGCCCAATGATGACATGGACAGCCCAGATGCAACCGGACCGTCCACTAGACTGGAGAGCGGAGCAATCATCGAGGGCACAATTGACCCAAGTGTTCTACTACTTCTTCTTCTTCTTCCCCACCATTTTTTTTTTTTTTTTTTTTTTTTTTTTTTTTTTTTTTAAATTGATGGTCTGCTGTCACATTAATACACAAGATTTTATTTGTGTGTCTTTCATGTCAATGACAACATTAATTGAATAAAAATAAAAAACAGAAGAAATGATTATCTCACCGGTAGGTGTTATACCGCCTCTCTCACAAATGACAAAAATACCTAATAGAAAATTTTAATGTGTCAACTGTAATATTATAATTAACAGAAAAAATAAACCCCCTTTTTGACTTTGAAAAATTAGATGCTACGTGTGGTGGATGCAGCACCATTTTGAAGGGTATGATCCTTTATTATTTAGAGGATAACGTCATAAAATGTAATTGGGGTATTGGAAATTTGTCAATTTGAGTGTAATATGAGTACGAATGGTGTTACTCTATCTCCCCTTTTAAGGGAGAGGGTGTTTGAGGGAGATCATGGTTTCAATTTCTCCTAAATAAGTGCGTGGGGAAAGAAGTAGTGAAGAAAGAAATGAATGTTCTGCAGAGAAAAAAATTCCAAAGTAAACTTGAAATACAAATCTACAAGCCAATTACATACATTTGCATCAGAAAATACATCGCCGAGTACACATACGCATAGATAGAAGCCCAACTTCCAACTAGAGATTCATACATCGACCAATCCTCATAAGCATTACAAACCCTGCATTAGCAAAGTTCCCCTTTTACATAAAAAAAAAAGAAAAAAAAGAAAAAAAAAGAAAGAGGAGTCAGAACCACCACAAACTGAAATTCCTCCTCCACATATATATATATGCTTGCACCCACTGCCAATCTTTCTTCCACTGCTACAGCGTCCTACACCGCCTTTATTCATTTATTCCTAATAGAATAGAGTTCCTTTTGCTTTTCAGGTACTCTCACTAGGGTAAGTGCAACCATCATAGCCTACAAAACAGAAGCAAAAAATAAGAAAAAACATTATAGGAGCAGGTCCAAAAATCATTCTTCTGAAGAAAAGGAGGAAACAAATTCCATAATTTAATCTCTCATAATGAAGAATATGCGAGGAAATTTTGAGAATAAGACTTACTAGGATTGGTGGATGAGAGTGTCGCTGTCTGTGAAAACTCGCAATTCCATGGATTCCGACCAGCTGTTTGGTAGAGGAGATTCATGGCATAAGCAGCATGTGATCGTATGGTGTTTGGTTCGAAACAAGCACCACCGGGTTCGACTGGACGGCAGTCAATTCCTTGTCCACAAGCATAGTCAAGATTTGTCTGTAATTGGGCATCTGATACGTCTGCATTGGGCACACACCAAGCTCCTCCTGTCTTCGGCTTTGTTGATGATGTTGGCGTCGTTGGAGTTGTTGGTGTCGCCGGACTCTTCAAGCAAAACAATTCAAGCTATTCAATAAAATGGTAGCTTACTAAAAAACTACTGCTACTACTGTTGCTGCTACTACTGCTAATAATACGAGTAGTAGTTATGAGATGGTGTCACAAAAAATGTATACGACTTTTAACCAACAAAATCTCCAGAATGGATCCAACGGAGAGATAGTGGGCCTTTTGTGGGGGTTTTTTTTTTTTGGGGAGTGGGGGTGGGGGACCCTTGCTTTTACGGGAAAGACTTAATAAAAACGTGCATTTAAATCACCTCTAATTGCACCATGCACCTATCATTTCTTCTTTTAAGACAAGATTACTGCTTTAGCAATCAGTTTGGCCATAAAGACTACGATTTAGGAGCACTTTTCAATCAAATTAGATCTGGGTGCTCCATCCAGGGGAACTGGTTCCTACTCCTTCAACTCTAAATTACAAGGTGTGGTTCCCACCTGGTCCCCTTTGATTGAAGTCTAGCATGATTGCATGACCAATTTAGTGAATTTTAAGTTGAGCCCATGCTGATAACATCATATTCTGAAACATTTTAAGTGCCATGGTCATGAATTCTGAAACATTTGATTGGCTACATTTAATTCTCACCTGGCTACTCTTGGAGAGGCCGACATCATAAGTCATGGAAAGATCAGGCTTGAAAAGCCCAAATGCACGCTCAGAACCAGGCCCAGGCTTCAAATCCTCGTCATACAATGCAAAGAGATATGTATCCACTGATTTCCCAGGCATCAACGGGGTCCCAACCATCGATCTAAGGTGTTGGATCAAATTCCCATTATAAGCCTTGGCATTCTCAACACTTGCCCCAACCTCATTGCCGTCTCCTTTGTACGGCCAACCTGTCTCTGCAACCACAATCTCCACATCCTTGGAGTCCATTGCGTTCAATGCAGCTCGAACTGCATCTACCTGCACATGAATGGGATATTTCTTGGTACATGTACGTCTGGATCATTACAATTATTACAATTAGGGCAACCGAAATGAGTCGAGTCAAATTTTATTTAGACTTGCCTCGTTAAAAATAAGGCTTGATCTTGCCCCGGCTATTTTATGAGTCCGAGTTTTATTTTTATATTTTTTTGAACTACACTCGATAGTTGGATTAGTTAAATTATTAATATGCTTATCAAGTTGAGTAGTACAATATTCAAACTTGATTCGATCAAATTAAACCATTCAAAAATGAGGTTTGAACTTAGCTCGTATATCATACGAACAGAATTCAAACTAGCATTTTCTCGAATTGTTCTGGAATCAAGTTCAAATAGCTTAACACCAAAAATCCCTTTTGATATTGTTTTGCTACGTGAAAGCAACATGTAATTCTTATCCTAATACAAACCTGTGCATCAAACATATTCATATACTTGATATTGGTGTTTGTGTCGACTCGTCCGGCGTTCGGCTGAAAAAGACAAAACGCCAGCGTCTCAGGCCTCGGATCGCTCCGGTAGGCAAAGTAAGGGTACGGATTGATCGTGAAGGGCGAACCAGTAGCTTTATTAAACTCTAACAGTCCCTTCATCAAATCACCGAAGCTCGGATCGAAGCTTCCGGAAGACGGCGGCTCGGATTGCTTCAACACGGCCATTGAATGCACAGTCGAAACCTTAATCTTTCCACCAAGTGACGCGGCGTTGAGGGCATTTTGGACATTCTGCATCGCCGGCAAGAGCTGCGTCATCAGACCCTGGTCGCCGGAGGTCATGACCTCGTTGCCGACGGTGATGAGGATGATCGTGCTCGAAGGATAGAAAGGTAAGACATTGGAGCTGATCCAGTTCTTGGCGAAGTTCGGGTCTGAGGCTAAGGTGGGGATGTCACCGTTCGCCGCGCCGATGACGATCCCGATGCCGGTGTTGGCTAGGGCTTTGATGATGGCCGGGTCGGCTCCATACAATCTAACTTTTTGAATCGCGGTGGATTGAAGTAGATTTGCGGTGGCTGACGGTGGTGGGAGGTTGTCGGCGACTTGGCCGTAGTTCACACCGATGAATGACTGGGAGTCTGCAGAAACAGGGTGCATGATTTTAGCATTGAATCTTAAACCTCTGTGTGGTTACTGAGAGAAGGGTAAAAAAAATAAAAGAAACTGAAATATTGAACTTAAACACCTATTCTTTGGAAACGAAAACAATAAACTCCGTAAAGCATAAGGTTCGAAATTTTCTTTCCCGTTCTTTCTTTTCCTCTGTTTTCTCAGTAATAAAACAGAGCATAAAATTTTTGTTTTCACAAGAAACAAATTTGAAGTAAACAAAACCTAGGAACAATATAAAAAATTCGAAACGCAGAGATCCAAGGAAAGAAACCCAACCAAGATTCAGAAGAAAATACAGATTTCACAGTAAAACTATATATATATATATATATATATCAGGGACGTCGGACGTGTCTGATTATGTTGGGTGGCAAAAGAAACAAACTTACATGCGAGGATAACAGTCTGCAAGAGGCAGAGAAGGAAGAAGGATGAGGTGTAAGGAAGCGTCGCCATGGCTGAAGACTCTCTCTGTCTTTCTTGGAGGTTCTTTCGTTGAGCTCAATAAACGTTGCAGGGAGCAAGAAATACAAAGGGAGCGCCAGGGGAGAGGGCAAAACGGTAAAGATGGATGGATATTCTTTAGGCTAACTTTAAAGTGCACAGTGGAGCACTATGATGGAAGGGGGAGACTGGAACGTGTAAGTTTTCGTGTGTCGGCCGAAGGGTATGGAAGATGGTAATTTATATGTGGCCAAACACGAACACAGAGTAACCTTTTTTCAACAACTACCCGGAATCGCATCTCTTTGAAGTGGCGTAAATGCCCTCTCTTATGTCCGTTGGGCATGGTGTCGAAGTCTCGATGTTCACTTTTCGTATAAATATAAAATTATCGTCTGACAGCGCGATGTGGAACGTGGCCTGGATCCGAATTCACCCAAAAAGACCTCTATTTTTTTTTTGGGCCAGAATGGTAAGACTGTGAAATTCTCTCTCTATTGAAGGGTCCATTGTAAACCATTAAGATTTCGAAAAAAATATACCTATCTCAAATTTGGCCCATTTTTATTTTATTTCCCACAAAGGCTCCTTTTTTTTTTTTTTTTTTTTTTTTTTTGCCCTCTAAAAAAATTCCTATTATTTAAGGCGATGAGACTGTATCCTTTTTAGTACAATACAAACAACCCATCCATGCGTAATTGAAAAGGATAAGAATCACTTATCCAAAAAAAAGAAAAGGATAAGAATAATATTTTAACAACATGAAGATAAAGGGAAAATAGTACAAATTTGAAGTAAATGAAGGGTAATTTTTCTTTAGGGGTTGAGAGTTTTAGGGTTACACCATGAACAACTACACCATATTTGTTGTTAAGAGTTTAGGGTTTTAGGAGGGTTACACTTTTTTTTTTTGGTCTATGATCTAATGTATCCCCAAAGCTAACAACCAAGGGATTAATTACTGTTATGACGGGTGAACAACAATAAATCGTTGGCCCAGTTACACTTTATACAACAATTTGAGATGTACTCAAATTTCACCTTCGAGCAGATCTCATTACAACCTTTGTTTGTTTGCATTATAAAGGTGAAATTTGACATGTTCTGAATACCCCTGAAAACCACCTCAGTCTAAGTGTATCACTCTCACCAAAAAGCACTCCTAGAACTCCTCCACTTAGATTGGCCTTTAGATGGTATTCCTTCTATGCTAAGAAATAACTTTCCCCATTGGAATTTGTGTGACGCCACCTCCAACTCCAGGTAGAAAATTCAAAAAGTCTGAGTGATAGAGAAAAAAAGAAAAGTTTCAAATAAAGCAGACTGCAAACAAGGGCTTTCTCATATAATTGAAGAATATTTGTTACTTTAGGGCACAAAAACACAAAGGAGGACTAACTTTAAGAAGGTGGGTATAATTGGTGCACAAGTAACCATTAAAAAACGATGGAAAGCATGCTTTTATATATACCTTCATATTCAAGCCTTCTACCTATCTTTTCGTCTCTACACATACTTCTTCGAGTACATTTATTCAATAATGTCTCAGTAACAACACATCTTTATGTAGAAAAGCTCTTTGATGACTGACTATTTTTCAGAAGACCCCTTTAGATTTGGGTGGTAAAGTCTTGTTGGTGACGACCGAAGCCTGGGTGCAATACTCGTCTATATGCTAATCAACTAATTAACATCTAACCAAACAATTGCCTCGAACATATATGTATATATATAGGATCAATGAAAGACTATTATACCAGAATACTTTACTACATCTCAATAACTTTTTATGTGGCTCATGTTTCATTAAGCCTATTATCGGATTAAATACCATTCTCATGCATGTGATCGTGCATTTTAAATATCATATTGATCATACAGCATGTGACATCTGATCCATATACTTAAATTTCTGTTTAAAATTTACATTTATGGAGATGAAATAATTCTAAAATCACTAATCAACTTCATATTTAGCAAGTATGGCGTGCATGGGTAAAACAGATACTGCAATGACAGATTTTACAAAATATGAGTCTACAAAAAGTTACTGAAAAAATGACGTTATACAGCTCTGATCAACTTTATATATAAGTGATGCCTTTCTCACGACTCACGAGTCAACTAATATTACAAGATGCTATCTCTACCCCACTTAAACTACATAAGAAGCAACTGATTCACCAGCACCAGGGACAGAAAACCCAGCTGCCCAACAGGACGGAATTATCGTGCACAGACAACAGATCAAGAAACTTGGGGGGGGGCCCACAACTTTTACAAGATGGAAATGCAAATCTATTGCCATAATTTGTAATGAAATTGATGGGTTAATTAACTGATGTGTTAATAAAATTGTCAAAGACAGACTTCCAAAAAAGAAAATATGATACTATGCTACATTAATGCAGTATATTCCAAAACAATGTACACGTATCTTGGCAATGCGCTATTGCCAAGATAGAAATTAATGTAGCATATTGCCAGAAAATATGACAGTACACCACATCAGTTTCGACCTTACACAAAAAAGGTGTTGCGCCCCCATTATGTCTATATACCTATCCTAAATGAAGAAAATATCTTGGCAAGAAAGTAAAATGTATATTCATCATATCATAAATAGTTGGCCTCCTCTGCTTCAAAGTCCAAGCCAGCAATGCTCAATACTCACATAAGGTTTAATAAGGCATTTGAATCGTAAAGATGTCTGAAATAAAAAACCAAAAAAACCATCAATACGCTCCATTAATTGTATACCTGCTACCAATATAATAGTACACTATATTGGCTCTATGAAAACTGTACCAAAGCCTAAACAAAAGAGTATGGGATTGCAGGAGATACACCATCCCCATTCCGTTTAAAACAATGCAAACATAGCTTAACGGTCTCTTAGTTGGAAAGAGAGAGAGTCATATAAATTCTAGGAATGGCAATGCCATGTCCGTGGTAGAGAGGGCCAACCAAGACTGTCTACAAATTTAAATAATTGCCAAAAAATATATATATATCCCATAATGAAGCAAGAGTAATTCATGATAATGAATTCAATTCAAGAAAATCTAACTGCTTACTGTGACGACATGCCAGGCATAACGTGCTTTCAGGTTCTTCTTTGTTCTGCTGCAACTAACTCCAATGCCTCCCTCAGCTCAGGAATTTTAACATCAACAGGGTCTAAATGATCTATGAAAAAAAAAAAAAAAAAAAAAAAAAGAAAGAAAGAACAAACCAGTATAAAAATAAATATAGTAAAGCAAGACAAAGATATCTTTGACATATTATTAATTTATAATATATATAGATATGGTGATTGAATAGTTAAACACACTAACAAAAAGACATCAATTTTTTCTCACACATCATTATCATCATCTGGACCCTTTGCTTTTTGAAAAAATGGCTATACTAATGAAACTCCTACAGTTTGAGGTTCAAGGTAGCTGTTGTCATTGCGACCATGAACAACCCAGACTGGTAGATAATTAATCCAGCTTCCAATGAGGTTATTCAAGATAGAATGGAATAATTACGGTTCTTGTTATGCTTCAGTGAGATGGGCTTTCTGGAGAAACCTCCCTTCTGCACCATCCTGGACTTGAACCAAAGAGCTTTCCCGTGAAGTAAATCATCGCACCTACTGACCAAGCATTTCGTGATTTGTCGGTGAATCCACTTTGATTCTCTATCAATCAATAATGCGGGGCCATTAACATGGTTAAAGTCTATTTTCAGTTGATAAAGGGATATTTCCATGGGTCTGCCCTGATACTGTGTTCATACCAACATATTGAATGATCCCAGTCAACAGATGTGAATTAATATAATAAAATTTATGGCTACACAAACTGTTGGAATCATCAGGATTCAGGAGCACTTTAGCTAGTATACAGTAGTTTAACGGGAAAATCAGAATCACACGCATAATTTCTGGCATGAAATCATTAAAACCCAAAAAAGAATTCAAGTAGATAACCCCCAAAACCCAAAACCCATGGCTGGATTTTAGCATCACTAGTATTCCAAAACATCAATTGAGACAAACCAATATGTATATAAAGGGCAAGGAAACTTTTTTCTTAATCTCAAAACGACGTAAAGCAGTGCATCAACAAAGATATATAATCCCTAAGACCCATGAAAGATTAGTGATTAAATCCCTAAAAAAAATTTAACCCCATAATCTGCAAAAACATAATTTTTCATTTTTCAATTTTTTTTTTTTTTAAAAGAGGAAATATAATCACCAAAGCACTAAAAAAATCCAAGCTCTGAGAAAACAATGATTAAAACCCTAAAAATATCAAACATACCGACACACATCAACATACCCATACACACAGAGAAAGAGAGAGGACTCACTCGAAACTCCAGCCCTCTGAAAACCTCTCTCTCGAAACTCCAGCCCTCTGAAAACCAAGCTTCGATCTCAAAGCTCTTCCTTCGCCTCAAACCCCGAGAGAGAACTCGGAGAAACCAAACTAGAGAGAGAGAGAGAGAGAGAGAGAGTAGAGAGTGAGTAGCAGACTAGGAGGGAAAGGAGAATGAGCTTGCTGGATAGGATTTTACGGAGTATGAACACAAAACGGCGTCATTTTGTTTCTTGGGTGGGGGGGGGGGGGAATTGGGGCGTCTTTTGGTGTGCTGAGTCGTGCTTCCAAATTTTCAATAGATAATGAAAGCGTGGTTACGAATTTAACATAAAGCGTGATTTTTAATAGCGCTATCATTATATGTAAAAGCGGCAGTAGTACTGCCAGTATTACTAGAGAGTTTGTTAAAAACGCTTTCCGTATAAAAGAAAAAGGAAATATTTTGAAAACGTAATTAATAAACCTGCTATTGAAACTCCAGTCCTACTACCGCTTTCTCTACCTCTGATAGCGCTTTGTTTAGTAACGCTTTCAAAGTATTACTATTTTTTTATTTTTAACCGCCGTATTTCGCAGCGTCACGCTGTCGTGGCGCGCTATAATTGGCCTTTTCCTCTCCAGTGCTCCAAAAGAGCCACCGCTGAATTACCAAATTGATGATTGCCTGTGTAGTTGTCTGCCTTCGACAGGCCTGTCGTGCCTCTCGAGCTGATAGTAGAGAAATTAGTGTTTCCCTACTACCCTCCATTTGGTTCGCAAATCTGCAGAGGGCAACCCTTTTTATTTATTTATTTTTTTTTTTCTAAAAGCATTTTCCTTTATTTTCCTTCAACTCTTTCCAAGAACCCAAACAGAACGTTGAAGGCCACAGATAGTGGAAGATGATTCCCTTTCTCTTCAAAACGCTAGATCATGAGCAGGTATTCTTTACCATTACATATTATCGATGTTTTTGAAACTTGATTTTTATTCTATATTTTCTATTAAATATATTCTGTTCATAGGCCACTTCATAGGCCATAGCTCGTAATGCCTCGTATCAAATTGCTCCTTCATTTTATTTGGGTTATTTGGAATTTATTTGTTGAGACTTTTGAGCAATTGTTTTTTTTTTTTTAGAAAGAGTTTCTGTCGCATAAAATCAAATGGAATCATCCTATTTAAGTTCACCATAGCATTTGAAAAGAGTTCGTTTCGTATCGGAGTTTGTTTGTAAAATCTATTAAGGATTGTTTCTTTGAAATTTAATAATATGATTCCATCTGAAACTATTATTTGTAATAATGATTCCATTTTAGAGGACGGATTTGTGCTTTTAAATGCAACGAAAAAACAAAAATGGGGATATTTATTATTTAGGGGGTAGCCAAACAAGTTTTGACGGGGTAAACCATATTGCTCCTGTACCCAAATGGACAACCCATTGATATGAATTGGAAATCTGTGAATGATCATTACCATTTAATTTACTCTTAATAAAAACCACATACAGCTTCATGAAATTCCCTTTACAATATATTATGCTATGTGAAACCAATTTCACTCAAATGGGTTTCCGAGTTTGTCTTTCTGATCAGATGGAAACACTAACATGTAAAAAATCTCGGGCAATCTCGTCTATGAGTCCATTGAGCAAAAGCTTCTCCACATCCCTTATAACATCATCTTTTTCCAGAAACGCGAACATCATCTCGTTCCAACCAAAGTCCCACATGCAGTTCACATCTGGGTCCCTGTTCTGAAGATCTCTCTCAAGCATTCTAGGCAGGTAGTCTGCAGCATCACATTCTTCACCCCCATTCCTATCGCAAGTATTTCAATTTCCCAAAGTCTCTATGCAACTGCTTAACTAAGTCATCCAATGATCTTACCTTCATGGAACTGATTGATATATTCATGCAAGGATGAACTGTGAGCTCTTGTCTTCTGCCTCTCCGTCTCATTATTTCGTAGCCACAGTCTAGTATGAGCATGCTATCTTCATCTTGACAGTTATTACTACTAGCATGAAGAATGCCAAAAGGAATGTTCAGTTTGAATAGTGCTTCTGCCGTGTTAAGGAACAGTTGACTTTTCATTAGTATCTGCTTGAGGTGGTTTTCAATTTCTGTCAGTGGCTCTTGCGTTTCTAATTTGGAGTTCTTCTGGTGCTCCAGTTGTGAGGGGTAAGACATGTCCATGCGCCCCCTGTGGGTTCCTGCATCATCAAAACAGTGAGCTTTGACTAAAAAATTTCTCAATTTTTCTTTCTGAATCTGTTGTCTTTTGTCTTTATGGTAATTTCATGTGTTAAGGATAATATTAACTTATTAAGTCATATAAGACTCTGAAAGCGGAGATTTCGTTGGCAAGGAATATGAATGCACTAAAATTTTGGGTAACTTGCGCTATTGTGTTGGACTTGAAACCATGTAGTCATTTATGTAGGCTTCAGACATATGTAAGATGAGAAGTTGTGTGTAGATGTAGAAGTGTTTCCAATTGCTTTATGATTGTTCCCATTTCATGACAGGCTTTAAAAGGGAAACTGGAAAATTTTGGTGGCTTCATTGTTCTTATTTGGAAATTGTTTCTATGCCGAAGATGAGGAAGGGGGATTTGACATGGGAAGGGTGAGCAATGCTGTGCTTGTTCTTTCTGCAGTCATGCAGGGCGGGGGGTGGGGTGAATGATTTCTCTTTGGGAAGGTCGGATCCTACTTTGGCAATTCTGTGCTTGTTCTTTCTGTGGTCATGCGGGTCGGGGAGTGGGGGGAATGAGTTCTCTTTGGGAAGGTTGAATCTTACGTTGGAAATGCAGGGTTATACTTACCATGAAGTGCACTTGCTACAGTTTTGTGAGACTTCAATTCTTGATCTTTGCTGAGAATAAGGGCTTGTCCTTGCTGTTCATTGGAAACTTCTGAGGTTATGTTTGGATACTGCATAACATCCAAGAAAGCTTAGGTGAGCTTGCCACATAAGTTTCAGAGTAAGCAATTTTGTAGACATAGCAGTATCTTCAGTTTGGATAATTTCTATAGAGTACTTTCATGTCTTTTGAAAAGAGTATTTGTAGCTTTTAGTAGAGACGAGCTTACAGTGTCATTTGGAGCTAGAGTGTGTGGTTCTTTTAGGCTTTCACATTCACCTCCTCTGGGACTGTACAATGTGGAAGCTTGCTCAGCTTCTTTTTGTAATTGTTGTGCCTTGTTCGATGGTTGTATGCTGGCCTCTGACTTTTTAGATCTAATGATACGGATTTCTGCTTCTTTGGACCTGCCAGCTGTCACTTGTGCTGCTGCCACTTTGGAGCCACTGATTTTGTCATGCCTTCTCTGTTTCATTTCTTGTAAAATTGAAATCTGATGTTTCAATGGCCTTGCGAAGTTGTGTGGAGTTCCATTTTTTCTGGTCACTACTTCATCTATCTTTCGAGGGGTCTCACTTCTATACAGTTTTGTAGTATGTACCTTTTTCTGTGAGGGCAATACCTGAACTGGTTTCTCTGCCATAATTGGTGGAATGCTAACTTTTGCTTTTCCTGAATCAGTTTCTAGATCTCTTAGAGAGGTATGTTGATCTGAGTTCCTGTTCATTGAATCTTTCATGTTGACTTTTAAGCTAGTAGAACTTCCATCTGTGAGATCTTCATGACGTCGGATAGTTGGCAACCCTTTGGATGGCATTACTTCAATAGCTTCTGTAGCAAATTTCTTGCCAAGTGTGGCTTGGTTCATATGTGGGTTCTTCTTTTGCAAATTCATGGCATCATGCATGGGTTTTGATGAACTTTTGGATACTGCTTCACTTCCTCTTTGTTTTCTGAACTGCAACGTCTGTTTTGCATTCTGCTGCTCTCTCTCTTCTGCTAGACGCTTTTCTTCTTGAGGCTCTGACCTTCTGAACATGTGTTGCTGCTGAAATCCAACATCGTTTGGAGTTTTTTGTTGACTTCCAAAGAGAAGCCTGTTTATGCTTCTCCTTTCTGTTTGAAGTGTGCTCTCCTTGCCCCCTGTTTTATCCTGCAACATATTTGCAGTCTCTGGAGTTTTATGTGTCTGTGGTGCCATCCGCTGTAGCTCATCCTTTATGACTAGTTCCTTGGTTTCACCGTTTTCTATGCCCTTCTGTTCCCTATGCTTTGCATAATCCTGTCTTCTCTCCTTTTCCTGAGTATCCTTTCGATTCCCAATAACATGATTCGATTGGGTGATGTTGCTTTGCTGCTTATTTATTTTGATTGTGGCATTTTTTGAGCCTGTTGCTGGATTTATACCTTCTGCATTTTCTGAGTCTTTCCAGGGTGATTTTCTATCAGGACCCCCCATCTCAAAGCTGGAATTGCGAGTCAGCAGGTTTTTATCTGCTTTCAGCACAAATGCGGTATCCTGAGTTGCTGAAATCTTGTTGGCTTGTGTCACCTTTTGCTTTACTATTTGGGGTGCCAGGTTCTCAGTTACCTTAACCTTTGGTTCATCATTTTTGGTGCTTCCCTGTGCAGTTTTCTTCAGAGCTGTCCCTTCTATGTTTTTCTTGGAGCTGGATTCTTTCAGTGTGGTGTTCTTTGAATTCACCTGTTCCGGAAGTTCTTCCAGTCCCATTAGTTTTGCAATTACATTTGGAATTCCCTTCTTTTCTGGTTTGGATTGTGATGAACCTGAGTGGTTTTTATGTTCTGAAATTACAGCAGCAGTTTTACTATTGGTGCCTGTGCTAGCTGACCGCTTGTGAGAAACTGAATTCGATGTAATTCCAGCTCGCTGTTCGTGACTGAAATTAGGAGCTTCTGTGGGGTATGTTAGAGCCATTAGCCTCTGCTTGAGACCAGTCCTTGCGACCTCCTGGATGCTATAAGAATTTCTGGAGGACTTGTCAAAGGAGAACCTTGGCCGGGCCAGTTGCTTCTGTTCAGCTATTTCGACAGTGTTATCATCATCGTCTTCATCACCCTCAAGCAATTTGATCCGATTTTTCCTCTGTGGACTGACCATGTACTCTGAAGCTTCCTGCAGGTTTACAAGCATTCTTAAAGACTCTTCCAAATCCATGGCCCCTTTCAGTAGTTCCTTCCCAATTTCTATTGAATATCTATCGAAATTAAGGCCATTAGAGCAGGCCCTGAGGATCTGGTTCAGTTTTTGTGCCCCCTTTGATATCTCTTTGACATGTAGATGAGAGAGGGTGGGGAACCGGCTGGTTGAAGACCGGTGCCTATCTAAACCGCTTTTCGTTTCCATCTTTCCAAAATCCAATGATCTCCTACCAATTTGTTGCAGGAAACCCAGCACTGAACTGCTGCCTGAGGAATCCATTCTTCTGAGTTTTCCTCCATTCTCAAGGGCAAAAGCCAGTGCCATGGATAGATCTCCAATTTGTTCTGAGCTACGGCCTCCCCCAAAAGGAACAATCTGTTTTGAAGCGTCTTCAATGGCAAGTGGTCTACTGCCTGAGTTAGACCTTTTATGTGTGTTACCCATTTTGGAACCGATCTACAAGAAATTGAACAGCTCGACTAAATGAAGTTTGTACCATCTATTTCAACTATTTCAAGCAATACAGGCATCAGGTATTGTAAAGAGGAACTTACAGTTTTGTGTGTTGACATTTCCCTGGATGCTTTAGAAGTTTGCCTGTAGTAAGTATATGTTTCTGACACTGATAACATCAAAAGCAACACAAAAATTATACATGTCAATGGATTGTCTATCCAGGACAGAGCTTCGGCACCTAGTCCCATTTAAGATACATGTCCAAACTTGAAAATAGTTTCATAACAATGGGAATACTGATTAATTTATATTAGAAAGACGCCATTTCTGTTTTCAAATATGGCCTTTTCTGCATGCATGTACACACATTTGCACTAGTTCCGTAGTTTGGTAGAAGAGAAGGGAATAGAATGTTTTTTTTTTTTTTTTTTCAATCAAGTTTCTCCACATTTCTACTATTTGGTCTGGGCATGGTAAGATGATAAAGGCGACATTGGGAGAGGAAATTTTTTTTAAAAAAATTTCCTAACTACCCCAGGGAAATTTTTTAAGTAGCTGATTCGTTTCGAACAATAAATATCTCTCACATCCAACAATGAGTAGTCTCTTAATTTTCAAATTACAGTTCCAAAAAAACATATTTCTATGATGAATAGCATATTCATAAAAAAAATTGGACGAGATGGGGCAGTGCTAAGGTCATGTTGTTTGGTTGGAATGAAATCACATTCCAATTCATTCTAAACAATGTATTTGGATGAGATACTTATAATGATACTCATTTCGTTATATTTATTTCAATCTCATTCAATTTTAGACTATTTTGAACATGAAATCAAATTTCATTCTTACCCTATTCCATTTCTACCAAACAAACATGGCCTTAATAGTTTTTTCATTAGCGAAATCACTTTCTACTGGGTATTCAAAATGGTTTTTAATATTTTTATTCTATTTGAGATTTTGAGAAAGTTCTCGTAATTCTACTATTTATTTTTCTTTGCTTCTCCTTCTTTTCCCATTTGATTTGGTCATGTTTACCTCCTCCATCTCAATGTGTTAAGCGGCTTATCTAGTTGAGATACTAAATCAAAAGCCGAGTAAATTGTGTTCTGAGGCTAGTTTGTTCGCCGTCCAAAGGCAATCTTTAACATTAAGGCATTTTGTGAATTTGAAATCAGGAGCACTCGAATTCTTTAAGGCTATGTATATTTTTTTTCTTTATAATTTTGTTTTTCTGGGTACACTGGGAGGGGTTTGAATTCAAACCTATTATAACTCTAGCCCTTTACCCCCACCCTTGCTCACCACTAGGCTAACCCTAATGGCCTACATATTTTCTAGTTTGAGGTAAGTTGATGTTGCTTGAGGCTTACCCTCTTGTTTTGTTGATCTTTATCAATAAAGTTATAATCTTTTTACCATAAATAAATAAACATCTTGAACCATTAAATTGTGATACTTTTTGCATTTTCGTCAAATTTTGATGCATATTTTCATCAAATTTTATACATAAACCAATTATAAAATCCTAATTTAGGAATTAAATCAATTAAATGCCATCACATTATGCTCACATGGTCTATTTTCATCATTTTCTTCCTTGAAAATAGATGTTAGGGGGTAAAATGTTACTCCATGGTATAAGATAAAATATTATAATTTAATGAGTGAGGCTATTGCCACCACATAAAGTACTTAAAACCTCCTATTAGTTTACATTTTTTGAAAAATATAAAAAGTTTTTATGAAAACTAATAGCATTGTTCATTAAAAAACATCATTCTGAACAACTTTGTAAAAAAATTTTTTCTCAAAATCTATCATTTAAGCAGGTTTTTTGGCCATTTACAATCTCTATTTCATTTTCCATGAAAAATTACCAAAAAATCTACTTAAATGATAGATTTTGGAAAAACTCTCTTCTACAAAGTTGTCCGGAATAATGTTTTTTAGTAGACTATGTGATTAGTTTTTATAAATTTATTTTATATTTTTCATAAAACCTTAAAAATGTAAATTAAATGGGGAGATTTAGAGTATTTTATGTGATGGTAATAGCTTGATCCTAATTTAATAGTTTATAAGATTATTTGTTTGCTTTATAGTTTTTTGTGCGTGGGGGGAGGGATGGTTTTGTGAAACTGACTTATGCTCCGTGCTGCTTTGTGCAGATTCCCAATTTTTTTTAAAGACAATTAAAAGAATTCTCCTTTTTGCAATCTAGTTTGTGCTTCCAAAATCCAAATGGTCAAACTTTTCATAAAAAGGTAAGTGAGGTCCGTGAGGTAATAGCACTGCTTTTGGAATGGCGTGCAGTCGTTAAACAAGAAAGAATCCTATTCCACCCCTCACCCAAAAAAGAGAAGAGAATAAAAAGTAAAGGAGATTCCGACCATGTTGAAGTTGGCTTTCTTCAAACTTATGCATATATGTGCGTGTGGGTATCAATTTCTACTTCAAATTAAGGCTTTCATGCATGCAGCATGCTATTCAATTAAGTGAACAAAACAAGTTAATTTCAAAACTTGAATAGATAACTTGAATTTGCCCTGTAATTTGATACCACTAGCGTTAAAACTAACAAAACATATAGCTCGAAAACTTGAATAGATCACTTACCTCCGGCCATTGAACTTGAACGGCCTGAGCTCTGAGACGCAGCCATCCGTTCCTTTCGCAACCGGAGATCATCTAATAGCTTCTGCGCAAACTCCGACCTCTTTGCCATCGTGCTTTCAATCGAAAGCAAGCTTGAATCTCCCAAACACTTCCAGCTAACACGTAATGTAGAACATGCTATAGTTTGTTTTGGGTTATCTCTTTTTTGCAGATAAGAGAAGGTGGAATGTTTTGTTTCTCCTTTAGTTGGGAGGGTTCTTTCAGTGTTGGGTGAGGTGGGAAGTCCAGTCCAAAGTAATAAGATGTGAGTTTGAATATTAGTATCACAAAGGTTGACGTGAACGTTAGCTCTCTCTCTCTCTCTCTCTCTCTCTCTCATGGATACAGTGTCCCTGACTTTAAGTCTAATCTAAGCAATGGCAGGGATTTCAAACAGCTTCTGTGCCAAGACTTCTTCAATAGCTACTGTTTTTCTTTTTTGTTTTTTGGTTATATCATGAGAAGTTCTCTGCAGTTTGCGTCTTACATGGGTATTTTTTCCCATGAGGGTGATGGATGGATCTTATTGCCTTATTTTGCACCCCAAAACGAAAGGGAAAAAGAACCCAAAAGGGTATCCTGTCCTGTGACATAGATGCTTGCCTGATGGTAGTGTGATGGGAAATTGTAGGGGCATTTTCGTTGCATGATCACAACAAACAAGTGGCACATATTCCTTTTGTTGGCACCTTACGGTTTATGGTGGGTGGAGTGCCTTCGAATTTTAATCAGTCAGGGAACCAATCATTTAAGGTATGGACTGCTAAAACTTTCTTGCTCCCTGTCCCTCTCGTACGCGCACTACACTGTATAGGGTACCTATACCCTGCAAAATTCCCAGTAAAAACCGGGAAATACTAGTAGTTAGCCCTACATTTTGCCCTCCAAGACTTGTCTAGAGAATAAAGGGGTAAAATTGTAAGATCCACATGATTAAATCCTAAAAATTGCAAATAATTAAATAATTAAATAATTAAATAAAATACCCAAAATATTTATTGCCCTTATTGTAGATTGTAGAACCACCATGCCATCAAGCTGCATAACCCGTCCCCTAATAAGAAGTGGATCTCACATCTATGATATTAGTGCCAACTCAACTGAGCTCCTTGTTAGAAAGGAGATTACCACATGGTGAGTCAAATAGCAGCAACGCTCTCAACAAGAAAAAGAAAGAGTCGAGTAGCAGTGCTTGATAAAAGAAAGTAGAACAAAGCATTGAATAAGTTCTTTTAAATTCCATTTTTTTCTTCAATTGATAAGCAAGACCTTGAAGAAGTTTTACTTGTGCTATGTATGTCATCATGCATCGTATTTAGTATGATAGGTCCCTTAACTCTTTTGAAGAAGATGAGTTTGAGATTCGAACTCCCAATCTTTTTCTTACAAGAGGCCAAAAGGAAAAGAAATACCAACTTAACTTATAAAGCAAAGTGAGCTTATTTTGCCTCACTCACACTTTTACAGTAAGCCCAACATAATTCAATTCCTGGCCCAATATAATACAATTTCTGGTCACATTATAACGTGGTTTTGTTGAAACAAGCTTTTTGATATGACTATGAGATACCACATAAATTATTAATCTCATCTTCCCACACATGCACTTCAGGATTCTCATAAGATTCTAAAAGGTTAGGCTAATCTCATTGCACTAGTATTAAGAAAATAGAAGTAAAAGAAGAATTATTCTTTCCAGTCTTTGTTTTGGCAAAGTGCAGTTCAAATGAGGATACTGGAAAATTCACCAATTAGCATGTTTGATATGTGTTCTATGACTTCTATCTAATTCTATCTACAGTACTGTCTTACACAACTTTCATGCCATTCTAATTCTATGTTATTTTCTCATTTTAGGGTTTAAATTTTGAATATCAATTTAGGCTAGGTCCAATGCCTTAATATGACCTGAATATCACATTAATCAACTCACAATTTATTTGAAAAAACCTATACTATTGTTTTTTTGTCTTTCTTTCTTCTTCTTTCTTTCTTTCTTCTTCTTCTTCTTCTTCTTCTTCTTTTTTTTTTTTTTTTTTTTTTTTTTTTTCACAATACTTAATAGATTTACGAAAAAAATAAAACCATCGAAACCTAGTAAAATCAAAATCAATCAAACACTCATATTTAGGTGGACAAATTTTTATATTTTCACTGACATCGACATCAATTGCTTTTGGGTGTTACTCACATCGTTGGGACAGCACCCAACAAACGGATTAAATGAAGAGTTGGGTAAGGATTTTGTATTTTATCAAACTAATCACTTGTATGAATTTTCAAAAACCATTCTGGCCGAGGATGGAATAAAGACAGCCAAGCATCCAAACAAAGCGTTCCACACTTTCACTCTGTTTCGCGTGTTTTCCCCGCTAAAATGTTCAACACGTGGCCACCAAGCCTTATCCACGACAAAAGCATATCTAGAATCTTCCGCTAGAGCCATAAGAGCCGTCGATGCCCTGTCATCTCTTAAACACCCATTCATTCACAGCCGTTGGATTCCTTTATTGTTCCAATAAATGATGGTCACCATCCTCATTTCTGTGGTCTCTGCCTTCTGGTTTTTTCCCGGCATTTTAACCGACCCTTTCTCGTTAGATCTCTTCGTCCTCGTCCCTCAGCTTCGAATTTTAGCTTCAGATCCTACAAGATCGTTCGAAGATCTACGTTTGGACCATGGTTTTTCCTAATTTCGTTGAAATTTTCGCTTTGACCTCTGGTTTTTCTCTTCTTCTCGAAGAGGTCTCTTCTGCAACATCACCTCATAGTCATTTTTGCACGGTTTCGCTTCACATCGAACAGGATCGGTTGAGTTACGGAGGTATGTTGATAGATCTGTGCATTTTTTCCAATCAAATTGCTTTATTTATATATTTATATATTATATACTTTTGCGAGTATGGAGATTTGAGGAGTCTCTAATTTGTGGTTGAATTTGGTTAGGTGACAGATCTCCACGTCGGCCAAGCCTTTGTTTTTTGATAGCTTGAGATGCAAATTTTTTCCCCCCCTCTTCAAATTTTCCAAGAGGTATGTTGATAAATCTGCGCATATTTTCCATTCAAATCGTTGGTTTTTTTTTTTGGCGTGTATAGAGGCTTGAGGAGTCTCTAATTCGTGGTTGAATCCTGTTGGGTGACAGATCTCCCCGTAGTGGTCGCCTCTCCGTTAGTCAAGCTTTGTTTTTGATAGCTTGTGATGCAAATTGTATCGGTCTCTTCGAATTTTCCAAGAGGTACTGCAATTCTCGAGTCCAAAGTTTTTAAAATTGTAGCCTGTTTTTGTCGGTGATGCTTCGATTGTCTATGTGGTTCTTTTGCACTTATTTTCCGTGTTTCTTCTTATGTAGAGTTTGCAGTACCTTTGGGTTGGGGTGCAGGGGAAGCTCAGGGTCTGGCTCAATTGGGATGGTAGACCGGCGTTCCTGATCCAGAGCTGTTGAGGTTCACTTGGATATGATCGGCGTAGATGTGTCGTTCAGGCGAAAGACGCTGACGCCCATAGTGATTCTCTCTAGGCTGGATAAAGGGTTTGTTGGACCTCTTAATGTTGTTTGAATCATGGAGTTATGCTTTGATCTATGTCATATATATATATATATTGACGTAGGCTAATCAGTGAGAGAGAGGTGAGAATTGTGAGGTGTGGCTTGAGATATCTGAAGAATATGTGCGTAGTTGTCACCCCCGACCTTTGCCATGTCAGGTGCGCTTGCATGGCAGGTCAAAAAATCCCTAATAAAATTTCATTTTTTTTGTGTCTTCTGGGGAGATGGTACGGGGATTTTTTTTGCCCGGCTCTCCCCTATTGGCGTGTCCTGTCTCCTTTTTTTCTTTTTTCGTTCTCAACTTCATATCATTCTCAATATTTGCATCTTGGAATTGCCTCTTGAATGTTTTGAGTTGGTTATGGGTAACCATTCATACACCACTTACGTTCAAGGCAAACTAAGATAGCCACTCACCTTTTGATATAGAACCAGCAAATGCAGGAAATGGAACACACCTCATGATTTCAACGCAGAGAGAAGGTACATACAGTTATGCTCTGGCATTAGCTTTCGTCCCGTCAGTTTCCTTCAGTATGTGTATTTGTTTCTACAGAATTTCATGAATGTTTATGCACAATGACGTGGGTGGAAAAACGCAAAATCATACATACTCGCCATGGCTCCAATGACCTTGCATCAACTTTCATCCCCGGTAAAACCTTGGGCATGAATGTTTGTTTATGCAGAATATCATGAACCATTAAGACTTTGTCCCATGTAGGGTAGATGGGGATAGGAGTGTTACAAATAATATATAAGCTTTTACGTTTCTAAAAGTCACTTATGCATTTTAAAGTATGGCTTGCCTATCGTTTTATGTCATTTCACTTAGAAGCATATATGTATATATAAATTAAGAAAATTTTCTGGATCTATCCGACTCCAAGGAGTTGTTATTTTTATATAAGATCTAATGAATCTAGACATCCATTTGTTTAATTTTCCACAGAAGACTTTGACCCTTTGATTTATTTTTAAATTGTAACAAACACGTATTTGTCTTGTTTATATTTTAAATATCGATCCATCAATCCATCATAGCTACTCTTATCTACCATCATTAATTATGTTCAAGTGACATCTAAAAATGTATCCTTTCAATCCTTGAATCGGATCTCAAATGTGTTTTGTCTGTATTCGAGTATGCATCCATCTTAGCTACTGTAATTTATCACCATTATGATCAAGTGACCTAGCTAAGAATCTAACCTTTTGATCTTTAAATTATACCTAACATGTATTTGTTTGTATTCAAGTACGTATCCATTTTAACTACTCTCACATACTCTCACATATTAATTAGGTGGCCATGTATTTGTCTGTATTCAAGTATGCATTCAAGGAGTTGCTATTTTTATATAAGAAGTGAATCTAGACATTGATTCGTTTAATTTTCCACAAAAGACTTTGACCTTTCAATTTGTTCTTTAATTGTAACAAACACATATTTGTCTTGTTTATATTTTGAATATGGACCCATCAATCCATCATAGCTACTCTTGTCTATCACCATTAATTATGCTCAAACGACTCTAAAAATATATCTTTTTGATCCTTGAATCAGATCTCAAATGTATTTGTCCGTATTCGAGTATGCATTCATCCTAGCTATTGTCATCTACCACCATTATGATCAAGTGATCCTAGTTAAGAATATAAACTTTCGATCCTTAAATCATACTTAACATGTATTTGTCTGTATTCAAGTACGCATCCATCTTAGCTACTGTCTCATATTAAAGCATTTCATGACTAAATTGTACATAATAAATAATAAATCGTAGCCTTGTATGGTGGTTTTACGTATGGCTTTGGCCATGAAATATCCACGTAACTGTAATTGTAATTGTCAACCTGTCTTCTACAATGTGTTTTTTCTTTTCTTTTTTCCTTTTCCTTGTAATGGAGAAAAATATCAGCTGATGTGATGTTGTAATATTGTGGTTTTCAATTTATTTCCATCTCATCTGAAAGGCCTTTACTGTTTGATTTTATGGTATTGGCCATCTTGTAAGCTAGAAATCTCACTGCAGACTGGGAATGAGGTTGTTGTAAACTATGGGTCTGGAGTGTAAATGTAACTCTAGATTGCCCCTGTTGTAGTGTCCTGGAAAGGTTTTTTCTGCGACATGCTTCATTATGGGTTTAGGCTCTGTTGGTTAAATTTCTTATGCATACTGCAAAAGGCCCATGAGATGGGTTGGCTGTTCGTGGCGCATTAGTGGCAGCTTGGATATACACATTGCTGATGGCTGCTATTCCTTGCTGAGCTTTCCATGTAGGGTCGGAGGATCATCTATCTGTTCCCAAGTTCTTTACCTTTTGTTCCATTTTGAAGGCCATGGCGGTGGTTACTTATTGGACGAAGAGATCTGCAGGACAAGGTCAGAGTGATTGTATGGATTTTGCTCGTGATTGATAAGATTGTAGTAAAATGTCCAGGAGAGTGGCAGGTTTGACAGTATATCTTTTTTGAGCTCACTCTGCCGGCATGCATGTGGGCATCCAACACGTGGTCCCAGTTCAACTATTCGGGTTGTCATTGCAGAAGGCAATGGTGGGCTGTCATTGCTAGGTGTCCCCTTCCATGGCATGCTCGGGTGGTCGCTGTCCCCTGCCTTCTTCCATGGCATGCTCAGGTGGTCTCACATTTTATGACAATGTTAGTAATCTTTGAGTGTCGTCAACAGTTAATTGATCTTTCAACTGGCTTCATTAGGTTTGGTGTTTATTTACATAGTATTGTCTTTGGATGCAGGAGTAATTATTTAATTCTCTGTTTGACTCGATTCGACATCATATGCCCCAGATTGTCACAGGCGATGCTGGTTTGCTGTAAGTGTGTTCACTTCTAATCCGATACATGTTTGCTGCTGTGGATTATGGGCAGTTTTCTAGTTGGCTTTTGGGGGTGTGGGTTGTTTGTCCTAAGCAAATGGTTTGTGGTTGAAGTTGTTGGAGATGGTGCTCATCCTTTTCAACTGATGCTTAATCATGGTTGTCTTTCATAATCTCAGTCTTTTGGGTTACAAGATTTTCTATGCTTTCAGGATGCTCCGTATTAATTGCAATGCAAATGTTTATGTTTTTACCTTGGGAAGATGATCTGATGGTTGTGTAAGGACTGTTGTTTTGCTCAAGTTATTTTACTGCCTGTTTTTCACTATATAGACATGTTCTTTTTTGTCCAATTTTGTGTGTATATATATTTTTTCACGATAAATGTCATTTCTTCAGGTGTAGTTTGCATCTCTGAATGTGATTCTTGCTGAGTTGCAAAATCCTGGCATTGCAGTTTGTTTCCTTCTACTAATGTAGTTGTAATTTATTATATTTTCCTTGGAGAGCTTCATCAGGTCAGATCGTTTGGTTCAGTTCTTTTAACCGGTTTTTTGTGGAAGCTGTTGCGCTACTTTGAATTGTACCTTTTTTACTCCCTCTCAAACCCCCAATTTTGGGTTTTTTGTGCAGTAATTCTTATTTTGTAGGTTATCAAGTGTAAATTCTAATTTAATCGGGGTTGGGTTGTGGGCCAAGTTGGGTAGGGTACATGTTTTGGTCAACTCATCAGAAATTCATGTATTTTGTAATATATTTAATATTTATATTTATTACTCCAACATAAAACACTCAATTACTTATACCACGGAGTTTGAAGTACCTAATTTTAAATTGTCAGAACTTAAATTATATAAAATTTACTATTACAATTACAATGTGCAACAACTTTAACATCATAAATAAATTGTTTTTGAATAAAAAAACAATACATGATAGAAGGAAGACAGACGAACTCAAACACAACCCTTCCCAGCCTGATTAACCCATATTTAATTATGTGCGCTTTAGTAATATTATTAATCGCTTAAAAGAATATGTGGGTGGTTTCATTTTAGTTGGAATAATGGCGTGGTATAGTAATTCAATCTGTTGTAAATTTCTAAATTTTTTATTTTATTCTAAACTTAAGGGTTTCTTAGGGGTAGCTTATTGTAAGTTTGGCGCAAAATTTGCCAAAAATTCGATTGAACAAATGTGTTGACCAAATCTAATTGAATTTGGTGAGGGTATTCTCAAGTCTCAACTAGTTTGTCTCTTAAAGAGAGAATTTGTAAACTAAATTTTGTGTTATTTGAAGAGGAATAACTGGGTGAGAGGGACTTTGGGTCGGAAGAGTGGGAGAAAAAGCGCAGCGGTAGCAACCGAGAGAATAGGTCCGTTTCAAAAATTTGGGCTACGAATTAAAGGCTCCAACTTTCGGAGTAGGATTTTCGTTTCATCTGAATTTTTGCATTTCATAGAGTTAAAAAGGCCCTTGACTAACCATCTTGATCGGATTAGTTCAACAATGTTACAGCCAGCAAATGTCCTGTCTGTTCCTGAATTGTTAAAGGAAACTTTAACAAATTTTATCTCGACATGATGGAGAATCCTTTCGCAAGTGCAATTGGACCTGTTTTGTTTTTCTTGTAATTCATTTAAATGTGGATCCATAAGCTCAAATTTGGTAAGAGCGCTCAAACTACATGATTGTTTGAGAGGTTAGTGGTTCGAGTCCACTTGGATCCTTTTTATTTTTCCTTGAGCATTGGATGCAACTTTCTACATTTATTCAGGAAAAAAAGATCATTGGAAATTTGAAACCAATGCTTTTAATTCAAAAGCGGAGAAGAGAGTGTTGAAATTTCTAACCAAACAGGGCTTCCAAGCCATTTGTGGACTTTAGATTTAAAAATTTACACTGCACTTTAATAGGATTTTAAAAAATTTATATAGGTAGGTAGTTCTCTGAAAACTTTTAGCCTTAGTGGAAGTAGAAACCATTACATTGAATCTGACGATTTACTTTGATTTTTTTATTTCTTTTTTAAAAGAAAAAAAAAAGTATCCCAGCTCACATAAAAGATACTTCTAGATGATGGGTATTTTTGTAAAATTTCCAACCAATCTACTTTATTCCTTTTGTTTCCTTTAACAAAGCATATACATACTTTGATATAAACCAAAGGATGATCCAAGAGTCCGTAAGGTTAATTCACACTCAATCTCCAAATGAGAAGTTCATATTTTTTTCTCATTTTTTGTTCTCTTAAATTCATTTCATCAATTTCATACTCTCTCATGCTTAGTTGGTTTTGGGATTTTGAGTGTCGTGTAGGATTTAATTATACACAATAAATTATGGAACATCTTTATGTCATAAATGATTTTATTTTCAATTTATTTTACGGTAATTATACAGTAAAAGTTTAGTTGTAGAAGAAATATATATATATATATATATATATATATATATATATATATACAAAGCCGATATCCCTGAATTGAAGATTTTTGACTCGAACCGTATGACACAACATAAAATTTGCGTGCGTTTCGAAGTGTAATGGGTTGAGCCCATACTCGGGACAACTTGTAGGGAGGGACCTTGGAGATATCAGAGTGGTAAACCACAACATCCTGCAAGACAAGGGATGTGGATTTCCTTGCTGACAACGAAGAACAAACAAAGAAGTCCCCATCAGGAAGAGACGAAATTTCGTGGGGGGCAGGGCAGTTTGTGACACTTGTCCAATTGAGTTAGGATATTCTCTTGGAATATTCACAGGATATTGGGTTCTAAATCTTTAGAAGATCCAGTATTTTACTTTCCTTATTTTAGATGCTTGCCTTTTTCCTATTTATTTATTTTTCAACAAGGTATTTAGATCTCTTGATTTTTATGGGAAGTCACTTCTTGAGGAATAAATTTTTGGAAACAGGTGGTTCCATTGCTTAGGATCCCCCACCGCCCCCCACCCCCCCAAAAAAAACCTAACTAAAATGATGTGCAAGATGTTATTTTGTAATCTAAAATGTAACTTTGGTGTCTCTTTTTTATTTCCATTGGATATCGTGGGGATTCATGTCTAATTTGGAAAGATATAGATTGCATTGGTAATGTTATTTTTTTAAAGCTGATTGTTTGGTTGTCCAAATAAAAATTAAGTAATTATAATATGCTTTATAAGACTTTGAATGCACAAATTCATTATCTTAAATGAGAAAAATTAAATAGTCGTATTTTCAACAAGATGGAATTTTGTTGTCAGTAATATCTAAAATATAGTTTGACAATTTTATTTTTATTTGAACGACCAAAAATATTTTATTTTTATTTTGCCGAACTGATAGAACACCCATATAGGAATCAAACCGAAAATCTTCACAAAACTTATATCGTTATTGAGATGAGACATGCCATTAGAGTTATAAATCCAAGAGTCATTATTTTCATTTGAACGACGAGAAAGATCCGGATGATCCAAGTTACAAAAATAGGTCCCCAAAGCTTATCAGGAATGGCTATTTTAACTCTCGGATTAAATGTCATTTCCTCACAACCTACCTTCCAAGGAGGTCGTCCTTGGTAGTCTCGGAGAATCCATTGAGATTTTCTCGCATTTCCTTAACATAAAAAAATGTATTTCTTAACCAAAATAATAATGATAATGATGATGATGGATTTGGAGATAACCATGATAGCTCTTTCCCAGTGGAATCTGATGCTCTCACCCAAACACCCAAAAGGCTTCCAAAAAAAAAAAAAAGGAAGAGCTTGCAACATTTATTAAGATACTGGAACAAGCAACAAGACCCATTTGGTGCAAAAATAATTTAACTTTACTTGTGTTGGGCTTTCTGCTTTTTGCTAGTGGGGTTTGTGTCTTTATTTTCTTTGGAGGGGTGCTTTTGTTCCGGCCGGCGAGGCTGGCCTGACCTCTTTCCTCTCTTAATCTCCACATCTTCTTCTTGGGTCTTCTTTCCAAGTGTACCTCTGTCACTTTCCTTGTATTTTCCTGCCCCCACGAACTCCCAGACAATCTTTTTTGTGGTATGGTGCTATGATGCCTTTTTAGGTGGAATGATAGGGTGGTTAAGTGCTTCTTCTATAATTAAAAGTTGCTTGCTTCCTAGCAAATAAAGGAAAATAAAAATAAAGTTGGTCATTAAGGAGTTTCATTAATCTAGAGCACATGTATTGGTAATAAAATTAAGCCTGATCCTTTATTCCTAGTATTTTTTTTTTATTTTTTTTTTAATTCCTATACTCCTAGTATCTTTATTATTTGATTCCATGGGTTTACACCCATGATTTCTTAGGTACCATCTTTTAATATTTCTAAGAATAATGTTATCTAAACTAACTCAGGTAGCAGGTGATCAGTCCAATTAAGATAGAAAATGTGCCCTGTATCTTTTATCATGTGAGTCTGGTTGTGAAAAAGTTAATGGAAGCGGCATTTCCTACTTTCAAAATAAGGGGAAATAGAGTAAGGCGACTTAGAGGGCACCCTCATGCCTCTTCTCATGAGCTCTTTAATTTTTTAATCCTGACGCGTAATTTCAAATGTGCGTTACAATATTATCTTTATTACTTTAAAGCAATCTTACTGTACATTTGTAAAAATTCAACCAAAATTGTTTATAAATGGGCCTATATGTTTTCGTTGGTCTAAATTGGTGAAAAACTTGATCAGCATGTGTGTCATTATATCAACCAAATTTTTTTTCATTTTTAATAAATTTTTGTAAGTAGGATCCTTGAAAGTCTTATCCAATAATAAAACACGTGTTTCATAATTTGTTCGATATATTTTGAAAAAAGATGAAAGTTCATCGATAAACCGATGAATAGAGTCAATAGTTTTTTCTTTCAGAGAATGGGCAGCTCTTTAAAAATGTGTTATAGACAACGTATTCAAATAGAAATCCTCAAGGCTCAAGCATTGCACTGACCATGCTTTTTGCAAACGAAGATTAGTGGCATCCATAGTGGCTTGAGTGGCCTCTTTTAATAATGGATACATGGTCATGTATATTTGTTTGTTTGTCCCTGCAAGCTTGTGTGCCTTCCTTTGTATCCAGTTCCTTTATGATTTTGAGGCCTAAAATTTAAGATATTCTTTAACCTATTTTAAATGGGTTTTAATCAATTATCGTTTTCGTTTTCGTTCCAACATATGAAGGTGCAAAAACGGTAAGAGATCACGACTGAGGGATCGAAAGTCTCAAGTTTAAAACTTCACTCCCTCATTATTGGGATTTGAAATTTAACCCTTCTATTTATTTGAATTATTTATCCAAAAATAAATAAATAAAATTGACTGTGGGGACTAATGACTAATTTTTTACCCAAAAATAAAGCCCATGAATTCTTTTTTTTTTTTTTTTTTTTTTGGCGGATTAAAAAAACTTGATAATTTACAAAGCATTGTTGTAGACTTTTCTTTTCTAGGTCCTTTCCAGAAGGGTATGGAAAAATAAAACAAGAGGAGACAAAAAAATAGAAAAATGGAAAAATGAAAAGTCAATAAAGCATGGAGAAGTGGATTAATTAAGAGATGCGGTATGCTTCACATTGGAATTTTTTTTTGTCTATTTGTAGATTTATTCAGAACAATGGGGCCAAGGGATACGTATTGGTTTGCAAAAGGAAAAATGGTGGAGGATTGGCCGGGGAGGGACCGACCTTGACTTTCGAAAATAAATCACTATGCTAGTAATAATATTATTATTATTATTAATATTTAATATATTTATATATATCTAAAATGGAGGATTGGCACCTTTTGTGTGCCAAGTGTTAAAATGAGATTTTTTTTTTTCCCTTTCTTCCTTTCTTTCTTTCTTTCACATGCTGAAACAGGGACACAATTGCCTTTTTGATAAAATTACTTTTTAGTAACCATTTTCTAATCTAATACCAAAAATGATATTTTCTATCAATTTGCTACAAATTAACTACAAATGTGTGATAAAATGATAACTAATTTCTATTTTTTCATATTAATCTGAGAAGTAGTCGCTAAAATGTAATTTTGCCAAAAAGTTACTTTTATTGACTTTTGGACAACTACTTTTAGTCATCACTTTCTAATTTAATACTAAACAAAAGATATTATTTATCAACTTAACACAAATTGACTTGATAGGTGCTTTAAAAGGACTATTAACTTTTTTTGTTTGGTATCAAGCTAGGAAATGGTCACCAAAAGATAAATTCCCCAAAAGATAAATTTCTCACCTTTTTTTTTCCTTTTTTTATTTTTGTTTGTATTATTTGCTCATTCTTATATGATAGAGGTATACGGTAGAGGTAAGTTGACGTTTGATATTCATTGCATATCTCTTTGTTTTTATGTGCGAGGATTAAAAAACCCATACTATACAATGTTCAACCCAAACTTAATAGACTGTACTATATTTTTCTGTTTTCTTTATGCCTATTCATTTCCTCTTTTAAAATTGAACATATAAAATTATAAATAGTCATAATTAAAAAGAGAGACAAATAAATGAAAGGAAGATTAAAAAAGAAAACGCGATTTGCCGAAATCTTCAAATTCTCCCGATTTGCTTCTGATACAAAAAAAAAAAAAAAAAAAAAAAAAAAATAAGAAGAAGAAGAAGAAGAAAAGAAAAGAAAAGAGAGTAAGAAAAAATCTATTTTAATCAAAATTCTTCCATATGGTTAATTACATAAAGTTGAAAAGATTTATACTTTATCTTATTTTCTTCTCCCTCTGACTTTTTCTCCTATTCTCTTTCTCAATCTAGATTTTTCTCTCATCTTTTTATGCTCTAATCTCAAACAAATTTTTAATATTTTTTTTCCATGGTTTTTCATTCTTTGTGAAACCTACTCAAAACCTTGCTAAGATTTATCGTTGTCATGCATTCTAAAATCTGCATTGTCGGATTTTGAGATACTTTCAACGGGTATACTTGCTTTGGTATATACCAATATGTTAAAACCATGATTGTGAGATGAGTTAAGCTCTAGAGAATTTTAATATTTTTCCACCAAATATCATAACGTGTCAGTTTCTTCGTTTTTTTACAAGTTTCTATTATTAAATTAATTGTTTTTCAAAATAATTTGTTTTTTTTGGGAGTATAATTAAATTTTGTGTGATACATTATGCTAACATCACATCAAAAATAATTTTGATTGAATATTAAAGATTATTTTTGTCTATATCTTTTAAATTTAATTGATATATTATATTAACAAATACATTTTATTATTTTAGAGAATAAGTATTCTGTTAAAATTCTAATTTACTAATAATATTATTTTTTTATAAATTAATCCGTGCATTGCACATTTGCACGGGATTCAAAGCTAGTTTACTCAGAACAATGGGGCCAAGGGATACGTATTGGCTTGCAAAAGGAAAAATGGTGGGGGATTGGCGGGGGAGGGACCGACCTTGACTTTCCAAAATAAATCACTATGCTAGTAATAATATTATTATTATTATTAATAGTCCATCCCCATCCCCAAGTGGCGCCGGGGGGCGGACTTAGAAATGGATGTTTGACTCAATATGAATAAAAGTAGGGTTTGCCTTATGGGACCACATCAATGAGTTATTCTTATGGATGAGAAAAACTTATATTAAGTACAACAAATTAATAAAAATATAATAAAATAAGATTATCAAAGTAGGTATTTTTTTTATCTCACAATCTCACTTTGTTCCATTATTATTCACTCGTAATATTTTGGCCAAGCTTTGATAATTGATATACTTGCATGTGTGAGTGTGTATACAAGTTGCTTGATATTCAGCTTCGACTTCACGTGATAATGCATTAAATTGCTTACCTTAATATGGGTGTTTAGCCAAAGTGACTCAAATAATTTGGGATAAAGGGAGTACAATGTTTGAGATGCTAAACGAGCATGTTGTACAAGTTGTTATCCTAAGTATTGTTTAAATTATTAATAAATTATATTATACTCTTTTAAGTTTGACTTATCAGTAAATTTTATTTTTAAAAAATGAACAAGAATTGCAAATGATAAAAAAAAAAAGATTGTAAAACTTTGAAAAGTTTAAAATAAGTAAAGGTGCAAAGAAAATTGAGAGGTGGCAATAACTCTCTCTTAAACAATAAAACATGTTTTTTAAAAGATTTTATTTTTTAACGTAGTATGTTAATATAGTTTCACAATAATCTCAAGAAGTGTACCATTACATAGTTTCAAATTAACATCAAGAAGTGAACCAATGGTTTTTGTGACTCATGCCTTAAAAGCAGAAGATATTGGATTCAACTTCTTACTCTCCTCTTGCAGTCAATCACTGATCATACTTATCTTGAATATTAATTTGCGTAAAGTGGACGATGACTGTATTTGTGTCCAAAGAGATTAGTTAGTGAGATCAAAGATTTGAATGCCCCTAATCACCACCAAAAATAAAATAAAATAAATAAAAATAAAGGGGAGGGAGGTGGTGTGGTTTTCACCGCATGAAAAGAAAGAAAAACAGACATGGTTGGAAAAATGAGGATCTCATTCCCAATCTATAAAGGTTATTATTAATCAAAGGCATAAAAAGCCTACCACACAAAATAAGCCACCTAGCATTACACTAACGACAAAAAAACTTTGACATTTTCAGCATCACCGTACCGCTTTAGCGCCATGGGAAGGCCGGAAGGGCACCAGACACGAACACCGCCTTATATACGGTGGGGAGAATAATAGAATAGTTTCCACGACGGCTGCCTCTTCTCTTCCCTTGGCAACACTCTAAAACGACAGCTGGACCTAGGGCATCCATTGTGTTGAAAAACACACGTGTCAGTATAAGGGCTGCTGCCATTCATTTAGAACGACAACGATCCTGTCGTCCTAGGTTCTTCCCATAAAAAAATTACGAGCATACGAGTATTTATACAGTATAAAGAGGCTACAGAGTTAGTGCGGGAATGGTCTAAAATATCTGGTGGTTGCTATCAACGGACAAAAGGAAGAGTCTTCTCTTTTCTTCTGTAGAGAGTCTTCGTCTCTCCTGTATTTTTTTTTTTTTTTTCTTGGTAAAATCATATCTCCTCTGTTTGCCGCTCTGGCTGTTGGAAATATATGACATTTTCGTGAATCATAAAGCACGCCCTCTCCCTGTGTGTGTGTGTGTGTGCGCGCGCGCGCGTGTTCCGGCAGAAGAGGAAGAGGTGAACATACGAACTCTCTGTCCGCTTCACTAGGTTTGTCTCTGTCTCTGTCTTTGTCTCTGTTTTTCTCTCTAACTTCCAGATTCTACCCTCTGTTTGGTTCTCAGGAAGAGGAAAGGGAAGGAAAGGAAAATTCTTTAGACCCCCTTTTTTTTTTTTAGAAAGCATTTTTCCTTTCATTTTCCTCGATCTTTCCGAGAACCAAACGGAGAGAACTGACTTTTGAAGCGTTTTAATTTATTTTTTTTCCCCAAGTGCCGTTGTTTGTTTTGTTTTTTTGTTTTTCCATTTTTTGCTACATAAGTAATTTGTGTAAAGTTAAGCTGTGTTTGGAATGGAGGGATTTAGAGAGGATGGAAAGGAATTCATTTATTATTTTGAATTCCAGTGTTTGGAATGGAAGGATTTATAAGGGGAAAGGAATTGACTCGCAAATGAGAAAAGACCTGATTTTGTTTTTGTTCGTTTTCTGTTTTGGGAGAAAGCATCGAGCTCCTCCTAACATGTGTTGAATCTATGCTTTTTGTTGAATATATTTTCTCCAGAGTTCTGATTATTTGCTCTTAAGCAAATGATGGCAAAGAAAAAAAAAAATTTTTTTTTTTATTTTTTTATTTTTTGGGACCCGAGGAAAAAAAAAAAAAAAACCCACTCATCTGAGCTTCATACAGCTGCAAAGTTTTATTTTATTTTCATTACTTTCTCTGCATCCAAACAGAGTATATAAATTTAAGGTCGTGGGTCGCTCTTGACCATTTTATTATTATTATTTTTTTGGGTGGGTGGGGGGTGGATGAATCATACAATTTGTTTTTGTTTAATTTTTCCCCTGATAGAGTAATTTCATCTGTTGGTTTACCACACATTTTGTCTGACTCTTCGGGTGGTTCCACTCCACCACATTGGCAAGACTTGAGCCAATGGAACCGCTTTGGTTGGTCATACAACATATTGATAAAATCTGTCTATATGAAAGGTTTCCCTCAAAATCAAAAGCTTGGGTGGATGCAAGAAACCAGACTTGACCTTAAGCAATCAAGACTTAGATGCCAATGGGTGCAAATTAATTTTGATCCATACTTTAAAAAAAAACATTTATCTTGCGACATCAAAGAAGAAACTTGCCACTTTATTGAGCAGTCAGTCAATTTTTTACAAATTGTTCCATTGATCTTATACAAATATTTACTATTTGTTATAGGTAGAACTCAGTTGTCGGATTGTGGTAGCTGTTGCCATGTTTCTTTGGAGGGGTAATCCTCATCATGATCAGGAAAATGATGCGCCACAGCCCGAATCAAAGGTAACGTTAAATTGAAGTCACTGAAAATCAATCTATTTCGACTCTTAACTAGCAGGGTTTGAGTGGTGATTTCTTTGCAATCGTCTGGATAGCAGCATTCCTTGCCTCTTTAAGTTTTTATGTACATATATCCTTGCCTATTGTTTTAATTATCATATGGAACCATGACTGTCCATGAGGAATATTAAATCTATCTGGCGCGGTGTTTATTTGGTACTCCACTCGACTCTATAATTATATCCCAATTACTTGGTATTGACCCACAAATCATATTTCACTCTTTAGCGTTGTCTAGGGTCACATGCAGGGGTTATGGGATGGGGGATGGGCTACCCCCTGTTGTGTAGCCCAAGGGCCAATTGGACTCTCCTTCAAAGAAAAAAAAGAATAAAAAGAAGGGAATTATGGAAATTGTTCTTTGACTGCGTAGCTCACTTGCAGTTAAGTACTTGGTGCTTGATGTGGGCTCTGAGAAGAAAATAATTTCTTTTCAAACTATTGATCTATTCTTTAAAGCTATTTACAGATCTGATTGGAAAAGAAATTGTATAGTGCTGAAAAACCTTATTTTTCATGCACAGATCAATGAGCTCAAGGTTGCAATAGGACCACTATCTGGACGCAGTTTACAGTACTGCTCTGATGCATGCTTGAGGAGATATTTGGAAGCTCGGAACTGGAATGTAGACAAATCAAAGAAAATGTTGGAAGAGACACTTGAGTGGAGATCAACCTATAAGCCTGAAGAAATTCGCTGGGTGAGTTGGAACAAATTTTGGAGCCTATTGACTACTTACAGGACTGTTTTCTTTAAGTTGATTTTTAGGCTGCGCATTTTCATCAACTGTTGTGTCTCATCCATAGAGTATTTTCACTACCCACGACTTGATTAACAATTCCCTCCACCTCCCTCCACCTTTAGAAGGAGAGAAAAAAAGAGAGGGAGGGGGGGGGGGGGGGGGGAGACTATCAGTCCTCTCTAACTTTAATTTAATTTATTTTCAATTTTATTTTATAAGAAGTGTTTGTCCTGATAAGCATGGTACTGGGAGGGGTGAGCGAATAAGGTCCTAACCTCCTCTCTTTCTTTTTTTTTTTTTTTTTTTTTTTTTTGGGGGGGGGGGGGGGGGGGGTGGTGTTTACAAAGTGTATACTCTCAAGACTCGAATTTGCGCCTTGGCACTTGGTAGGCTAAGATTTTTATCATTGCACCAGACAATGATCCCCTATACTTGCTCTGACCATGTACATTTATTTCTTTATCAGCATGAAATTGCAATTGAAGGTGAGACAGGAAAAGTATTCAGGGCAAATTTTCATGACCGGAATGGGAGAACTGTTCTTATACTGAGACCAGTGAAGCAGGTGTTATATTTGGATTATATTTAGTACAGATTCCTTTGAGCTTTGGTTGTTTTAAAAGTAACACCATTGCATTTGTTGCAGAACACAAAATCACTAGACAACCAGATCCGACATCTGGTGTATCTCATAGAGAATGCTATCTTTAATCTTCCCGAGGGTCAAGAACAAATGGCCTGGTTGATAGACTTCACTGGATGGTCATTGAGCACCAATGTGCCCATCAAATCTGCTCGAGATACTGTCAATATATTACAGAATCACTATCCTGAGAGGCTGGCCGTTGCTATTCTCTACAACCCCCCACGGATATTTGAAGCATTCTGGAAGGTTAGACTTCTACTCTCTCTGACTGCATTGTGGTTCTTTTATATGTACCACTAAGGCTGCCACCAAGTGCAACAATGCTGCACCTTGAACCACTGCCATCTCTCCTATATAACGATTATGACCCAGACTTGAATGAATAGCGAGCCATTCATATTAGATTGTCGGATCGGTGCAGCCAATCAGTTCTAACAATGCATATCATTCTTTTAACATACATCCTCCCCCTCCCCATCTCACCCATAGGCCCCCCACAAGAAAAAAAACAAAAATAAATAAAATCAAATAGCAAATAACAAATAACAGAAACAAAACCGACAACTAAGGGTTCATGCGTGCATTCTAGATTCCAGAGGCTTACTGTGTCTTTTTCATTTTTGGCTTAGGGATAGAAGAATGTGTCATATCTTAATCCCAAAAATGTATTTTTCCTTTTTTTTCTGTGTGGCAACTGCTCTCTAATTGGAATATTAATCTCTGTCCATGCAGATCGTCAAGTATTTCTTGGAGGCCAAAACTTTCCAAAAGGTGAAATTTGTGTACCCAAAGGATAAAGAAAGTGTGGAGCTCATGAGATCATACTTCGATGTAGAAAATCTTCCAACTGAGTTTGGAGGAAAAGCCACGTTGGAGTATGACCATGAGGAGTTCTCGAGGTTAATGGCTCAAGACGATGTGAAAGCTGCCAGCTGGTGGGGATTTGACGAGAACGGTCACCATTCTAGTAATGGGTATTCTGGAGCAGAAGTGGCTCCAGAGCCTGTGTGCCTTGCACCAGCAGCCAGCTGAGCCATCGGCCCCCAATTAAGCATATTATTGTTGTAATAATCTATAGGATCCTCTTTAAACCTGAATGTAGGGGGAACTGGAGTAAATGAGACGATGGCGATGATTATCATTCAATTTTTGCTTTTATAATTTTAATGGGGCAGTAGTCTATCCCCTTTCATACCTCATCATCTTGCTCATACCCTGTGTGTGTGTGGATCTGGATGGTCCTTGTGATATCTGCACATATTGTGATAACCCATAACAGTATGAAATGATTTGAAAAATCCAACAGGTACAACATTTGTCATTTGGTATTTGTAAAACCATTATCAAATGCAGTATATACTTCATCAAAAAAAAAAAAAAAAAAAACCATTATCAAATGCAGTATATAAAATTCAAGGCCCCGTTCCATTAATGGATATCATATTGTAACTCATAAGCAGCAGATGGTTTTCTTTCACCCTCATACAGCCTGGGCTGATCTATCATCATTTAGCATATCAATCATCCAAAAATGTATCAAACCTACACTTCGAGGACAGTGAAACTATGCTTATTTTTTGGATCTCCATATTCGCAATGACCATTTGTTACCACCCCCCAAGCCAATAACAACAGCAAAAAATAAAAAAAATAAAAAAAAAACCATTTTTGACCACCAGTATAAGCAACATGCTGACATTAGCTTCTCAGAAACAGATTTATTTACAAGGTAATAGAATTCATACAAACTTAAATATATATAATCCCACAATCCATCAAATTTTAATCCCTTCCCATGAGCAGAAATTTCATATTTGTCATGCCCTTAAAAAGAAACAAACAATGCACAGCTTTGAACAATTTTTTTTTTTTTTTTCCTTTAACTTTATATTAAAAAAAAAAAAAGGGACGAAAATGATGAAATAGCACACGAAAAACGAATGACTGTGTTAGCTACAAGAAGAGACTACTCAGTGACAGTCAAAGATGTCATCTCAAAAACAAGACTAAGTTAGCTGCCTTTGGATTTTGAGGGTATAAAAGGTAATGCAGGTTCAGGTAGTAGGAATTAGACAAGTCGCCGTTTGAAGTTTCGGGTGGTTGCTTGATAAGTGCGTACCAGCAAACCAACTCCAATTCCGACTCCCAGACATATGCCAAGGCCAATCCCTACACCAACCCTCACACCTGCATTGAACCAAGAGAGTTCACCATCTTCCTCTTCTATATCCATCCTCCTCCAGTACATGTCGTCGTAGTCTTCTTCATGTTCCAGTTTGTAGTTTCTGTATTCTGGTACCTGAAAGGTAAAAAAATGGAAGTCAGTGAAAAATTGGACATAGGAAATGCATACTTAGTGCGGGAGGATTAAGAGCATAGAAATAATAGAAAGCTTAATTGAACATGATGATAAATAACAGACTTCTTTGTGACCCTACACTATGATAAATAACCGACCTATTCCATCCACCCAGTTTTAGCCCTTTATGGCAAATTACAACCAGTCCAACTACTTCAGTAGGGACATTAATAAGATAACTAAGCAAACAAGAGAACAGAGTTACAGAGGAGAAGAAGAGGGTGGGGGGTTTTTTTTTGGAAGGGGAGAGAGAGGGAACGGGGGGGGGGTGTGGGGTGATTGCAACATGGGAGCAAAACACATTGTGTCCTTTATGTCAGGAATACACATATACACATGATAATAAATCTAAATAAAAGCAACCATCAAATTCCTTATCTGGATTGTTCTTCACCATTAATGGAATGCAAAACAAGAGTTCATCTATACTGATATCGAAGTGATCTAACAGATTAGAGAGAAAATCCAATGAACAAAATGTAGTTCGCAGTTAGACTCATCAAGTTGGGTTGAATGTTAGTGTACTCTTCATTCCATCTACTCAAACAACTCTTACCACAATAACCATTATAGGAACACCATAATCATATTCAGAGACACAGCCTCACACACACAAAACACACATATCGAACATCAAGTCTCCTGAAAAGAAAATGGAAACTTTTTGCATGTGCATAAAAATAGGCATCTAGGGAGAAAGACGGCAAAGGGGAAGAGGGGGTCCATATGGAGAAGAAAATTGTAACAGCTCAAGAAATCCAAGAGAATTTCAATTTTTTGCATGTGTTTGAAAATAGGCATCTAGGGAAGAACAGGAAAGGGGAAAAACTGGGGGTGGGGAGGACCTCATATGGAGAAAACAGCTCAAAGAAATCCCAGAGAATGTCAATATGGGGCTTTTTCTTAACATACAAATTTTCGAGTAGATAAGTAGTAGTTGAAATATTAGTTACAAGGTACAAAATCAAGTTACACAAAGCAACATTAGGATTTAGATGCAAACATTTTTAACTTTTAACTAAAATGAAAAAAAAAAACATTATATACTTGACTCATAAATGAACTCATCTTCATTTTTGTACTCATCAGAAGTTTAGATATTAGCCCAAACTTCACAAGAATGTCAATGAGAATTTTTAAAGTACATGTTTTAAATCTATCATGGCTGCTCCTCCAAAATCTAGAAAAAATGTTTCCCTCTCCTTGTTGGTTGGAAAAGTGAGTGTTGATTAAATGATGGCAAGCATCTAATGATCCAATACCTCTATAGTAGTTTTGTCAGATGACTCATGATGAGCAGGTTCTGTATATATGCATAATACAAACACACTGACAAATAATGAGGTTTTTGATAAGCATGACAAATAATGAGGTTTACAGAATGAAAAATCCACTCGGTTGTACAAAAGGCAAGTGATAAGTAGTGGGATTTACTTGCCCTTTAATATATCCTGCATTCCTGCTTAAAGGTTGAAGTGAAAGAAATTATGATGATATCCTATTCCTTCATACGGTCAGGTGGTTGAAAATTTTGGGTGCAAGGTTTTAAAAAATGTTGTCATCAGCCTTGTCCAAATTTCTCCACATGCTAATTTCTAGCCAAGATAGTCTCCAAGGCAGGTCTTGAGCACACAAACACAATGGCTCCCATTTGATGTATATCAAAATTAACAACATATTTCACAAGCTCGGGGTAATCCACACATCACTCAAGATAAGCTGGCTTCACACTGAGTTGGTTAATATAAAATAACATAGAACTTTGCAAGACAACTCACTTAAGTTGAAGCACAGCTGACATAAAGGCCAACCAAGCCCCAAGAAAACACTACCAGGAAATTAGACCCAGACAGTGGGCCCCACATGTGAAGAACAAGCACAACCTGGCTCTGCAATTTTGGCCCACGTGCATCAGACCTATGGCAGAAAATGGATATTGAAAAAAATGCAACAGAAAACAAGAAGGGTGATAGAATGAATATTATCCCATCACTTAAAAACATGTGCCCTGCTTGCCCATACCCCCATGACACATCCAGGATAAGATTCTGTTTGCCAATCCAAGAATTTCCAACCGAAATGGGCTTTGGTGTAGCAAGAAACATGTTTGCGAAAAGGAAGCATACAAGAAGCTAACCTAAACAAAAAGGGATTTTTTTTTTTTTTTTTTTTTTGGGGGAAATGCTAAATTGCCAAATTTTTGGCCCAAATACTCTTGCCTGCGGCAACTAGGCTAAACAATGAAAATTTTTTCTAAACAAATAACTATTCATAGTAGGCTGATGTGGTGGTTGCCACATCATTTGGGCGAGAGAATTTAGACAAAAAAATTTGATTAATATAGCATAACATGGCATACTCTGCATCACAGTATTTTCTAAAAATCAAACCATAACAAGCCATATAACACTAAGAGGGGACTGTTAGTCACTCTACCGATTGCCCCATATCTGGATTATAATACTTTAGTACAGATTATATCCAAAATGAACTAATTTGCTACTTTCACAGTAATTGCAAGGATACTGTAGAACCAGACTCGAGAGAATATGCACCCCCTTAAACAAGTAATTATCAGTGCAGCAGTACACTAGTAGATAACCACAATATCTTCTAATAGAACATCACAAAATTAGAATATGAAGATAGATATATTTCCAGTTTTTTACCTGCAAATCGAGCCCCGAATCGACATCTTTTTGGCATTCAGTTGTCTCATACTCTGGAATTGCATCCAACATGCCCTTTCTATTGTGCTTCTTCCGGGAACTAATCTGCAAAGTTTTGGTCAAGATGATTGGGGCTCCCGAAAAGCAACCTGCGACATAAACCTCAATGGTTGGTGACACTAATTCAGGACCCACACTATGTTTTCCCTTCAAGAAGCCTGTGCCAGCAATAATATCCTGATTCACAATTCATACTCCATCGCTTGGCATTGCTTTTTCAATTCTCCGATGAAACCGTTACTATTAGACATATCCAGAACCCCAGAGAGAATTAGATCCTCTTTATCCAAAACCTCAAACTTCACACTCCCTGTCAACCTTATACTGTCTGTGCTCACAAATGTGGCTTCTTCGGATTTCTTATCCACTCGATCTCTTCTAAGAAGGCAAGAGACCCCATCCGAGTAAATGCTACTTCTGGCACCATTTACTTCAAGGAGAGTGTCCGGGCTTAGAGGGATATGATTGAGAGTGAGAAACTCGGGGGTCGAATCATCAACCTCAAAATTACTAACCCTCACGTAGAAGACTCTCAAATCAAACCAAGCGGATGATAATTTGCTGCACTGTTGGTATGCAGGGTGCCTAATAATCTGAAGGCAAGGATTGACCGGTTCATCTTTGCTCATTGTTTCATAAGAACACTCCATGATTAAGGAGCTTAATGCCTCACTGAAAACTTTCAACATTGATCGAAATGATAACATCGAAGAGAATCGTTCACAGCGACAAAACCTGTTTCGAAATCAACCAAGTATATGCTGCTTAGAATATTGAAACACTAGATGACATTAAAAACTAATAACTCTGTTTTCAGGGGAAGTAAAGCAGTAGGAAAAAAAAACAAAAAAATTCTGGTGTAAAGATATACTTTCTCAAAGAAAAGTAAAGAGACATGCTATTTTTTTCTTTTTTTTTTTTTTTTGCAAGCTTCACTGTAAAATATCTATAGCAGATGGAAGCCTTAAAAGAAAATTTTTTTTTGCAGGAAATTTCTACGAACTATTTTCCTTCGAAACAAACAGAACCTAAGATGGAGTTCTTGTTTAGAGATATGGAATGATATTGGAAAATCAAAAACCAAAAGAACCCAGAAACCCAAATATCCTTGGAATAAATAAATAAATTGAAAGAAAAGGAACCTAATATTTAGGAACAGATATCCTTCGAATAAGGAAAATAGAACAAGACAGGACCATAACTGAAAAGGGTATGCAATACAGCTATGATATCTAACCAGATGGGATCAAAAAGGTATGTGCAGCTGTAATATCTAATTACAAGTGAAAGGAAAACACTTCAGAGAAATAGAACCCTTAAAAACAAGAAAATAAAGAGAGGAAAATAAAGTGATTAATACCCAAATTGGATACAAAAAAAAAAAACGAAATAATTCGATTGAAGAAGATGTAGAAAGCGATACATGCGGAAAATGATTAATAACCAAATTGGAAACAAAAACACAAAAAAACAATTTGTATACGAAACCAATTCTGAAAACACCAAAATTGGAAGTAAAAAACTACAGAACAGAAAACAAAATCGTTTTGAATTTGGAATTATTAAATAAAAAAACCCACAAATATTAGCTCAAGGGATCTAAAGCCAAGCAAAGAATAACTCACTCTTCAACGTTCACGTCGTTCAAATATCAAAGTAAGCAGAGATTAGATTGAACTTATGAACTCTGCAACTATATTTTCTCGAGAAAAAACAGAGTAGAGGGAGGAAAAAAAATGCCACATATTCCAAAAACGGCAGGCTTATTAGCAAAAACATCCACGTCATACAACCGGCCAAAAACAAAGAAATCCACTCTTTCTCTCTCTCTCTAGAATGATACAGAACCACAAGCAATTATATAATTCCCAAAAATGAACTTACCGAGAAAATCTTCCAACCACAAGACCACAACCTCTCTCTCTCTCTCTCTCTCTCCTTCTCGTTGTAAACAATTATTTAAGACGGCATATATAGGAATACATATCCAAAAAATCGAATACCAGCTGCGAGTGATTTCTCTAATCGCTATCAACCTTAAGGTGAGAGAGGTTTTGGTCTCCAACCCACAATTCGTGGCCAAACGCGAGTAATCAATCACAAACAGGAAAAGAAGCACAACGACTCCCTCTCTCTCTCTCTCTCTCTCTCTCTCTCTCTAGACTAGGCTATCTCCCTCCGTATAAAATTATTGTAAGAAATCTAGAGGTGGACGAAATCTGAATTTTCTCCAATTTGTCTCCCGAGATGTGGAAAATTCTGAAATTGGGTTTGGTGATTTATATATGGTGGTGGTGGAGGTGGGTGGGCCTGCCTCGCCTTTCTTCGTATCATACATGATCTTATCCCAAAAAACAGCTAAATATTGAAATTCACATTCACGAGGACGCTGTCTCACTGTCTTGAAAGGGATGCACGCTTGCTTAGACATGATTGTATCAACTTTACTATGGGCCTTAAATGATCCTTTCGCAATTTATTGTTGGGTTTCTATTCGCAGGCAAAGATTCGCTTATCATCCTTCATTTATTTTATATTTTAAAGATTTATTAAAATTTAAAAGAATTTAAAAATTTATTTTGAACAACCTTTTTTTTTAAAAAAATTTCAAAATTTATTATTTAAGTAGAATTTTGGTAATTTACTATCTTTGTTTTATAAATAACTACAAGGTCTATTTAAATGATAGATTTTTAAAATACTTTCTCCTACAAAATCGTTTAAAATGATGTTTTGTAGTAGATTATGTTATTAGTTTTTATGAAAACTTTTTATATTTTTTCATAAATTCTTTAAATATAAAGTAAGTAGGAGGATGAAAAGAAAGTCTTGGGATGCCAATAGAGGCCCTTTTATTGTTTTATTTTGCAGGTCCAAGCCTGGTGAACTTGAACACTAATCTACATGCACACTATTCCGGCCCACTTAAATTTTTTTCATATTTTCTTCCCTCGAAATATATTATTTGAACTCCTACGGTTTCACCTCTTTGTAAAACTCATTGTTTATGTGAACTATAGGACGTTTTACATGGGTCGTTTTGTCTGGACTTGAAAATTCAATAGTAATAAAGTCTAAGATATCCTCGATCATTAAATAAAAAAATAAAAAAATAAAACCCTTATTCTTGTTGTGATTTAGGTCTAAACTAGTCTTATTTGATGCACAACTCACTAAGAAGCCATGTATCCCATAATGAGGGATTAAAAAATAGATGTCACATTAGCACATAAATGAGTATGGAGGAAGTTACACCACCATGCCAAAAGTGATGGGCCGACCGTATTTAGAAAGGTGCAAGAGGCATGTTGCGGAGTTTGCAGGTTAAAATGGCCGGTTCGACCCATGACATTTTTGGTTCTAATAGATAAAAAGGAAAAAAAATAATAATAACCGCATAATTTTTGACATTTTATTTGTCAACTAATCTCAAAATTTGATCTCACTAGAACAAGGGCTTGTTATGGGCTTTAAGAATTCAACCAACCCCGATCCAGTCCAACTCTTAAAAATTAAAATGAATTAGCATTTTCTTAACGGCTAATGATGATTTAAGAAACATTGGAAAATTTGTCAGAAAAGGCGATTAGGAGAGTTTCTCATCATATAAAATTTGTAACGCTAGCATTTTCTTTAATTAGTTAATTAAAGCACTTTCCCTTTTTTTCTTTTTCTCTTTCCCACAAGAAGGTTCCTGAGGCTTCTTTCAAGTATCATTATTATTATTTTTATTCCTTCTTTAAACTTTTTTTTTTTTAATCAAATAAAAGGATTGCAAGCATCATAGACTATCCTAAGATCCCAACTATGTTGGCACCACAGAAAACCCAAATCATGTGCTATAACCCATCTTTTATTAAAATAAAGGAAAACAACATTGGAAAAATAAAAGAAAAAAAAACAATTAAGAGAAAGCTCATTCCCCAAGACAACTAAGGTCTAAACCTATAATAAGGTAAACCATACATATCCCTAGTAGTAATAGACAAAACCTCCATAGAAGCTGTCTACCACCAAGTAAAGCTAGAAGATCCCAAACCTTTTTCAAGTATCATTATTAACATTATGATTTTTTGTGTTCTCTTTGTACAGTCGAAAAGGGACCCATTTTTATAACTAGAAAAAGGCCATTAGGGGTTTTTGACCGAAATGGCAACCGAAGCTTCAAGCACTTGAGTAGGAAAGAGAGTAGATCACATGCAACCAATAAAAAATGTCCCATGAGACCATGGGCGGTAAGAAGCCATTATCAATGTAGCCCATTGTTTTGTTGAAGTTAGTTAACTTATTTTATTAATTATTTGATGATAAAAAAAATTAAATTTCAAGAGTAAATCTCAAAAGATAGCTAAGTGGATAAGGGATCATGTCCCGAGAAATAAAAGTTATGAGTTTAATTTTTACTAACCATTTAGAGCCATCAAAACAAAGTTTTTATAGTTCTGATTGGTGTTGATCTCATCTAGTTTATATGGATTGTATAATCTTACATGTGTTCGGGATTTGTTTGAAGGGTTTTATTTTTATTATTAAATAAGATAAAAAAGAGATGGATTAATAATTGTTGAGACTTACGTATCAAATAAAAAGTATCGTGTTTAACTTCCCACTCTCTTTTTGGAATTTCTATTTGAATTTATCTTGTATATTAACTGACCTATAATGGATTATTACTGTATCATATTATATTATAAAGAATTAATTGGAGTGAAGGTTTTAATACCTCTCTTTAAAAATTAAAAAAATGAAAAACACCCACATCACGTACACCTACTCCATAATAATATGTTGTACTAGTGTGATTTCCTCTCCTTTTGAAGGAGGGCCCTCGTTCCGAGTAGTCATAAAGTAGATTTAGAATCTTCCCCATTACCCATAAAGAAATGGGGAAATTACTAATGCATTTGCCTTATTAGGAGTAATTTTCAACAAGGATGCTTTGACTATTAACTTGTTTTTGTTTGTAGTAGTTTATAGTAAAGCCAGTAGTCAATTTGTTACAAATCAATAGTCAGAGGAATTACTGCAAAAGAGTAGAATGTTTATGTAATTTTCACTTCTTGTGTGAACCACAAGTTGGGGGTCCACGACCCACGAGGCCGTATTCTATGGGCCGATGTGGATTGGGCCAACCAACCCTAGTTAGAAGAGGCTGTCATTTCATTCAGTGGGGCCAGTGGCGATACTTCGCTGGCGGCTTTAAGATTGGTTGAGCATTGTTGAGGCCTCGTTGCGCCTTTCCATGGCACGCGTTAAAGTTGAGAATTTTCATGGACTGATAGTCAAACTTACCGACCAAGATGATAAAGGAGCTTGACCTTTTTAGAGGGTCAAATTTTGTTTTGTTTAGTTTTTAATTATTATTTTTAAATTTTCTGTAAATTGATTAACAAATATAGATAATATGGTCCACCGGATTCAATTCATCAATTTGGGGGGGGGGGGGGGGGCGCTGTGGGAAATTTTAATTTTTTAAATGCATTTAAAAACATGAAATACGCTAAGATTGTTTGATAGTACGATGTCTTTTAGAGCAGATCATAAAAATAGATTAGATAATGCTGTTTCATAGACAATTTATAGGAGACCCGTAAAACTCGTCCCCATGTCAAGATCTTACATTTAACAATTGCTTAAAAATAAATAAAAGAAAAAAGACGGTTTAAGATTCTTGGCTTATTAACCAAGTAAGAATTATGGAAAGATAATAATCCATCTAGTTACATCGTATGAGTGATACTACATTTATTAAATTCATTCACAGGGAATACGTAGCATTCAATTTTTATCTTTAAGTTAAGATTAAAAAAAAGAGGCTAAGTTTTTATACTAACTACTAGTTAAGAAAAATGGGTAGATTTATTCTATCTCGTTAACTTTATCTATTTCTGATCTAATCCTTGACTAAGCCTTACTCGTTTTGTCCATAAAGGTTGATCTCTTTGAAAAAACATGCATATTCAGAAACAACAATTAATACATTGGCACTTGCATGTTCAATTTATCATTCCAATATTATCATCTTATCAAATATTGTAGGATGGTTTCCACACCCATTGTAGACACCCCATTTTGTCCCTACATTTGATGATGATTTCCCGATGATGAGGTCCACAATGTTTGCCGTCTACTCGGGTCTCTTTCTACGCGCAAAGCAAGCAAATGGGGACTCAAACGATTAAATTGGACAGCCGAGGAAGGTGGTGCGTACGCATATTATAAATATGCGTACGCATTGTGGTTTCATGCGTACCCATGAATAGCCATGCGTACGCATAAAATGAATATGCGTACGCATGAGATTCTATTTTCCTCATCTGAATGATGCCTGCCTTCCACTTCGACCGAAAGTGTTGTCGGGGAATGATTTGGCCTTGAATTGGCCCGACCATTGAACAAGGGGAGCGTGGGGGGGGTCAGAGAGGATGGAGTTTGAAGTCATGCATGACGACCTCACCCGGGTGATTTTTCCTATAAATAGCAGGAGCTCTTGGGAGCTCAGGGAGGACAGAGGGGGAACAGACGAAAGAAGGGGGGGACGGACGGAGAAGGCAGAAACGGGGGGAAGGTCAGTGAGAGGAAATAGATAGAGAAATAATGAGGGGCAGCATTTTGAGTAACTGCTAGTTATTCTGAGGGTAAGAGAAATATGGGAAAGGTGAGAGAAATAAACTGAGAGAAAAGAGAGGAAAATATAACAGAGAGTTAGACCAGTGAGACTGGGAAAAGCTTGTTTTGCGCAACAGGGGAGACGCTGCCGGGTTGACGGTGGACCTGAGGGAAGGATTTAATTTCAATTTGCTTTATTTTTAAGAGGTACGCAGTATTTATTTATTTATATAATTATGTAGGATGTTTAAAAATTGATTCATTGTATACACTGTCCATTTTTGACCAATAATGTTTTTCGGGAGGTCCAAATCCGCGGAGAAGATAATTTGGTGAAACCATGAGTACTCGCGAAATGTCATGCGTACGCATAATTTTATTATGCATATGCATGGTATGTGCGTACGCATGGTAAGACCGCGAGTACTCGCGACAGTGCGTTTTCTCTTATTTTCATTCTGTTAAGGCTTCTATATTTTGTTATTAAATGTTTATGCTTTATTTATTTATTTTATGCCATTAATCCATCATTCGTGTGTGCCATTTATTTATTGTATGATTAACAGGTGATCCGGATTTTATTAAAATATTAAATATGGTCAATGAATACAAGAATGAGGGCCGGTTTATTACCGGGCATTGTTGGGTGCCTAACACCTTCCCAACATGTACCTTAGCTACGAACCCATCTCTGGTCAATAAAATTGGTCCTGGACCCTTCCAGGTGGCGACTCTCATTTGCACGCTAATCCTAAATGGATTAGCACCATCAGAAAGCAGAAAAGCAGGTAAATACAGGTGAACTGGGGGAACGCGCGAGCGCGCGTGGTGGCGGTGAAAAAAGGTCGGTGCGACCACACCCATTTTTATTACATTTACATCTCTCCATGAATAGAATAATGTGGAAAAAGAGAAGCAAAAAATTGCATGCAAATAAGTAAACAAAATTCATGTGCATTTTCTCCTTAGCCTTTTGATCTAGTAACTTCTGTGTAGAAGAATCGCCTGGACAGATAATTGATATTTAGCATGTTTAGTATGACTCTAGCGTTCTAAAGGCAAGAATTGTACTCGTTTTTATTATCATACAAATATCAAATTTAGTCTTTCCAACTCTCTAATCAAGACGTGGGGTCTATATAGGCTCTATGAAACTAGTTTCACCCTTTGCCAAGAGAATTGCTAGGATCAATTATTGTTCATTTATTTTAGGGGGCCATCAGTCCACAAAATATAACTTATTTAGCAAATAGTCATCCAACTCTTTTTTCAATTCACTTAGTCCATTTGGCTTATAGCTGATTAAAATACTTTCATTTTTATTAAGTTATTTATTTATCTCTCTCTTCGCTTACCCCTCTTCATTTTCTACCCTGAAACCACCCAATCACCATCTCTCTCTTCTCAAACCCCAACCCAAACAACAACTACAGTGGTGGCTGATTTCCATCGATGTCTGACCTTTGGCAACAACAACTGGCTATGAAGTTCGTCGGTATCGAACTCCTTCAAACCAGATTTGAAAACGAACACCAGATCTGAAGAAACCAGATTTGAAACTCACCAAATCTAACTTCCCTACTTCCCTCCCTCTCTCTACCTCTCTCGCTCTCTGTCTTCTCACTCTACTGCTATTTCTCTTTTCCAGATCTAAATCTTACCAGCGTGCTTAGACTCCAATAATTTTTTCTACCACAAAAAATAACCATTGTCACCGATGATCGTATTCCCCATAACTAGGACCCTTTGTTGGCTGCAACTCGTCTTCAAAACTTTTATTACCACCATTCTCAACTCATCTTTAGTTCACTATTGTTTGTGTAGTCTTTGGGTTTGTTGTTTTTTAGGGTTAGGTGTTAAGTTTTATTCTCTATTTTACCTCCGTTTTGCCATTGGGACCCTTGGGGATTCTCTTTGTATGCTACTTACATCTTCATTAATAATATAAACCTTTTTTGGATAATAATAAAAATAAAAAATAAAAAATACCACCATTCTCATGTTTTTCTTCCAATCCTATATCCTAGTTATTTTCAATTGGGTTCATATAATTTTTGCCATAAGAAAATATGTTGGGAACAATCCTAACTTTGAAGAAGTTATCGCGAATCTACATGCTTAAGTGAAGAAACACCATCATTAAGTACATCACTAAATCCTTAACTATTACAAACCCTAACTCTTGACGTAGTAAAATTTTACTACTTCGTTGTAAAATTTATTTCATTAAGTAGTAAAATTTACTATTGAATTTTATTATTTTAGAAAGTAGTAAAATTTTACAGTTTTATAAGTATTACGTTAAACTGTGCCAAGTAGTAAAATTTTACGATTTCAATTTTTTTAATAATTACCTAATTAATATGGATATTTTTTCGAAAATATCGACGATTAGGTTCAAAAAATATAATTTTTAAAAAAAAAAACGGATATGTATACTATAAGTTATAAGTTTTTAAAAATTATAATAGTACAAAGTTAAGTTAGCTATCTAGGATGCCCTTCATAACAAAAAAAAATGAGTGTCCCTTAGTAATAATAAGGGCAAACTTGAGATTTTTAAAAGATATGTGATTAATTGATAAATAAGTTTAATTTCATTAATTAATTGACTTAGAAAAACTTATACTTGATTAATTACCAATATCTTACTAAAAATTGGACTATTCTTCAATTTCCCCTTTAGGCTTTATTTTATTTTATTTTTTTTGGGCAGACTGTTCATTTATTTCAGTCATCTCTGGTAAGGAATCTGACGGGGTAAGTCCTTAGCATTTACCTAACCCTTTCTTCACGCTTTCATTTTACCCATGGCATCATAAATGGAAGGATGTCATTTTAGGAGGTGATGCTAGCGTAATAATTCCCAAAATGAAATGAAAAATAAAAAATAAGAAATGAGAAATGAGAAGTGAGAAGATTGCCGATAAAGTCAACCATATCAGGCCAAAACATTGTATTTATCAAAGGACACGAGGGTTTTGAAGAGAATATGTTCCGCAAATCAACAGCATAGTAAGGTGTGGATCATTTTTGCTTAGTTCGCTTTAAGTCCATTTCGTGTTGTCCGCTAACGGCTATTGATCTTTCCACTCCACTTGATTATGACTTCTTCACCCACTCCTCGCCCCCGCAGCCAAAATTGGAAAAGATGGAGCCAGAGCGGGAGAATTAATTTCAATTAATTAATTAAAGGATTCAAATTATTTCCCAACTTTACCAAAAAATAAATAAATAAATTTCCCAAGGCCATGTTCAGGTTTCACAAAGCATTTTAAGGCGCCAATCCACCATCCCCTAAAGAAGAAGAAGAAGAAGAAGAAGAAGAGATATTAAACTCATCACCATAACTTACATTAGGTATCAATTTTATAATTTCATGAAAGACCTCAATTCCAAACTTTTCATTTTCTTTTTCTGTTTTTTTTTTTGGCCAATGATGATATTTAAATCTTTGATCAGACTATTCCATAAAATACGGGCTATAAGGACACCACTTATCTCCTATCAATTAATGTTTATGATAAATTTGTTGGAAAATATGTGTTACTTTTATAATTCTGTCAAAATAGTAAGCATATAAAATACAAATAAAAGGAAATAAATTTTAGAAAATCACAAACTTACAGTCTGCAGAAGATGATTGAACCAAGAACGAAACGATCAAGGATAGCGTTTGACGCTATGTCCTTAAGACAGATTTCACCCCTTAGTTGGTGCTTTGAATTGCTCGGACGTTTATCTCCTAAGATACAATGATTTGCACGCACAAAAGAAGTACTGTAATCGGTGTGTCTACAAAACCTACTGTGTCCTTACTCTCTCTCTAATGATAACTCATAATGATGCGAAAATTAACGGTAATAATTTAAACTAGCAAAATTGAATTTTACTTAAAAAATAACACATATGGGTCCATCTTCTTGACTTGACCCGACCCAATTCAATGCGGACAGATACGCGTATGTTTTTGGGTCCAAACCCAATTTTGCTTAGATTTACTTGCTTTAAACAAAAAGTAAAAACAGCTTGGCATCGTCCTTTTCGAGACTTATACATATAGCTCCTGAAATACGTGATTCCTTAGTGGAGTTTTACCTTGAGAATCATTCACGAAGTTCGAGTATAAACAGCTTGCTATGGGTTTGTCAGCTACGAAGAATCCTCTTTTTAGTTTTTGTTTTATAGAATGCTTTTTGTGCCTTTAGTTTCCCGCATGTTGACTGGCTTGGCTTGCTGCCCATAAGCACCCAAATCTTTTATATTTTGTTCAAGTGGTGGTTTTGTTACCAATATGTTTAAGAAATCCATTTTATATGTAATTAAATTTATCTATATCTATATTTATTTCTCTATTTATATGTTACTTAGAAAAAGTTGAATCCCAAAAAAATTTTGAAACGACCAATATATCTTTATTTTTTTTAAAAAAAATACATATCTACCATTTTTTTAATTGAAATATATAGTAAACATTTTTATAATTTGGTAACAAATGAAAATTAGATTTTAAGTCAAACTCTTAACAAATTAAAGTTAGATTCTTACTCAAAAATTTTTTTTTTTTTAGAGCAACTATCAAGTTACCTGATAATATATATGAATATAAACTCTTTAAATATTTTTTTTTATGAAGGAAAAAAATTCTAAATGTATATCTAAAGAATTTTTTATTTTTCATTGACAATTTTAATTATAAAAAAAAAATGTACTTTTGAATTTTAAATTTTTTTTAATGAAAAAATATAAAATCTTTATGTATTTATTATTTTGTATAATTAATATTATTGAAAATTATTCACGTGTAACGTACGTGTGCTATATCTAGTTAATAGAAGAAGGTGGGGGAAAGGATTTGCATGTTGAACAAATTGATATTTTTATATTCAAAGTAAAAAAAATTACTTCAAAGGAAAAATTAAAAAATTACAACAAATTTATTTATTTATTTTCTATTTTTGGAGTGGGCAAGAGAAAATCCTCAAAATCCGACAGTTCAATATCATTTGATCACATATTACTTTTAGCTACAATAGTACAAATGTACAATGCCTTCGGTTGGGTACTTTTGTATTAACGATTTTAATTCCATGAAAAACTAGTGGAACATTTCTAATCAAGGTGAGTCGTAATCTCCTTCTTCGAGCCACAACCAATGAATCAATGACACCCTCCTTTCAAACATCCTCCACCGTAGGATGGTCACAGGGTTTCACATAGCCAAATACTCTGCATCCATCAGCACCGTTAATTTTCCAACCACATGAATCCTCTTTACAACCCACATCACAGCTCAAAACGCGAAACCGCGAAGCGACACAAGTGGCCTGATGAGTCGGACTCGTACCCTAGAACACAAACCTTACCGACGTACACCACATGCACTTTATATAGAGAGAAGGAGAAGACCCATGGACCATGGTTAAAAAGTCTCTAACCACGGTCAGCCACCCCTTACTCATTCAACTCTCTCTTATATCTTCTCACTGCCTTTCGACCTCATCCCTTCTTTGGTTGTCTTTTCTTCTGCAACAAAAAAGAATAGGATATGAATAGAGATAGATGGATACTAGACAAAGAAAAGGAGAGATGGTCTTAATGGCCTTTTGATCCATTTAGTATTCCTTATTCTGTTCAATAGAAGGCCCTTTTTTTTCTTTTTTTACCTAATTTTTTTTTCTCAAAGGGTCTTGGATTGAAGAGGGAGAGAAGATGGTATTGTTGGAGTTTTTAGTTTCTGGGTATTGATGAAAGCTATTGGTCAAGTGGGGAAATCTGCTATATGGGATCTTAGAGAGAGTGAAGAGGAGAGGTGGGTTTTGGAAATATTGGGTGCCTTATGGTTTGATAGAAAGAGGGATTCAATAGAAGCAAAGGGATGGAAAAGATAGGAAAATGAAAACAAAGATTTGATTTTGGTGGTGTATTTAGTATTTTTGGAGGGTATTGGTGAACTGCATAGTAATAGCTCGTTGGTTGAGAGAGAGGGAAAAAAAAAAAAAAAAAAAGGATTGATGGGTAAGAAGAAGGCGGCGAAGAAAACGAAGGAACTATCAGTAGCAATCGCAGAAGCTTCATCAGTAGGAGATGAAACCCAACAACAGCAGCAACAGCAACAGCAACAGCCTCAGACTCCTAGAAAGAGAGGTAGGCCTCGGAAAAGCATAGAGAAGGCTGAAAGCGAAGAGAAAAAAATAGAATCAGCAGAAGAAGCCCTAGACGTTATAGAGAGTGAATCCAAGAGAGTTAAAACCGGCGAGGAAACACAGCAGCAGCAGCAGCAGCAGCTAGAGGAAGAGGCATCAACGGCTTCTTTGAAGAAGGAAGAGGGACAATCTGAAGAGAGGAAGTTATCAAAGGAGCCTCCTACAAGAAGCAGAGCTAGACGAAAAAGCAAACCACGAAAGAGCAGCTGAAAACTAGTACTGAACATGATTTTTTTTCTTAAAAAAAAAAAAAAAAAAAAACCCTTCTACTGTCTCTTCCTCAAACTTTTTATATATATATTACATCCTGGTAAATCATAAAATAGGAGATCAAAAAATTATCTTTTTTTTCTTCTTCTAATCTTTTGTGGTGATGAGAACTGCATGATGATATTAGCTGCTGGCTGGGTTTCCTCCATTACTGGTTTAGCTTTTTTTCTGCTCTGTGATCCTTGATTGCTGCAATTGTGAGCTTATCTTGTTCCTCTACCCCGAAATATCATTGTTTGTAAAAGCAAGGAAAAGCCTGAAAGGACAAAAAAAGAAGGAAAGATATTTAAATTACAAGTGATAAATTGTGTTTTTTGGGGTGATTACTGATTACTTATCAGCATTAGATTTGTTATTATTTCTTTAGTTCACAGTTTCTATTATTAATTATGATAAATATAATTATACAGCTGGCTGTTGTGGGTTAATTTTCGAGTGATTTTTAGGTGGGTTGGTAATATTTTATGAGAGGTGCCAGGGATGAACGAGTGCTGGTGGTATTCGTTTGCTGCCACTGCCATCTCTCATCTCTGTGCTGTTACGAAGAGACACACTGATCTAATAATCAGTATTATTATTAGTTAAGCAAGCAAAGTTCAAAATTTAATTCCAACTTGTTGCCTATGGCGCGTGGTTGTCGCGCTGTAATTTGTAAACTGTTTTGTGGTTGGATGGCCAGATGGATATTGCCACCTAATAAGAAAAAGAGAAAAACAAAAAAAGAAAAAAGAAAAATGGAAAGAGAATAATAATGGAAAGATGGTGTTGTCTTGAGGTGTATAGCTTTCAGCCATGCCAGTGAAGCAGCTGATGAAGCATTTAAAGTTATGTGGAAAACAGCTCTCCCCCAATGCCTTTTTTAGTGAATGGGCTTTCGTGATATATCACTTCTCACTATTTTTGTATTATATAAGGTTTAATCACGATGTGTATGGGTTATTATTGAGTATCTAGGAAAGTTCACGAGGGATCGAGGGTCTGTCTAGGAGTTTTATGGTCAAACTTATACACGTGCTAGGCAAAATTTATGGTCTATCTCTTTATTATAATGACTAGTGTCATTATTTTAATTTCTAACTAAAACGGACAGAGGTGGATTAGGAGATATCATTATATGTGTCCGACACAATGTCTCATTTCACATGATACGTGAAATGTGAAAAAGATGGTACAATGCTTTTGGCACATCAAATAATTTTTCCTGGATTAGTGGTTTTCAGGATTGGCGTTTCACGAGTAGAAGATTCTTTTGTTTAATTTCTTCATTTCTACCTAAATTAGGCACTAGTTAATTATTTTTTTAATTTTTTTTTTCAAAGGAGGGGGTATTTATGCGCATTTATTAATATAGAGTAGAGTAAACAACGAGAATACCAGTATTCATAACAATTAATTAAGCCATACGTGAACCAACGAGAGTTGGCCCAATGACAAAAAGATAAGTTGTAAATTTAGATATTCTGGGTTTGAAACTAGTCAATCTTTCTTGATCAACAATCAGGAATATTAATCTGGACGTTAAACTACCTTATGGAGCAGTGACTTGCGTGGAGAGTAGGGATTAGTCGGAATTTGACAATTCGGACACCTCATTGCTTGGCCAAAAAAAAAAAAATTTAAGCCATACATGAAATGTCTATGATAATATTAATAGTAATAACAATAATATTAAGTGTATAAGTTTGACTATTAACCTTAGCTTTTGTCATAAAATTCACCCATAATAAAAGAAAGAATGATGATTATCCTACAATCTCTAACCCAATATAGATGGAATCAATCAAACAAATAAGAAAGTGGGTTATGAGTGATGAGAGCCTATAGGTAGATGGTGTAATAATATTCGAGCGGAACGTGGGCATCCACGTTTAGTGCGAGCGCGTGAAAGAAGCATGGTGCCAGACCATCGAAAATTACACAGAAAACGCAACGCAACCCCAGAAAAGTCTCAGTCCAACTGGGCTATAGTAGACAAAAGTCAAAAAGGAAGAAAGTAACTCTCCAGCAGCCATGAGTCATGAACCACAGCCAAAACACCACAGACACGTCTTTTATATAGAAGGTACGTTTGACTGTAAAATAATTATATGCAGAAAGGGGAGGGAGAGAGAGAGAGAGAGAGAGAGAGAGAGAGGGGTTGTGACTTATGAGTCCCCACTCCCCAGGCACTGTCTTCACGCGCTTTCCCACCACCACCAACCCATGGCCTCTTGCCTTTCAAAAAGTGGGAGGGACCACACTATCCGTAGCGGAACTATAAGGCAGTCCCACCTGAAAATCTCAACTGGCCTATGAATTAGATAGGATAAATATATTATTTTTATGTATTTAGTGTTTTTTTTTTTTAATATTATAAGTAAGATATATATTATTAGTAAGATGGGTTATATATTTCATATGCTAGGGATAATAAATTAGTGAAAGAGATTAATGTATTTTTATTATAAGATATTATTCTATTTAAAAAAAAATAAAGAGATAGGAAAATGTTTAAGACACTATTTTTCCCAAATCAAATAAAACAATTAAAGACTCCTTTTTATTCAACAATTTTATCCTCTCCAACTTTTTAATCCAACATACCAAACATAACCTTAGATTGTGAGTATCTTTGATTATGTCATTTTTTACTTTTTTTTGCTTGCGAGAGCCGAGAAAGTCGGTATTTCAAGCTTACTCTCGTTAATGTCTCGGTTCAAATTAATTTCACCTCCTGCATAATCTAGTAAAATTTCAAGCTGGGGGACCTTCGATTTTTGACCCATATGCGTTACCTCACGTGTTTGGTTGATTCACAAAGTAATACGAATATGATGCAACAGTAGATCGAGTAGCATTGTCTAGCAATTTAACCTTTCTGTCCTATTTCTCTGGTAGCAAGTTGACCAGTCAAAGCCCTTTGATTGGTATCAATTTGGAAAGCACCCATCGAGAAGGATAATTTTCCCTGGATGTGAAGTGAAATATTATCGAAGAAAGAAATAAAAAATATAAAGATGATACAACAATAGTCCCAAACATCTTTCTGAAGAACACTACACAAGATGAATAGCATACCTGCCCTGTAAACATGATGAAAAGAGCCGCGTAAACATGATAAAAATGATACCCAGAGTAACCCCATAAAGGATTGGCTTCCTCTGTACATATTTCATTGGATTTTGCGGGATATGACAGGATCAACGGTCTTACTATTACGTCAAATCATTTTTTTAACTTAATCGCTTTAAAGATCTCTGGATCTTTATGGAATTTGATAGCTTTAAAAATCATTCAAAAAACCTAAAGAAAAGAAAAGAAAGATCATGTGCAAAAATTGTGTCCTAAATTCCAAAAAGAAAATCAATGTAGTACCCTGAGGATCCAATGCGATAATAAGAAAGATTTCTGCATATATATGCCCGCCTATTCACAAATTCCAAAAAATTAGAAGCAAACTTTTGAAAAGTGTTACAAGGATTAAGTTGGGTCCCTTGAGATAATAGTAACTTGATTAAGATGGGTACAAATATTACAGTAAGGGACATCAATTTTTTGCCATAACCTTGCACACTAAACCACCGACTTACTCTAAGGAGTCTGCAAGATAACAAGTTGGAGGAGGGAAAAGAGTCAAAGAAGGGCGTGGTCACCACGCTCTTCAGTGCAACGCGGCCGAGCTCTTCTTTCTCAATTAGTAAAGACAAATGGAACCAGAAACCTCAGTTTGGCCCCCAGAGATATCGTGAATCTTCATTTTTGCGCTGCGCACGTAACTCTTTTGTCAGAAAATAGTGGATCAAAATTATTCCATTATCACTCCTTTCTTTTATTTCTTCGTTTGGGCCTATTGATATTACCCAAGGTTGGACGAATTTCACTAGACTTTATTTTCTATATATATATATAAAATTTTATAAGGAAGGAAGGAAAATTAAATAATTTTTATATATTTTACATAATATTATTTCTTATCTATTCAGCCAGTTTTGTGATAAAATAATTATTTTTTTCAAAAAGTTAATTTGGGCAGTTGCGTCTAGTATACAACATATTAGGAAATAAATTGATTCAGCCGCTGCGCCGAATAAATACATTAGTATATGCATTTTACCTGAGTTCAAACTTTTACAGTGATGGCAAAATTATTTATGCACGATTATTCTGAAGAGGCCAGGGACCACCACAAGCCATAAGAAATTCAGCTGTAAATGCCTTCTTTTTTTCTTTGACTAGTTGTTTCCCACTCAGCATTAAAATGGTAGAGATTTCGTTAACTTCGTCAAAAGATAAAAATCAAACCAGGACTTTTGTGCATGTGGTGCAGTGTTCAGGCTGTCAAATTTGTAAGCATTTGATGATTTGAAGCTGGAACATGGGATATTTCATTTGTGTTTTAGAAAAATATTGGTTATGCCCGTGAAACAATAACACGCAGCCGGACAAGAGAATGCGGGGAGAGGATTCAGTGTTGAGTTTTGAAAACTCAGCGTGGTGCCGAGCTCATTTCAACCGTTTATCTCGGTTTTAGACGGTTAAGATTAAAAGACGATAAAGTTACCAAAATGCCCTTATGAAGTAACTTTTTCATCTTTCAATCTCAGCCGTCCAAAACCGAGATGGACGGCTGAGATGAGCTCGGCACCGTGCTGAGTTTTCCAAACTCAACACTGAATCCAAGTCCGAGAATGCGAGGTAGCTGATGCCCTGTCCCTGTAGATGAAGGTCTTGAGATTCTTCTGAAAAAGATCGATTTATTGCAAAATTTGATATAGACAAAAATTTCCAAGACACCCAAAAAAAGAAAGAGGGAGAATGAAACATATAATGTAAAATGTTTTCAAGAACTGATAAAGATGTGACAGTCCACTGAACAAAGTGGCAAAATTGTGAATATATTTTAATATCTAATTATACGCAAGACATTTTTACGTATGGAATGACCCTACTCGCAAGGCAAGAAATGTATAGGAATTGTCCTCTTAGATTATCATAATGTTGTTTAGTCCACTCCAGTCATAACATACAAAAATCCATTATAGTGATATTAAGATTGAGATGTAAGTATTTAACCATGGTTGCTCACTGTACCCGGCTGCAGTACAATGAAAGCACACACTCACTGCCTATGGTCGGCTTGGTAAATCTCTATAATTTTTTCCCCTTTTTTTGCTATTCTTTTTCCCAGTAAACTTAAGCTTAGGCAAATAATGCCAAATTGTACAACACAACCCAGTTACTCCCAGAACAACAACAATTGAGAAAGAGTGGGACAGTAGGGATACTAATTAGTTCAGGTCAGTATCTAGAGTCCTTAATAGCTAGAACAAATGTTCCCCTATCTACTCGTCTGAAGACGGGCATAATTTATAAACTAGTATAGGAGAAACCAAAATACGAATAGCAATGTGATATTGCAGGAAATTCCAGAGAAACCCATAGAGAAGACTGGATTTGTACTTTGCTTTCTTGATAATTGCAATTGAAAATGGGTATAAGCAAGAAGTAAAGAAAAAAGCTGCTGCCCACATGTGATAACTGGTTATATAAGGGAAACAGAGAACAGTAAAATTACTTCCACTCACAAAATTTTTATTACCATTTGATCTGTGTAGAAGCCGCCAAAGAATAATTTGGGATCTCACAAATAATATTTTACTCTGTTGATACACATACAACAAACCATTACAACTTGGAAACATGCCTAACCCAATTCTATAACCATGTAATGCAAAACTGTTCTACAGAATACAATAAAACCTAATAATTGCCAAATAAAGATAACTCTAGCATGTCAATACTAATTCAGATCTCTCACCTGGTCATTCAGGGGTTTGACTTGTGATGCCGCTCCTTCCTATACCGAGATTGATCTGGATCAAACCCACCTTCCTCAGCTCCATAGACAGCCCACAATGGTGTGGCAGCCATGTAATCCTCACTATTAAAAGGTCTTCCAGAAGCCACCTACATTTTCAATCAGATTAAAATTATGATAAAAATTGGTAATTTAAAGGGACTTCTAAAGAATGAAACTGGTTTTGTTACCAACCAGGTCATGAAATTTTTCGTAGTCTATCCATGTGAACCACTGGCCGTTAACCTTGAACTTTTCAGCTTTTGCCAAGAGGACACAACACGAGTGAACGTGCTCACAAGCAACCTCATACTCCCCTTTGCTTCTTTGAGCTAAGGCCTCTGAAAAAGCTTTCACATCAGAATGCCAAGGCACATTCTCCATAGTTAACTTTGATGTAGCAGACCTGTAAAAAAAATCCTCATCACTCTGTAAGTAAAGCATCACATATAATTAGGACAACCCCCCCCCCCCCCCCCCCAAAAAAAAGGGGGGGGGGAATTATAGGACAAAATAAACTTACGATCCACAGTAGGTAACTCCTTTAATTTCAACAAAATCAGGCTTTCCAACGCTAAAGAGGTTAGAATAGGCATCTAAGTCTTCTGTATTCCAACCTTTAACCAATGTTAAGCGATAAACCGTTCGCTGCTCCTTATCCCTTAGAGCTTTCAAAGAATCCTGGCAAGATTATGCAAGTATCCAAGTGAGCTACATTACATGGACTAGAATATGGTGTAAATAGTGGGTGTGTGTCTAGGTTCAAATTTGTCTGTTTTTCGAAGAATTTCTATTTAGAAGTGTCCGATAGGAGTACCCGCACCCATGTCATGTTGTGTTGACAAAGGTACTCCAAGCTGAAACAAGGTCCATGTATCATAGCAGATAAGCAGTGCCTAGTTTGCTAGAGATGAAATAATTTGGGAATCATGGAGAAGAAATCAGAGCTGCCAATGTGACACCCCAAAACACATTCAATTGGATGAGGCTTCTCCCTTCTCTTTAACAATAATACAATTCATTTCTCATTAGAAAAGATTTAATGTCATATTATTATAGCTTAATCATTAAGATCCAAAAAATAAAAATACTCACAACAAATCTCTCCCAAAAGTCCCCAAAGAGAGGCCTATCAATTGCCTTCAAGCTTTCCTTTGTTGCAGCATCTACGCTCACATATAACTGCATGTGTCAAAAGTAGTCAAACTAGTATGCAAGTAAATAATCAATACCACAAGGATCATTACCATGTGTGTCATTTGTTGTTTTTTTAATTTATTTATCTAAAAGGATGAAAAGAAAGCCTGCAAACCTGGGTGATAGGTTTCAGCATTTTAATCTTTTCAGGGAACTGCGCATTTGTTACAAGAAAAGTAGAAATCCGCCTCCGGTGCAGCTCATCAACAAGTGAGTTAATCTCTGGATACATAATAGGTTCACCAACAAGTGACAGGGCACAATGCCTGGGAGAAAGACCTTCTGATAATCGCTCTGCTTTAACACCTACAGAAATACAACTCTCTTTGTCAACTTAATGGACGTAAATACAAGGAAGTAAATACAGTTAGAAAATTTGAAAGTAAACAATATTTGCGAAGAATCATGGACCAGCACTGTTAACACAAGTAATGAAAGTGCATAGAGACAGGTATTACAGGAAGGTATTCCCAGTTTTACAACTACACTTTAGATGAAAATTAAATGTTTTACAATCTGTAAGAATTGTCCAATAAGGAAACAAAAAACCCACCTGGAACTCCTTTCATTTGCTTTATCATCTTTGTATGTAAGTCAATGGCAGAATCTACTATCTCTAAAGGATCATCCATCTTCCACCGCCAGCTCTTCCCTACAGGATTTGTGTGATGTCTCCAACAAAAAACGCATTTGTTGGCACATGCCAAACTTGGGGTTGCCTCCATGCACCTGTTTAATTATTGAAGGTTCAACAAATTCAGACTGCCAGTTGATGCATTAGACATGAGCAGGTTCTTTCATTTAATTAATTTTTAAATTTCTTTCATCAAGCAAAACTAGTACTTGACATATAAAGCACAAAAGGTGAGGGAAAAAAAAAAAGAAGCAAAAAGAAAAAAGATAATAGAGTACAGTGGAAACTTGAAACTCATCTTGATAAACCAAAGAATGACAATTAAAATCATCTCCATCAAATAAATGTTAATTACAACAAAGTATAAATAAATAAATAAGTAAACAAACCCAACCAACAAGAACAAGTTTTTTTAAAGATGGAAAAAAAGAAGGGGGGTGACACCATGAGAGTGAGGCAAGAAGCTGGGGTAGCCTGCAAAGGATCCGTCTCTGTACCGCATTCCTTAATAGGGTAAAAAAACTGCTGCAAATTAAGTCTCAGATTTAGTTAGGCTTCTTTTGATAGAGCTTCTTAAAATTTTTTTTTTTGTGGAGAATTTCTCATGAGAACAGATTTTGCTAACTTGTTGTTCCCAGTGCAACTGAGACTTTCATTTGGAACTTTATAATGGGCATTGGTTGAGGAATTTCAATTGTACTCTCAAATTGAGTGCCCATTCTTAGAGAACACATTTTTTAGGAGATTAGTACGGCTATTACGAGAGTGAGTTCTTGAGAATTGGGACTTGGGGGTGACTCTTAATGTCCCCTTGTCAAAGTGGACTCCCACAATTTTGGAAGTAACTCTTGTTGGGGTTTTACTTAAGGTATATTTTTGTGGGATTTGAAAATTCAGAGAAGTAGTTGGTTGTTTGAAAAAAGAAAAAAAAACACTTGGCTGAGCTAAATATTTTAAAAAAAACTAACAAAATTGGATTTTAAAGTCTATAAAAATGTCGACAATGGCCCTGAAAGAAAATTTCACCCCATCTAATGTCTTAGAACAATCTCAAACTCCTGTCTCACTAATTGATACCAACCAAGGAAAACCATATCAGTTTACAACCTACTAAAACTGCAAGTTATTAAAAATGATAAAAGAGTTATTCAAGGACCTTAGGGGAAAAAAAAAGTAGTTAAAAACAATCACCTATGACTCTCTATGCCGTAAAATGAGTGCTTGTAGCAACCTCCACGTCCTCTAAGTTGTGACTTGGTCCATCGACAAATTTTAACACCACTATGTGAACCGATAATCTTATATCCCTGCAAATTTGAAGTCATTCAAGATCAGCTAGTTAAAAACAAAATCTGAAATCAACATAAAACTTGAACTGAGTACAACATATGACTGTTCAATCAAAACCATAGTACTCCCACCGTGGCAAAAAGATTCCTTTTTTGGCTGTCACAAAATGTTTGATCACTTTGAAAAGTCAAGGCATAAATTTAGTTGGCTTTCCCAATTCCAGGTACTGTGAATGTTGGAAAATGTTCTAATGCCTAATCTAACTCACTAAAGGCTCATTTGTTTGGCTGGAATTGGAATGGAATGAGATTTCAATAGTGAGCTCCGATTCCCCTTGATTCCAGCCAAACAAACCAGGCCTAAAATTCAGGTTTGCATACAATGTATATAATGTAGATTTGCTTCAACAAAAGATAAGCCTAATTCAATATCCTCCGTAAAAGACAATAGGTTCGTTTTTACATGGGACATCCGAAAACCCAATTCAGAAAATTCAACAAGAAGGGAAGAAAATTAAACAAGATTACCTGCTTTTCTAAGCTAGCTCTAATCACCGGCGTCACCATTTCTTTCTCACCGTTCAATTTCCCATTCGAAGAAACTACTGTCATTGATTTTCTCGAAGGAGCTTTTCCTGCTATATCCTCAAGATCAACAATACCCGATTCAACATCATTCTCTCCGTCCTCATCATCCTCTTCCGACCCATCAATTGTCTCTAAATCACTCTCATTACCAACCTTAGATTCCAAAATCCCCCCATTTTCCATCAAACCACTCTTCAAAGCTTCAATAACCTTCCTACTCCAAAAACCAAAAACCTCATCCAAATCACCATCATCAACATCCCCTTCCCGAACCGGCAAAATCTCCGCCGCGCCTAACGCCTTCATCCGCTTCGAAAAATCCCTCGCGACGGCATTGAAATACCCGCCATACGACCCGCTTCCAACGCCGAAAACCGCAAACTTGCACCGAGAGAGCAGCAACGATCCGACTCTGAAATCATCGGCGCTCTCAGCCAGCCAATTCGCGAAGAATTTAGCGTTTTGAGGCGGTTTCCCATCTTCCCAAGTCGATGCGACGATCAATACTACGGTTTCTTTGGGGAGGTCTTCGGGCTCGTAGTTTTTAGGATCGACGAGGTCAAAGGAGAGGTTGTGCAAGGTGAGAAGGTCGAGGAGACGGCGAGCTAGGGTTTCGGAGGTTCCAGTTTGGGAGATGAAGAAGAGTTTGCCTTTGCAGGAAGAGAAGCTAGTGTTAGGGTTTTGGGAACGGAGTTTTAGGGTTTTGAGACGGCGTGATTTGTAGAAGCAGTAGAAGGTGGTGGCGGAGAGGAGGGCGAGAAGGGTTAATCGAGCGGGGACGGAGGAAAAGGACATGGTGGGGAATACTTTTGTCTGTGTTTGCCCTTTTCAGGAAAATAACTTCATCTTGCACGCGAGGAACGAGTAGTTCCGGTGCTGCGTGGTGCAGTGGGGGAAGAAGACGGCGGTGTGGTTACGCGAAGATGGTGGGCTGCATTCAAATGCAAAGGCTCGCGTTTACTTGGGCTGAAACAAGCCCAGCCCAATTACTCGATGTCGGTTGATTGGGCTTGCGCTTCACTGTCTTCGGCTTTGGGTTGGATTGGAGCAAGGGCCCGGCTATTGCCCATCTTTGTGTAACCCAAAGGTCCATTGAGCTCTCCTTTAAACGAAAAGAAAGAATGGAAATAAAGAATTGAGATCCTCTTCAATGATTGGATGCTCCAAAGGAATTTAGACTGCTCAAATCAGTGGGCCTTATCAATGACATGGGGCTTATGTGATATGAACGGTTTAGACTGTACTAAACTATCTGAGTCATTGGCAGGATTCTAGGGCGAGTCCTGGTGGGCTGGTGGGTTACTCCGAATTAATTTATACCCAAAATTCAGACAAGTACTTAATGGGTTAAGGACTCTCCTTTCCTTGTTTCCTAGTAGAAGCTTACAGTTCAAACATTTAAAGGTGCATAATTTTCTGAAAACATGTCATTTTTAGTGGTTTCATTCTCGTTAAATAGAAAATAAAAAATGAAGATCAAAAACCAAAAACATCATTTGATGTTCCCAAGCAAAGGATCCTCTCTCGTTCTGCGAAATAGGTTGCCTTCAGGGGGGTAAATGTCCAGAAAATTTTCGAAAACACGTTTATTAAACAAGCTATTTGCATCAGTTTTTGGCTTTTGTTTTCTCCAATCTTAAAGAATAGAAAACTATTACGGCCAAACAGGCTCACAGACTCATTGGTTCTCCTCTTTATAATTAACTTAACCAAAACTTGGCCCTCTTGCTTGAAATTTAAGCAGATTGAGGCATGCTTGATTTTGCCTTTCCTGATATGGGTTAAACTTGGACTAAAACTTCCTGTCCAAAGTTGAGTTTGTCATTAAGCTCGTCCTTGCCATGGTTCAGCCCCAAGAGCAGCCCATCATGTGTCTTATTTCCAGGCCGCAATGTTAAGTAGGTTAGATAATTAGTGAATTAGGTGGAAATTAAAAAAAAAAAAAAAGAATAAAAAAAAAGAAAGGGAAAAAGGAATAGAAAATTGACATAGAAATCAGTGCCTCTGTTAAGAATGATCATATGTTTGAAGATTTTAAATGACAATTGTCCGTGTCAAAAATGATGAACAAATGATCATTGGCATCTCACAACATTGACACAGGAATCAGTGTTCCATGTTTTGTTACAAGGGAGCAAAAAACCACCTTGCCTTAGCTTTCTGGTTTGGTGGAACAGGGGAAGAGCATGGACTCACTGTCATATAATGCAGGCTGCATGAATACTTGAATAGAGAAATCAAGGCCGCCACATGGTTTTTTGGGCACAGAGGATACCCTCCTTATCCTGAGAATAAGTCATTCGGATCTCCCAATGCATACTTCTCAGTATTCCATCTAGTGGATCCAGTATCTCCACCTTATCGCGTATGATCAACCAACCTCCAGGCCGTAATATACGATCCATCTCAACAACAATTACTACAGGCTGTTTGCATCTGCCAAAAGGACAATAAAACCAGATGAAAAGTATCAATTTCCTTGGAAAAATACTGAAAAGGAAGAGAAACTCCAACATTGGTGAGAATCTAATAGAAAACAGCCCAAAGAGTGCTACTAGTTTGACTCTTGAGATGCTATTTGACACATTAATTAGAGCAAAAACATAGCTTGTGGAATCTGTGTTGCATATAATTGAGCCTGGTTATAATTAATATTTCTTTTATTGTCTTCCAATAAATCCCACCAAAGAATATGCATATGAAGGTTTGGTTTTTGAGAGTGAGGCATCTCTGTATTGGAGTAACAATAACTCACAACTTTAACCTCCAGAAAATGTTGACTCACGCGGACATTATACATATCCCATAAACAAACAAGCCAAACAATCCACATTGTTAATATGGCAAATCCCTTGTGCACCCAAGAAAAAAGAAAAGAAAAAAAGAAAAAAAGGGGTCCAAAAACTAAACCAAGAAGACAATCAAATAATTCAACTGAAACTTTAAACCCCATATTTATGCCAGGTATCATAATGTTGGCACATTGTTGGGCCTACTGAACATCCAAGTGATGATCCTTGATTGGATGGTCTGGAAAGATAGGCTTCAGCAGGCAATCAACATATGTGAGATGATTAAATAAATGGCATGCCTTAAAAAGAGGTCACAGAGGAACACAAAATGATTATAATAACCAGAAAAGTTCACTTTTAACCTGTTCTTAAGCCGTGAGAACAGATGATCAGCATGCAAAAGATCATACGATCTTGGATAAGTACCAAAAGACTCGCACCAATCATGGTAGATGCCAACAAGACCACGTTCATAAATGACAGGAAGTGTGTCTGGTGCATGGATGGGAACCACATTCATCACCCAAACCTTCTGTTGTGACAGAGCTGCTGCAAATCTGTATTTTTCACATGAACATATAATTTCGATTCTGTTAGGTATATGCACGTCTAAGTCACTCCTACATTACCAAAAAAGGTCGGTGAAGAAGAAAGGGGAAAATTTAATGTATTTTCCTAAATTACCAAATAGAAAATGATTACATCTTGTACATCCTACTCTGTAGTATTATCTCCATTATTCAAGAAAAATAAAAATAAGCAGCAAAGATTCAAAGATCCAGAGTATTTGTTTGCATACCCTCCATAGATGGCTTTCATGTCCATTACATTCCGGATATTTGACCAGTCAATACCCATTCCAATCAGATAGGACTTGTTAAGAATAGCTTTCCAGTGCTCAGTGTCTGCAATAAGTTTCTCTTTATTGTCCACCCAATCATGAAAAGTTTCAAGCCTCTTGGGCCATTCCTCAGGCCACTCTGTCCCACGTTGTTCGATGGCTGCAGGAATGGTGTGCAAGCAAGTCTTCATCGGAACATACCTGTTGCAAATAAAATGTTTAGCAGTCGCCTAGTAAACAAATATAAAGTACAAATAAGATATGGGTTCCCTTTAGCACTATGCTTACAATATCATGGGATCTTCCTGTTTGTGGAACACTGGAAAACACATATTTTTTGGTTTGGACTTCGATGACTAATGGCTGTAAAATATGTTGATATGCTTGTTTATTGAACTCTATCCCATCTCAAATGTTGCAACAACTAGTTAGTGTTTCTTGACTCTATTCAAACATAGACATAGTTTTGCCATGGAAAAACAGCTCGGTTTCCTATGCTGGGTAAGACTTCTTATTTGCAGGAGGTCTAGGATGGACTAAGAGAAGGTTGGTTTCTCAGCCAATATGGATTGAGCATGATTATTTTTCATCTTGAAAGTTCTAGGTTGCTGGCTCATTGGCATGCTTATGTTATCTATTACCTTCATTGGGGAATATCTTTAGCCATCCTTACCTGTGGCAAAGTCACTAACTGGACATCAGTGTTGCCCAATTGTAACCAAAGCAAGACCCTGTGCAATGGGTAATGAATTATTTAAACCATATGAGGCCCGAGGTTCTCTCAGACGTACTATAATGCAAGATTCAATGTGCATATCAAAGGCATATTTTCATTTTATGAACCGAAATGTTCATTCTCCCATTGTTAAATTTAAAGGAAAAAAAAAAAAAAAAAAAAAAGAATCCTGTACACTAACAATGAATATTATTTCAAAGCCATGAAGCAAAGCAACACCACCCTGCATAGAATATAGATGGATAATTCAATACTAAAGGCAGAAAGATGAATTTGTGAAGTGATCTCATCCCAGCTTACCAGGCTGCATCTGGGTTCTCATTTTCCTTGCATAAAGGAGGAGTTCTCTTCCTTCTCCATTCATATATATCATTTGATTCTGGCTTCTGATATATTTTAACACCAACTTCATTGACTTCATCAGTTTTATGAGCCAGAATATTCCAGCAGATAGATGCTGTCAATGTGGACATCACTGGGGAAAAAAGGAGGAAACATTACATTAAATTAAAATTCTATAAGGATTAATGAAGATGACCCAAAACAGCAAGAATAAGCTTTGCAAGAAGTTTCACCACCTCATATCCAATGTGGCAAGTTTCAGCCAATAATTTTACATTTTTAATAATTTTCTAGAACAAAGTCCATGACATAAGCGTGCCTCCTCATGTGGAAAAGGGCAAGGGTAAACCTGCCATATGGATAGTGGTTGAGGTGGTGAACTGTGTTCACTATCTTGGAAAGACTGTCTTTGTTGCCTCCTGGGGGGGAATAAGAAATTATACATCATTATTTGACTAGACATCAACATATATGTTTTAACATTCCAATTTTGCCCTCAAGTGTACAAAACATTGGAAAAATATAAAATATCCATGTTCAAGGGTACTTTAGAAAATCAAATAAAAAGAATCATTGACTTTTTGAATGGGACAATAATTTGGGAACATCCAAAAAGGAAAGGAGGACAATAAAATAGGAACAGAGGGAGTAATTGTAATTATGCAAACAGCTCAAGCTGATCTAATAAAATGTACTCTTCCTAATGAAAATGAATATAATGCTTTTCATGCACTGTCAAGTGAACAATAAAAAACAGTGGGGCCAAACCTTCTTCCTCTTCAATGTTGTCATGTTTAGCTGACATTATAAAGTATCCTCCAGGCCTCAAAATCCTATTCATCTCTAGAAGAAGCTTACCGCCTGAATGAGAAGAAAAAAAAAAGCATCTTGATATTAATGGTAAGGAAAGAAATGAGACTGGCAATGGGAAATTGGAAGGGAAAAAAGAAGAAGAAGAGAACCAAAGACATGTAAAGAAACACGAACCATTGGAATGCCAAGGTATGCTGCATCCACCACAGTGAACGGTGTCAAAAACACCACTGGGAAAAGGAAGCCTCCTAGTTCCAAAAGGGCTAACAACTGCAGGAAAGCCACGCTCAAGGGCAACCTGTGCTAGGTCCACTAGGTCATCCTTCAAACCAAGTGATAATGTTAATACGTCCTTATCAAGGAGAGAAGCCCCAAAGCTTGCATCAGTACATCCGATGTCCAGTACGACGCGAATATTCTTTCCCCACTCGATGTCTGGCACCATCTATTCAATTCATATAATTTCAAAACATTAACTATGCTAAGGATGACAGCAGTGAAGTTAACATTAAAGTATAAGTAGCATATAGATATTTCTGCGATCAACGGTTAACAAAACAGTTGACTTAAAAATTCCATCCAACAGACACAACAGTAATTGCTCTATAGCTAAGTCTTCCAAAGCATAGCAAGCTAATTCTTAATTTTGATGAATTAAACTAAATAGTTGAAGCATTCATTAAGCTAAGCATACTATTAATAGAACATAGCTAAAATTATGTTGCCTTATAAAAAACTCTGATCATACACACTACTTTAGGCAACTTATTTATTCTGTTTCCAATCCATTATTAAACAGAGCGCACAAGAGATCCACAACACAATGGTGGAAATTGTAATAGAAGTGATGGTGTGGTTGCAGGCACTGTTTAATAGCATTATTGGTGCCACTTTGGTAGTGGAACTAAAATGGTAACACTGGTGCTAGGGTGGTGGTGAGGGTAGCAGAACAAATGGTTGGGTGATATTCATTCAGTATTATAATTATGAACTAAATTGCCAAACATGCTCACTAATTAGTTATAGTAACAAGCAGTATTCAGGTGGTGGTGGTGAACTGGTGATATATCGATCAGGTTCTCTCCAAATTACTTTTGAGAATCTTTACAAAGTTACATAGATTCAGTATTGACACTTACTCCTGAGACAATCAATTATCCATAAGAGATTAAGGATCATTCTTAAGGGAAGGTATTCAGCAGGCAGATAAAATAAAGGAGCTGGCTTCACCATTTCTCACCTTATATAATAATGTAGATGCAAGAAACATGAGGCATAAAGCAGCCAGATTTAAATAATTCAGATCAGACAATAAAAAAGGTTCACCTCCTATCAGATTTGTTCTCTTTTCTTACTTCATATCATGCTATTCAAAAAGCTCACCTCTTCAATGGATTCAAGGTACTGATTAACTCCACCCTTGAATTCAGTCTGGTTCTGGGGAAAATTAAGAAATTCTCCAGATTCAATCACCCAACTACGTGTCTTAATGAATGCGGCAAGTTTTGGATGTGCCACATTCTTATATAGTATCTGCAAAAGCTTAGTTATTAGCACAAGAGAAAAATCCCAAGCAAACCTCACCTCTCCATACATTAATTTTCGAAGAAGAAAAAAACTTCACCCCCTTCTATACCTTCAATCTGCTCTCAGGCCACCGCACTGGAGACCCATACCCCTCATGGGGAAGAGGAACGAGACACATTGGAGGCGTTCTAGGGCAACTCCTCTCCGTATGGCGATAACTCTGCAGCCTTCCAGTTCCACTTTCAATGTCAATACAAGGAATGTAATTGTGCTTGGTTCTTGTGCTACATAATTTCCAACTATAATGTGCTTTCGGATCGAACAAAGGACCCAATTTCTTAGTCTTCTTCCCATTACTTTTCGACCCACCACTCTCATCTTCCACCTTCTCCACAGAATCATCATCAATTGTTAAATCACCATCCTCTTCTGTCTCCTCAATCCCTTCTCCTTCGTGATCCACTACAATTTCTTCCTTATCATCCACCCCAGCTCCTCCTTCTTCTTCAACCTTTTCCTTTTGCAAATCTTTACTCTCAGATCCATCTTTCCCATGATTCTCTTTTTCTACTCCCTCTTTTAACTTTAAATTATCTCTCTCTTTCCTATCACCAGCTGCTTCCTTCTCCTCCTTTGTCCTAGAACTATGCCCATTATCAGACACAGAACCATTCACTGTCTTCCGGTCTTTCTCAGCTGAATCAGATTCAAATTTCACTTTCCTGTCTTCCTTACCTGCTTCATGTTTTTCTGGTTCTTTATGCTTAGACTGAGCTCTAGAACCGCTTCCCTCGGTGTTTGCCGATACGGGCTCGGCGATGTCGCTGAAGCTAGTCCTTTGAGAGGTTAAAGAAGTGGAAGAAGGGGAGAACATAGACCATACAAATATAAAACAGAGACCCAAGATTGCCACTGCCGTCACCTTTACGCAGAACCCATGTGGGCGTTTTGCTTGACGACCAAACCGAGCTATTGCCATCTCTCTACCGCCAAAACCCAATAAATGTGCTTTAATTAAACTAAATAGAAGACATCAAAACAAGAAAATTTACGCCCAGATGGGAACTCAAGCATCAGAAGCCAAGGAAGATAAGATCCGTGAGGATTTTTCTAATAAAAGCAAGAGAAACTGAGAGTATATATGTGGAGAAGTACTCATCCGAATGGAGATAAAGAAAATCCCATAACGATTATCCCCTAGAACTGAGGAAATTTTGAGTACTCAGATTGGGAAAGACGCTAAATATGAGAAATGGGTTTTAGGAAATTCAAAAGGCCAAAAAAGAAAAGAAAGTTTCGCAATAGTTGAGGAGCTGTGGAAATAGCATATAAATATACATATATAATGTATATGTGTAGATATTGTTACAGGAAGGAAGAGAAGAGGGAGGGTCGACCTCGGAGTGATGGGCATGTGGGACAAAATCTTAGGTAGCAAGAGAAAAGCAGAGACAGCGCTTTCAACGGCCGTGTATTTCGCGTTCGTGTAGGCGAGCCCACTGCAGACCCACGCAGCAGCGGCGTATGACCGATACTGAATCGGTGGGCTCGGATGTGCTCTCTTTCCCGATGTAAAATCCAATGGGCCACGCAATTTGTGAAGCCCATCTCTCTCTCTCTCTCCCCTCAAAAATCATCAATCAAATCATAATCATGTTCTACCCTGGCCAACTGGCCACCATAAACATTGAGATTTTCTTTCTCATCTAATTTTTGTAACAGGCTCCTTTACCTACTAATTGAAAGCGCTATTATCAAAAATGCTTCCTTTATGCTGAAAGCGGTATTATCAAGAACGCTTTCCGTGACACTAAAAGCAGTCCCCAAAACTTCTTTTTAATAAAAGGGAAAGTCGTGCTCTTTTAACTTTATGTATAATATTTTGTATAATAATAATAACCACGTGGGTAACACCACACGTGCTTCGGCGGGTAATGTAATAATGTATTAGTGTATAGAAATTTAATTAAGCCTATTTTCAGTGATATTTTTCAATAAACATCAGGTGAGTGTCACAAACATCAAGCAACCCACTCATCCACACCCACAAGAAAGTGACGAAAACAGATTCACACAATCAAACTACCTCGTTGGGTTTTGGCAAACATAAATAAGAGTTGAAAGGTTCTCCACCCCCGTTTTGTACCAAAAGAAAAGAAAAAGAAAATAAACCGTCTCCATCCCATTCCCGAGTGAGTCTTCCATGTAATTGTAACAGTCTTCCATATAATTGTGCTAAAACCACGTCATGTCATAGGCCAATAGGAATCAAAGAAAGTGAAATTATGGGATTAAAAAATACTCTAATAATCCTACTTTATCTCTATTGACCTATAACACCACATCAACTGTGTCACAGTTACATGGATGTTTTTCTCCCCACTCCGACGGGCAATGTTAATGAAATTTTCTATTTACTTATTTAATTATTTTAAGTCAGTCTTTTTTATTCTGTAGCACAAATAACAGCTAAGGGCTAACTGCCAAAGTGACATGCAATGTTTAATGAGATGCCAAAGCGACAAAGGGAAGCGAAAAATAAAAAAAAAAAAAAATAATCCCTTACTTCTGTCGGTTTCTTAAATTTACACATTGTAGAAAGTTAGAAACTTAACGTATTTTTCTGTCTCGGAATTCAAAAGTCAATCGTCTTCGTGTATCAATTTAATAATATTATACACACCACGAAAATGTTTGGTGCTTCAGCACCATTTACAACACATCTGAAAAGCAAGCGCCTACATGTGTAATGTGCCAGTTGTAAATCCATGGCAGACATTTTACATTAAATGTTAAAAAATGGAAAAAAAATTGAAAAGATATGGACCTATCATTACAATTAGAAAAGTGCACACCAGAGAAGTGCAATTCCATTCCAGCTTCTTTGCATTTAAATCTGAAGATCATCCAATGAGAGTTCGTGTGCTGTCAGCAGCTTCAATTTCTGCAACTCATATCAACCAGAAATCATTAGACGAGGCATTTGACTGGCCTAATTATTGTCTCCAATCATCATCACCATCACCATCATCATCGAATATCAACTAGACATGACATTTGGAAGGCAAGGGGGTAGTTGAACAAACTAAATGACATTAGTTGATGAAAATGACCTAGTTGTTGGGAAACACAAGAAGTTGTGCCTTGGAGGTTCTCTCATACTGTATCTCTGTATCTCTCTCCCCTACTGGGAGGGAAGCTGATACTGCTAGGACAATTTTTAAAGAAGCTTTCCATTGACTGATCAAATAGCGAGCGCTATAATATGGTGGAAAAAGAAGCATCTCATTTTAAGGCCAAACTGTGAATGTAATTACCTAAAATTTCTATAAAATGAATAAATAAATAAACCAGGACCAGTATGTAAAAGGTTGAACTGCCATAAAATCATTCAAAAAAGACAGAATTAATTACCGTAATAAATTGTGGAGGATCATCAAGACTAGACGAGCCTAGAACTATTTCCCTCTTAAGCTTCGTTGTAAGCTTGTGACATACCCGTAGCTGAAAAAATAAAAGCATTTCAAGAACCATGACCAGACAAAATAACTATATGAACCCTATCAAGAATAAATTTCATACCTCAGATCGAGTAGCTCCACCTACAATAAATACAAAAATACGCTGGCCCATCTTTTTGAAATCACTCGATGCGTGTCTCAGTATTGAATCACTATAAAAAAGCAGTAAAAGAAAACCACTTTTTAGTATTTGAAAGCAGCCTAACAATGCATGAAAGTCTTAACAAAATGGACCAATCATTTAGTGGGTTATCTGTAAGCTGTAGCAAGCAAGGAACAAAAGGAGACTAATAGATAGAGAATGGAGATGGTATGAATGGGTATAGTTTGACCGGTGATTATCAAAGGTTGGTTGAATCCAATATTTCCTGATTGTGGCAAGCTACTCAGACTAATGAAAGGGAAAAGACATGAGAGTACCTTGAATATCCATCATCAGAGTTTCGAGGACGAGCCCATGTTGCCGTCCGTCTCGATCTCATTGAATGAGCAGCCGGGGCTTGACTTGCTTGCACTGATGCGACATGGGAGTTACCATTGAAAGTTGGGCTCGGGTCATTCATACATGGATAATCATTCTTTGGTAGTTCACCTTTGACGAGTTTTTCAATAAGTTCCTGAAAGATGACATAAATTTCAGTCTAGTAATCCATTCATTCCACAAGAGGTACTCAAGTATGGCATATAATCACCAGATGACAAAATCCACCACTATTGTTTAAGTTCTGGATGGTCCAAGAATTTCAAGATACCACACCGTTTGTCAGTTAGGTATTAAAACATCTCTTCTTTCCTTTTGGTTTATTCACTGATCTTCTAAGTAATTAACAAGATACTTTTGAGATCGATGAAAGTGAAATTTTCAAACAATCTTTCTCCTTCAACATATATATCATCAACAGAGACGAGTTTAACATTATGATCCTGATCACTGAGAAAATAGCCAAAAAAAAATTTGTATTGAGGATCACAATGTTTTCACTGAGAATGACTGATCCTTGTGGTTACTAAGTAATTAACAAGTAACTTCCTAGTCATTCTTGGTTAAGTTAGTAGTCATCTATTTGTAGTTTCTAGTCAAATGTTTTGATTTGTAGTTATTTGCCCGCAGCTGGGCCATTCTATAATTCCCCCTTTTGTTTTTGCTTTATTTTTCTCAATAAACAGAGGAAAGGGGATCTGAAAACGCTATTCAAGCCCACAAGGAGTCTTGTACAGTTGTACCCAGGTCTTCAATATTACCACCTACTTACTTTTCCAGCTAGCCAGCTGGTATCTTCAAGAAACATGAATAGATTAAACTGGAAGGAAAAAAAAAAAAAAAAAAAAAACTCCAAGCAGGGCAATAAGGAATCCTCATAAAGTAAGAAGAAAAATATATGCCCAAATTCCCATATATAAACATATGATTTAGCAACACATGCAAAAAGGCATTAAGGCAATTAAACTTGTATGTACCTCTATCATAGGGTAAAAGCGTGACAGCTGCCACGTTTCTTGTTCACCCGTACGATCTTTCCTAGCTGCATGTTTCCTCTGATGAATAGAACGTGAAAAGATAAATTGAGTGTACTTTGGGATGGGAATTCATCCATGAGGGAGAAGTGTTTCAACTACCAAGTTCATTTACCTTATGAACATCAAACTTCAATGAGAAAGCTCCAATCGAGCTTTTTTTTGCATCTGATGATCCCTCAAGCAATCTCATATTATTCACAGCATTCATATCGTCAGACGATAATTTTGCTAACTGGAAGCGATACAAAATCAAACAAGGTAAAAAAGATGAACTCAGCTAATTTGTCAACAAATCTTGTTTTGCCATTATCATATTTTACACTTCAATTGGAAGGTTGAAATGACTCTCAGAAGCATAAACTAGATACTCATAATATTTTTCAGGGAAAACAAAAATAGACAAGTAAAATAAAAAAACAGCAAAAGAAATAAAAAGGGAATACATCCAAGACAAGGAAACAGCTATAAAAAAAAAAAGGAAAAACAGAAAGAAAGAAGGTATGTTAAGGATGTTTTTGAAATGAGCTGCCTTCCGAAAAATGACATTTGGAATCCATTACATAATTCTAATGCATTAATTTAACAAATAACACCAAAAAATGTCCTTTAAAAAGTATAATATTCAAAATTGCTGAAGGGTGTTAAGAAGGTGTCCTAACATTCCTATGCCTCATCATCGTATAATTTTTTTTTTAGTCTTATACCATATATTATTTTTTATCAAATTAATATTTTTAAAGGTGAGAAACTAAGATGCATGGAGACTTCAAATCAAGTGAACTACCAGCATCAGACACATCTTGGACTCCAGTACCTTACAGATTCTTGAACAACCATATCTTTTATGCAACCAATTATATATAATAGCACCCAACTTTTAAAATCTTTAATATATATTATGTCTTTTATGGGCCCATAATAACAATGTATTTAATCTATATGCACCTGATAATGCACATTAAATTGTTATATTTCCAGATCCTGAGATATGTAAGTTGGACAAATCCAACTCTAAACACAACCCCATCCAACAACAACCCAAAAAACCATGTAACATAGGTGAGAAGGCTGAAAAAAGGATGCCCATGGGCTTTTGTAGGGCAAAAACAGTACTATAAATATGTACTCTATATATGGCCCGAAATAGAGTAATGATGGAACAGACCATAAAAGTACTTTTGATAAGGCACCGATGTAAGTTAATTTGAAAAATGAATAGTAAAAGTAGATTAACTAATTGACCTCAAAAGGGGACAGAGATTGCAATTCTGTTGGTAAATATGACAAAGAGACCTACTTGCATCATCTTTAAACCTTTTTCACCCTCAAACTTCTCTGGATAAATGGCTGCATAAATCATCAACAAGCGCAACTTACTTTCACGGGTTGCATCCTGCACAATTGACATATTTTATTGCATATAGAACATTTTGACAATGTGTAAAGAACATAAAATTTACATACTAAAAGTTCTCACCAGTTTCGTTCTCAAAAAATTGATGACTTCCTTTGTTCCTGCATCCCCAAAGACAAGGTCCTGCTCCAACTGCCCAAGTTCTCGAAGTTCCAGCTCCCTGATGATTCTGTTAATTTTACCTGCTATCTGCATCAATAAAAACAGATTAGCATTGAACAATGATTCCCACATACTCACAACATAAGTCAACTAGTTCGAAATTCCTTTAATCAGTGCATATGCATTTCCTTGTACTCTGTTATGATAATTCAGTTGAAATAATTTATTTACAATTGTGCTTCATTTGGTGCTGAGAAAATGTGGGGAAAGAAAAATAATTGAAATTTTGAGTCTCATGTTCAATACTTTTTGGTTTCAATGAAATAAAACTCACTCAACAAAGCAGTGTTATTAAACCCAGCCCGGACCGGCCAGTCGAACCTGGTAAACCGGACACCAGACCGATCTGGTTTTTTAATTGGATCGGAAATGCATGCCACCTGGATGATCCGGATTAAACCGGTCTAAACCACCAATTTTTTATGCGAACCGGATGCAAATCGGTCCGATTGGACCGGTACTAATACTAAAAAATTCTAATATTTTGTGTGTATGGGGAGTAGAAACGTGGATGTACACCCCCAAAGGAGTTCTTAACCACTAGACCACCTGGTGCTTATGTGAAAAACTTCACAACACATATTATTTAAGGTCTAAATGTATACATTTTTTTTTTGGGTACTATGTTAATTATTTATTATTATTTTAATTATATGACCGGTCCAATCGGTGACCCGACGGTTGAACCAATGACCCGGTGACCCAACATCTAGACTAAGTCAATGACTGGTCCAATTGGTGAACCGGGTTTAATAACTATGCAACAAAGACAAATAGTTACAAATGTTTCAAAATAATGCAAAAATATTTCTTATTGAAAACATAATATGCTATTGATATAAGGAAGAAACTAACCTCTACATGAAGGGAAAGCTTATCAATTTGTTCACTATACTGTGGCAAAGCTTGAACCATCTTTTGCAAGTCCCGTGTGGACAGTTCACTACCATCCCTAAATAACAGTTGAACTTTGGAGTGAGAAACATACCACAATGATAATTAATAATCTAAATCAAAAGCATCAAAATCCAAAGATCAAACAGACATAACAAGACACATTGCTAAAATCCCCATAATAGAAATTTAAATGAGCACCTTTATGTTTAATCTGTGAAAACAAAGACCGTACAAATTTAAAAAATCTTACAGTACCTAGATAATGGTTCAAGGGTGTAAATAAAAACTGAAAAACCTAAAAACACCCATTGAAATAACAATAGAATGAAGTTTCTGCATAAAGGTAATTTAGCCATATAAAGAAATGTATTACAGTATAAAATGTTTTAAATGAAAGCATAAATTGCAGGATAAGAATCCTGTTGACACTTGACACAAAAAAGATTGCAGAAGGAGATGATGTATCATATAATTCAGATGCTGAGATGTGAAAGCTTCAAATTATTTGCCACAGGAATCAATAGATTGCATTGTAGGCAGCTCATATATGAAATATTGTAATGAAAAGGTACTCGGGCGTGCTTTAGTCCTTAAAGTCTATTAGAGATATGGGTTGAGGTCATTATACACATTGTTGACACAAACAAACAACAGAAGATTTTCAAAGTGCTATGGTGTTCATGCGGAAAAAATTAATAAAGAAATAAAGAAAACAAAAAGTAAATGAAAAAATAAAAAATAAAACAAAACTGCATTCAAGTGGATTGATCTTGTACTGCACTATTGCAGCAGCAGGTATTGGTACTTATGCAATCATTCTCTCTACTACTAACATTTTTCTATCCATAAACTACCAAGGACAAGTGAAACAGGCTTTGGCTCATTATCAAACACAGGTCCCTGTAGGGGTACAAATTGCGTGCAATACTTGTCAGTACCTAGTAGGGATGGAAAAATCCCAATCTACTTTTTTCTTTTAATAGTAAATGAAATTTTAATTAGAAAGGCAGGAGAAATATAAAGGAGGACCAGATATCCTGCCTGAGAACAACAGCAGCAATGAAAGTAAAAATAAACACACATTCAGCCAAAAGGCACCACCTCACACAACAACCCCCCCCCCCCCCCAAACAAAAAAAAAAAAAAAAAAGGGAAGAAAAAAATGGCCACACACACAATCTCTCAAGGCGGATATAAGTTCCACCTACTATGCTCTCCTATCATAGCCACCCTCAAAACCATAAGAACAGCCCCACCATTCCCGATTTATGAGTCCAACTAACTGTAATCTCCATGAAATTCACCCAAAGATAAGCCTGCTGACATTATCATATCTCCAAATTCTCCACTCTCTAACCCATCCCACGACCACCTAAGAGTCTCCTACTATAATTTGACTCAACCCCAATCTTGCAGCTTCATGGACTCCTAGCACACTAATGCTTCATTTGGTAGAAAGGATGGAAAATAAGAAAGAAGGAAAGGTAGGAAGGATGGATTTACCATCCCCAGGGAGAGGAGACCCTCCTTCCTTCCTTCCTATGTGCTTTGTAGGATGGATAGACAGACAGTTTCCTTCATTTTTGTTTGTTAATGCAAAAAGGAAGAAAAGGAAGAAATGAACCTCAAGGAGTAGCTCAGCTGGCAAGGGACCACGCCTCAAGAAGTGGAGGTCCTGAGTTCAAATCATGCTAAACCCTTTGGGGCTACCCACATAAGGTTCCATGGTTCTCATGGGCCTTGGACTTAGACCATATGGGTTGTGGGGTCTTATATGGACCCAGGGTTTGCCCAAAAGGTTTCCTTGTTGACCAAAAAAAAAAAAAAGAAATGCTAAAAATATATATGCTTTACTGTTTTACCCTCATGTATAGAAAATGTTGATCGAGGAAATATGGTCAATATTAGAAATAATTTTTTTTTTTTTGGAGGGGGGGGGGGGGGGGGGGGGGTTTAGCTGCTCCATTTCACCAAAAGAGCTCTTTTTCCCTCCTCTCATCCACCCACTCTTTGGCGGATGAGGAAAAATGGTCAGGAGTGGTCCTCAATCACTCCAAACTTCCCTCCTTCCCCTTTTCCTTCCTATACAGCTATACCAAACACCAAGAATATCCTCCATCCTTTCATTTCTCCCTCCTCCCCTCTCCATCCTTCCACTTCTCCCTCCTACCAAAAACAGCACTAATAATTCTTCCATACAGTACAGGTCAAAATCATGTTACTAACCTCAATCCCAAGTTGAAAACTTACGGTGTTATTATGCTATAATTAGCTCTGTACTATTCTAATTGCTATTTGTTTTAAAAAGGTCTAATTATTTATGCACTTAAGAGAGTTTCACCAAAAAATAAGTGGTGATGCCATATGTTACCATAATATTCCTCATGATTAGAGCACCTTTAATGCACGTACTTATAATTTACACAAAATCCTTTTGACTCAACAATGCATTAGTCATAAATCTTGGTTCTCAGCTCAATCTCCTATCATGTTCCATTATTAGCTTTTAAGGTTAGGTCACCTTTTTCCTTTTCCTTATTATTATTATTATTATTATTGGCTCTAGCATTGGTGTGTATATAGGCCTAACATGCTGTATATACCAAATTTTGGGCTTATCTTTGTGCCTAAAATAGCTGATCTTTTATGCTACCAAGTATTTTCATACACTTCCCAGACTTCACACCATTTCCAAGCATACCAAAACAAATTTTAGTACCATAGGCCAAGCTCTGTCAATGCGTAAGAATGACAGCATCAATCTTTCAGCTATTACATTTTCATCAATATTTGAATTTACTGTCATATTTTCATCATCTTGGACGATATGGCTACTTTTTTACATCTCATGAAAATATTAATTTATGACACAATCACAACGTACTAGGTGGCTCACTGTAACTTGAATTAAATAACAAAATATTTTCCAAAAGCAAAACCACACCAACCTTGACCCATGGTGGATTTGCGCAGCTTTATTCTTTGATAAGAAGTTGGTCATCTTCTCATGCAACCGTTCACTAGCCTGACATGGCAGTCCATGATCAAACAGCATTCACTTTTTTTGTATAAAAATAAAAATTAATAATTATACAAATGAGACATACATCTGCTATGTGTGCATGGCGAAGCTCAAGCCAGATAGGATCATGATCCTCCAAAAGAACCTCTTTTTTCTCAGGTGGACCACCTATTTTGCTCGGAACCTGAACATCATAAATCCTTGATAAACATTTGCCAAAAGAAGACACTCAATAGAATATCTAAGAACAAATCTAAATTCTGGAACAGTAAGACTAACCTCATGCACATATTTATTTCCCTCCATATTCAGTAAATCATGGCACATGGCATCATACGTCCATTCATGTATGACAGGAGCAATCTAGAAATGCAAAATAAGCAATTTAACACAAACATCATCGACATAACATGCTGGAAGAATTTTATAACCAACAAAAGCATATGAAAACCTGATCTATAGATCTGTCCAGAATCAGCAACTCGCATGTTTCTGTTTGGGGGAAGTTAGGGATGCTTGATTTATATTTCACAAGACTGTTCCAAACTCCAGCAGCAAGCTTTGTAGGAACTAGATCACGAAATGTAGTCATTGTGTTTGTATCAAGGGACTTGGCCGCACGGTAGCGCACAAAAGGAAGCTCCTGAAAATTTTAAACATCTAAATGCTTCAGGAAGCCTTTGAATAAATTGTGGATCAACTCTTGAAAAACTTTAAATACTTACCCGCAATGAAGCGAAAACTGTAGCAATTCGTGTTGCCATCACATTCAAACACGCATCACCTTTGCGAGAATTCTCCTCGTCCCCAAAAATATCCTCTAAAGCCCTCTCATTATCAGTAATAAAACCCTGCATGGAAAAGTTCAAAGATCGTGTATCACATCATAGGCTCTAATACAACATTTTAGCAAAACAAAAAATATTTAGTTTAAGAAGAAAATAGTACGTCTCTAAATATTACCATAAGAATAACAAAAGGTCATGATATTTGAGCATCATTATGCATCCACTTGAAAAAAAGAACTAAATGAATGCTGATTGGTGGATAAAAAAAGTTTTTAACTACAAAATTTGGCGAGCAACATTGACCATACAGACTATGCTAAAGAATGCTTTTAAAGTTTCATCAATACACTTGAAAGAGCATCACTCGTAAACGTTAGCAACAAATCAAAACCATTGCATACAGACACATGGCATCCCATATATATATATACTGCAAATAATGATGATATCAAACTAAATAAAGACTCCTAACGATTAAGCATATATTATTCAACAAGTTAACTGAAGTAATATCACATACCTGGCTGTCTATAGCAAAGTACTCCAAATTCATCTGCAGGTCCCCAACAAATAAGAAGAATATCAATATCTAGTATTAACATTAAAACGAACGGTAGGAGTGACAAAAAGCAACTAGCCGACACATGAGACAGTTCAACATGATTCGTAATCTGCTAACAAACAATCAGACAACCCCAAAAAAAAAAAAAAATTATTATGAATATGACCTCTCTCAATGCACCTATGCGAGGTAAGACACTTGCATCCTTCTTAATGTGAGCAACTAATTCTTTTGAAATAGGTGAACTAAAGAAAACAAATGCCCTGAAACAAAACATGGAAAATATATTTAGTAGAACCAAGAGACAAGGTCAAAACTTCACAAAGATGAAATCAAACAAACAACAAGTTCTAACATAATAAGAAAAGAAACAATTTGTCACATACTTCTTGTATAAAGGTGCTCTTCCTGACATGTCAGACAATAACATGATAACACTGCAAATTAGAGAGAGAAAGAGTCAAAAAAATTTCCCATCCATGCACCTGTGCTTAAAAGCAAGAGAGCATATCTATTATTCACTTCAATAATTCTTCACATTCGATGCAGTGATACCGCAAAGACAAAAACTGCCCAGGTATCTAGTTGGAAAGTTTTCTTCTACATTTTTTTTTTTTTTTTGTTTTTGGGGGGTGGGGGGGGGGGTGTTCAAAGATAAGAATACCATAAAAAAATGGTACACTGGCTTCAAAGTTCAAACCTGAGACCTCCCCCTAACAAGAGGGGAGAGATGCCATTCGGCTACAAGGCCAATGGCTAACTGGAGATTTAACATGGAGTCAATTCCATTCCAAAACATAGCACGATAAGAACTAAATGTATGGTGACTTTTGGAAGCAGACAAAAAAATGAAATTGCAGCAAAATAAAAACAAAAATTCATAAAAAGATAAACAGCGAGGCTACATTCTTTCCCTGGTGAAACATTAGAAAAGCTCATGACTTTATTAAATCAAATTTGATACGTTCAAAAAATAAAAATAAAAAAATTATGAAGATATTTTCGAAAATACATCAAACCTAGACCCTAACTCTCAAATTAAGATACGAAGGAATGAAAAATTGACACTTAATTAATCATTTTCCCCAATATAAGATAATTTTTGCATATATTTTTTTTTTAATCTTTCTGCATATATTCTGTAAGATCTTTCATTTATATTTAAAATTTAAGTGCACATGGGTAACTTACAATACAGCACAGTGTACAATATGTAATACACAGAAAACAAAACTCAATATGATAAAGAATTTGCCAACTATGTTGCAGAGAAATTAGGTTTTCATGAATTGAAAATTTGAAATATAATATTCAATAAATTTCATGAAAAATATAAGCCTTTCACTAGTATGCTGCAAAAAATAGAGGATGTAGAACACAATTTGGCCTCAATTAAAAATAAGATGAGGCAGCATGGAAAAAGAACAGAAAGAATCCTTTAAAATAGCTTCTTTTTTTTTTTTTTTGGTCAAGACCCAGTGTTTCCCCAAAGCTTTCAACCAGGGACTAATCACTGTTCGCAGGGGGAGGGAACTGCTGGCCAGGGGGCTTTTTTACCAAGGTGCTGGGACTCGAACTCGGGATGCACTTGAATAAAAACTAAGAAATTAACTTAACCACTATAAAAATAAAATAAAATAAATAATATAGTACTTCTCTTTAGTAGGCTGGATGAAGTATATGGCATCCATGGTGGGCAATGGCTGCCTTCGCCTGTATATGTCTTCCACCACTGCAGGGAAAAATAAAATCTGATAACTTAGAAGACCAACATTTCAAAACTTCAACGAAGCAGATAATTATGTATATCTCATCACTAAGCCATGTTTTCAATAGTTATGTACCTGGTTGAGTGTTCCTATTCGATAACTTATTAATAAAACCAAAACAAAGGAAAAAAATATGCCAAAGCCATCCAACATATACCGGTAAGACCCTTCACAAACAGACAATTACTTGCAAATGGCAACAGTCAAGGAGTCACCTGGGCTGTCATCTCAACCAACCTGGACCAACAATGGCAGGCTTTAGGCCAAAAAGGGCACTAACTGCCATGCAAAGACTGGGAAACTTTAGGACAGAACTGAAAGGGCCCAGGTCACTTAAGCACACATGCCTTGTTTGAAAAAATCAGTGTCACATAAAAGAATAATGGTAAACTATCCATTTTTTTGAATTTTGAATCACAATAATTAAACCATTTTTTATATTTTGCATTTTTTTCCCAACACATCAGAATTGGAATTTCATTTTTCACTGCAACTCTACGACATTTATATCAAAGAGCCTATGCTCCTCCTCAAATCTGTCAAAGATGTTCATCTCTCCTCGAATCTTGGTCTATTAAATTGGCGACTAAGGAAGAATTTACAGAACTCCTGCCCCCCTTTCTTTTCTTCAATCTTTAAAAACTTGATCGTAAATCTATTCTTTTTCTCTCTTCTCACTTTCATTCCAATAAAAAAAAAAAAGGATTCAAAATTTGCCTGTGTGAAAGTTTAATGAAGATATTATACAGCTATAATTCTGTCCTCTAAGCCACACCTCACCTAGGGGGACCAAATCGACTTGATACCATCCTGAACTCCTTGACTATGCAGAATAGGAACAATCAAGTATGATGATCATGAGTTCATGACCAAGTTAATGACACATTGACACATCATATATGCATCAGAGGCATTTAAACATATCCACCAAAATTGAATATGCAATTCCCCATTGATCCAAAGCAGTCACACCACTACCATGCTGCACCTCATTCTACAGTCAAGTAAAATGATTATTGAGGAAACTACAACCAAAAAAAAATATAAAAGAATTGCCATGAGCATGGCATTATATTGTTTTATGCATGCAGCAAATAACACGACATGGATTGGACAATAGCACCAAATCAACGAACACCCAATGTGTTTTTCTGATTCACTTTCCTTTTCTATGTTTCCAAAAAGGAAAACAATATTTATAAACAGAACCAAACACACCCTAAGTTTTCAGAAAATGGCCTTTTGTTACTTACACGAGACTCCTTCCTCTGTAATATCTGCCATCTTGCACGAGTAAGACATTATTTTAACCGTAACTTTGTCCATGATGAGTACCTATAAGTAAGAATGTCAAAAATTGACAACATCAGACAAAAAAAAACCCTAAAAAATAAAAAATAAATCAGCATATAAAACTTCTTGAGCAATAAAAAACCATAAGAGAAACAACACAGATGAGAATATTAGAAGCTGTAACAAAAGAGAATTCATTAAATAAAAATAAAAACTCTATATAGTGCAGATATGGTTAATCAAAGTGCTCTTTCATTCACCTATTATTCTCTTTCTTATCTTTTCTTTTCTCTCCTCTTTGCCCTTTCCATACTCCTAATAGTGCTTACTTGGATCAAAGCTATGAGATAATTACTACTAAAATAGCAATTTTAAACATTAGGGGTGAAAAAACAAATGACATGTATCCCCCTAAATATACAAGACATATTATGGTAGCCAACAAATAACAAATGACAACATAAGAACGATCCCCAAATACCTTCCATGTTGATTTTGAGTCCCCTGTCTTGGCTGATCGAAGCATTTCATATAATAATCCTGAACATATACAACCAATGTAAATGAAAATACTACATCAGGGATACCTTTAAATCTTTAAGTAAGCAACATGAGCATGCCTAATTAATAAAAAGATCAAACAAATGTAAATGGTATCAGTTAATTCAGCAAAGGTCAAACTAACTTTAAGTGTCAATGGGGCCAAAATGGCAATACCAAATCACCATAAGGAAAAGTTTAAAATGAAGAGTTTTCCTTCGAAGAAAAAAAAAATTCAACCAAGTCCTTAAATCTTATTGCACTTTAATTTCACACTAATGAATAATTTTAGAAAGCAGTCAGGCTCACTGGAAAAGCAGAGTAAGGAAAACAAAGCAGACAAAATATAAGTAGTACACGAATGAAATGTGTATTCTCTAAGTCACAGCGAAAAACAATCAGCAATCTCACATTCTCTAATCCTCAAATGTTTTTTCTCGTTTTTGCTTGCATGGTTTCCTTTTTAAATAATAAAAAAATAAAATGTAGGGTCAATTTAGACCTAGGTTAAATCATATGTTAATAGCTGACACATTACATAGTTACATACGTATACACATAACCCAACTCTACATTATGATCTGAATGCCACTGATAATCGATGTGAAATCCAAAAATAGATTACTGATGCTGGCAAGACCTCAAAATGTGAAGTAGAATTCAAGAGCAAACAAAACTAAACCACACATTATTGTTTGAAAACATGCCACTCTTACCATTGGTTTCCAACATGTTTATCAATTCCGATACTATTTCCTAGAGTGAGCCATCCTACCATAATCCCCTCAAAATGCCAATACAATCCAACATTACATGGTTTCCACTTTAAGTCTTCATACATTACCTAATAACTCATATACAACACTAAACACACAAAATATTGCAAAACCTCAAATCTTCACTGAACATGTCATGTAGAGCCTTATAGCATCAATAAAACTGTTTATACTAACTTTACCAAAAACAAAACACACACACACACACACATATATATATATCTATGTGTGTGTGTGTGTGTGTGTCTGAAAACAGATTAGTCATACATGGACACTGAACAAAAAGTCGCAAGTTTATGAAATTAAGAACTTCAATTTAAAAACAGATCATATCTAGAACGATTAATTTTCCATTAATCTGGCGAACAAGAATTGAAACAGAGGATACATATTAGAGAGAGAGAGAGACTCACGATCACGGCTAATTTGTCTAAAATTTTTGTACTCTCCACCTTGAGAAGAAGTGTCAGAATCTGACATCGACATGGCTAAAACTATAAGCCTTTCTCCTCTTCGCCCGATTGATCTATCAAAAATGGAAAGCAGAAGCGAATTGTAGTGATGAAGTGCCCGTTTTTGACAGCTGCAGCTCCTGCAAGTTTGGCTGTAGAAGAAGAGAGGTAGAGGCTAGTGCTCACTTTTAGCAGCTGCCTTGCACTTGAGAAATGTATTACAATAGTAGAATTTTTATACACATTAGGTGACTCATGAGCCTGAACAAACAAAACAAAGACCATCTTAATACTAAAAGAAGCACATGAGAAAATAAAAATAAATCAAAAACCCAAATACAACAATAGCACATTAGTATAAGATCTGCATCTTTCATGGTGATATAACCTTCTCCATCAATCTTTTGAGAGCCAACATACCGTGGAGGCTCTCGGAGAATTGGGTTGACCTCATTTGAGAGCCAAAATAAGATAGAGGCCCTCAAAGAGAATGGGTTGACCCCTGTATCTGTTCTTTCTGATAACAATGATGGCAGAAAGGGGGGAGAAAAAAATTATTTTTTAAAAAAAAAAAACTCTTTATTTCCTACAACTTCCCCACTCGAACTCTCAAATTCTGATACTAGTGAATCACAAAAAACAAAATTGATAGTGCATGTGAGTTAAATATAATAATAAGCATTTTTATGCCCATCAAATTACAAGCTAATAGCTGATTGAATCACACAAATCAAAATTTCAGAAGTTAATCAAAATCTATCTATAAATTTAAATCTCTCACTTACACTTAAAAATTTAAATTAAAAAAAAAAAAATCACAAAGAACAAATTATGGAATGAATACAAATCCTCCATTATCAAGTCTTAAGAACACCCGATCAGACAAACACTTAAAAAAAAACAAAATCACTGAAGCAATCTCATAAACCCTAACCACCCTTTGAGGAAGATTCAAAGGAGAAACAATCGCAACATGATTGTTAAACAAACGTACATATATAAATAAGGAATCGAAAAACCCTAACCCTAATCAATAGATTGAATCAAAGTGAAAGTACAAAGAAGAAATGTGAGGTAAAGCAAACGAACCTTTTGTGACGGTTCTGCAACGAAGACGATCGCAGTGATCGAAGTCGATAGCTGTGAAGAGAAAGAGAGAGGTGTTGTTGGTGGGAGAGAAAAGTATTTTAAAAATTATTAGAAAGGGTGATATAATTGGGATGACGTGTTGACTGCCGAACGTTGAGCAATTCGCGTTTCGTCTCGGACCTTTGAGAGGGGGAAAGGGAAACGGGGAAAGGGAAAGGGTTTGAAGGCGTTCGGATTCGGTGCTAAGGCAGTGTTTTCTTGGCACCGTGCCAAGGTGGTTCAGATTGTGCCACGTGGCGCAACATCTCATCCGACGGCTGAAGCAAGTCCACTTATAAAACGACCCTCGACATGTGCGTTTTAATGCTCAAACGCATCCTTAACGGCAGCAGCACCGTTACCCCAAAACGCCATCGCTTCATCTCTGCCAAACCCACCCACGAACCCCGTCAAGCTCCCGCCGTCGGTTCCGTCGAGTTTTCACCGGTGAGACACCGCCGACGGCTCGTCTTGAGAACCCCGCCGTGAGAACCTCGAGTCCCCCGTGAGAACCCCGCCGTGGTCAGATCTGACTTGTAGTGCTCGACGGTGAGAACCCCTTCTTCTTCATGGTCAAATCTGGAGCTTTATTTTAAAGCATGTAAAGCCATGGCCGGCTCTCAGGGAGGGGATCGATGATGGCGAGGCACTGGCGGCAGGGAGGCGTCGATAGCAGTGGTCGTCGGCAGGGGGGATTTTCTTAAAGGCAGCTGTCGCTGGCGCTTTGCCGAGAAAAGCTCGACGGCTCTGCGGCTGGGAGAGTCGTCGACGGCATAAGGAGGTCTCGATGGCGGTGTTAGCAGCGGCTTAAGGTCGGCGGCGAGATCTGACGGCTGCAACTCGAAAACCAGATCTGGTGGTGGTCAATGGAGGGTGAAGCTTCTCGACAGTTGGAAGGGTGTTTTTTATGTGATGAAGCCATGGCCTTCCTTGTTGCCGACGGCAGTGAAGGGTGTTTTTTTTGTGATGAAAATGGGGTCTTGGTCAAATGAGGAAGGGGGTTAGGTGTTGACGGTGGTGGAGTGACTGGGTGGTGGGTTTGACGCTGTGATTGGGGACTGGGATGTGTGGGTGTGAGCGACGGTGGGGTCTGGCGGGGTTGTGGCCGAGGACTTGAGAGAGGGATGGAGTGGTGGCTTCGACTGTGTGCGAGCAGGGCCACGGCGGCGAAGCCGGCGAGAGGATGACCAAATCCCAGGCAAAGATGGCCGGTGAAATCGCAGATCTCTTTTCGGTTATACGGCAAAACACAGCGTTTTTAGGGGTAACGGTGAGCTGTGCCGTTACGGTTGCGTTTGAGCATTACAACGCACAAGTCAGGGTCGTTTTATCAAGTAGACTTGCTTCAGCCATCAGATGAGATGTTGCGCCATATGGCATGATTTGAACCATCTTAGCACCGTGCCAAGAAAACACTACGCAGCACTGAATCCAAACGCGGTTTTGAAGAGTTATGGATATTGACGAATGACGATTTGACGCCGCCGATGATTGACACGAAAGTTACTGTTATTCCCTTTAATCTCTAGTTTTAATATGCCATTTGTCTAACTGATGTTCATTTATTTACGAACTAACACAAGCGATGGAATTATCGGCTACTGTGGTGGAGCCCACTTTGCTACCCTCTTTTGGGAATTTACCTTTTTGGGTTTATTTTCCCGTTTACGCAAGTTTTAGTGTGTGAAAACGGCCCAATCCCAGTCTTTCTCGTACGCATCGCCCATTGGTAATTTGGTATGCTCTCATCTGAAGTGATTAATTTCTATAAGCACAAGAATAATAATAATAATAATAATAATAATAACAACAACAACGGGTAATTGAGCACACGTTATGCATGTGCAAATATCTTTTTAAGTTTATATTATATTAGTGAAACTGTTATATCAATTTCTAAGTTTTTAAACTGCATGTGTGTGTATGGGAGAGAATTAAGGGAAACAGGTTGTAAGCTTTTCAAAGTTGATAAAATTATTAAATCGTCTCTTAACTTTATTAACTTATAAGGATATTTTAGTATTTTTAGGTGTAGTCCAACCACAAAGAGAATTGGCTTTATATAGTAGTATAGATAATTCCAGATAAAGTGACATGCCACGTGGTAAGTCAAAAAAGTAACTCTTCAGTGTAATTGTGAAATGGTCACATGACTTCCCATTTTCTCTTACGCTATATTTGGATAATAAATTTTTAGTTGGAATATGTCTTTAAGATGAAATTTACAAACTTTTTATAAATAAACTCTTTATAAAATTTTTACAAATTCTATCTCAAAAACAAATTTTACTTATAAATTTCTTATCCAAATGTAAAGTTAGGGTCAATAATCTATTGAATTTATTTTAAATATCAATTGTTACATATTAATTATTTTAAATATCAATTGTTACATATTAAAGATTTAACAGATGATGCAACATTTAATATGATTGAATTATGAAAAATGATTCATCTAGTGGACCTGTTTGAAGTGGTTTACCCATAACTGTTTATGTTGGCTTTTAAATAAAAGGGAGAAGAGTGTTTTCTTACATACAAAAAAAAAATTATTATTATTTAAAAGAATAATAAAAAAAGTATATCCAGAACGATTTTGTGTTAAACCGTTGGCAAATCCAACATATGGATTGGGATTCCAATAGATTAGCCGTATGTATATGCAATTCTGCATTCACCAACCAGACTGTCCAACCTTCTACTATTTCCCTTGCTCGGCTATTTCAATATGTGAAAAAACCCAATTGCACAGGGAAATTGCCTGAATGGTACCATAAACCATAGGCAATGTCAAGATTTTCTAAAAATGGAAAAAAATTCAAGCGATTAATGCTTACATAAACACAAGCTGTTATCCATTAAATTAGAGTTACACTTCCATTTCAATGTGGTGTGGCTTACTACGTTGTAAAGATAAGGGCAACTCTACTACCCTACTTGCTCATACACACGTTCTAATTCATGCATTCAAGTAAGATAAAAATCTCATATAGCTTTTTTTTTGGCCAAACGTGACACATCCCAAGCCATTAAACCCAGACTAATCCCCCTGTGATACACAAATCACCCACAAACCCATGCATCCAATAGTGAGGGAGTGGAAACTCGAACTCGAGACCTACATTCCTAAGTCGCGGTCCTTAGCCATATGAGCAACCCTTGTGGGTTAAATCTCAGATAGTTAACCTACCCCAATTGAAATGTATGTAATCTTTATGTACAAAATGGGTACGCAAATCAACTCAATTCAATTCAGCAAATCAACTCAATTCAAATCAACAAAGCCTATTGAGGTCATGATATGGATAATTCAAAGAAAGATACATGTTTCGATCTTTTTAGCTAAAAGACTTCTAAATTCTAGCATGTTCTATTAGCAAGAGCAAAGCAAATTGCAAAATTCAAGGACCCCTGTTACCCTTTTGGATATCCGCGACGAAGTCTCAAAATATTCAACCCCATGATTTATTTCTAAACAATTATATCTGGCAAATCAGCTGTTCACTGTTTTCCCACCTGTCCTTGTAAGAGCAGATCTCCTTCTGTTAGTAGTCACCTCCTCCGGTCAAACACATTTCCTTGTATCATTGAGATCTTCTTCATGAATATTTGACTATTTCCCAAGTAAATAAAAAATAATTCATATATTTTTGCATGTAAATTGTTTCTGTAATACATGGAACTAACTGACTCTAGCAGAACCAATCTTTGGCTCAAAACAATCCTGTATAACTTAAGGAATAAGCACATCAATCAAGAACTATTCCATTCTACACGATTAATGATACATGATTTAGAGCAGTTTACCTAAATTTCAACTTGAGTTTGTCGCTTTCTCTCTAGTCTTACTGATTAACTAACGCTATGTTTGGATAAGGAATTTCTATGTAAAATTTGTCTTTGAAATGAAATTTGTAAAATTTTTACCAAGATTTTGTTCATCTCATCCTTACAAAAATCTTACAAATTCCATCTTAAAAACAAATTCTACCTAGAAATTCCTTATCCAAATATAACATAAACTCAGATTCGACTCTTCTAGCTTGTCTAAATTTGATAAGCATACCACAAATAAAGACATTGCCAAAATATCAACGGTCTCTTAACAAGTCTCCTGATGAAACTTGATGTGTTGTGATGGGCGAACATGCTATAGAAGTATTCGTAGAGATTGAGAGAGTTGGTGTAGGGCCTGGAGCATGCCAGGTTAGGAGTGATGGGAGAATTTTGAGTGAGATCCAACCCTGTGGACATCGCTGGTGTTGGTGTTGGTGTTGGTGTTGGCATGGAGGTGACAGATGATAAGTTGGGAGAAGACTCTGGTGAGTTTGAATCAGGACCATTTTCCTGAGTTGCATGCATGTTCACCTTTATCCTGTATTCCCAAGAAAATAGTAAGTCATTGTTTTTTATTTTTCTCTTTTCCTTTTTCATTCATTCAGCTGAGTTTCACCCTGGTCTGATCACTGCTCCATAACAAGCACAGCAAGAAATCAAGGTATGGAGGGCTCTTCATTTATTTTACTAAAAGGCAGGGGCGTTTCAGCAGTTCTATTGTAGTGCCTTCTATTTTTTATTTTTTACAATTTTTTTTTTCTGGGAGTTCTATTGCTATGCTTTTTTAGCAAACTGTTGCAAAAAGCCTTCCATACCATGATGTGGCATGCAGTGATGACCAATGGATGAACCAAAAACGCACACTATCCTGTGTCCTTTGATCTTTCTTAGATAAGCTGAAAAGATACCCATTAGAAGTAGTGGCAGAGAATGCCATCCAATGGAGAATTGAGAATATACAAGGATAAGTACTGGCAGGGAATTACCTATTGTGGATATTTACATATTCATCAGTTTCATCCAATATCTCCTCCTGATATGAGCAAACATTTGAGAATTGAGATCAGAAAGAACATGATAAATAAAATAAAATAACCATTATTACTTTAAGCAACATTTATAAAATTAAGACATTCACCACTTCAGCCAGCTGTTGGTTAAACCAACTGGCCCATGATATCAAGAATAAATTTTTAAAAAATTCCAAAAAAAAAAATGAAGAGAATACAAATCAATACGTTCCCTATTTTTCATCATTTTACTGTATGTCTCAAAAATACAAAAAATGTTGAAGCACCCACACCAAGGGTGTTCCTTGTTTTCAGAGTCAACCAGGTGGTCCAGACTAATCTTCAATGAAATGATTTTTGGTGTGTGTGTGTTGTTTTGCTTTTTGATTTTTTGTTTTTTTGGTTTTTTTTTTTGGGGGGGGGGGGGGGGGGGGGGGGGGTTGTGGGGTGTTTGTAAGAAATCTGTGTGCACCACGTGTGCCAGTGCAATGTACCTGAAGAAGTTCTTCAATGACATCCTCCATAGTGATTACACCAACAACCTCTTCATTGGATGGAAATTCAGGAATGGGAGTATTCTCAACGTCCAAAATGCAATATGAACAATCTCTGCGTCGCTTTTTGGGGGTAGGAGCGGCTGAAGGACATTTCATCTGTTGATCGCCATTGTTATTTGTCACAGCTGATTGAGCATCATGTGACTCTGATTTAACCCCCACATTTTGAGAAAGTTCAGATAATATACCAAGCAAATCAGTTATATATATTTCAAAGAAAATCATAAAATGCAACCTAAGGAACCTGAATAAGCTAAACCCAGGTTGCAGTATCAATCATGATAACTCATAATTAACAGAAATGCTAAAAGCAGAAGTACTTGAGACATAACCAATAAGCATTGACTGAGGGTTTTTCGCAATGAATTTAGGGAAAAAAAATTAAAATATAGTGTACATTAAGTATAAAAAGAGAAAGGAATAAACATAAATTCAGTAGGGCCACAGTGACAAAATCAGGATTCTGAAAATTCTGTGTTTTTTGACGAATTCATAAAAGAAATCAGGACATCAGTGAAGGAAACAAAATTTACCAAGAATTTAGAAGTAATTCAGCAAAAGAGTTTCAATAATTCATAACTTACAAATACAGGATAAGTTTGGAATGCATCACTGAATGACAAATCAGGTATAATTCAGGGCTTAAAAGAAACCACTATGAGTGAAACACTATGGTCAGAGTTGAAAATTGAGGTTTATTATTTTACATAAATTAATTTGCACAACTCAAACAAACCTTAAATTGTAGGGCACTTGCAATAGCACATTATTAAGAAAAAACACAAAAACAAAAACTAACAAAATTCTTTCACTGCTGCTTCATATTAGTTCATACATCCTCACCTTGTTTCAGTGTTGTCTCAGGTTCAGCTCTCTGCTTCTTACAGCTATGCTTAGTCCCAAGGCGTTCACCCTCTTTAGTCCTCTTCAATATTTCTTTTGTCTCATTGAGATCCTTAAATACAACGGCAATATGGCTGTGACCCTTCTGAAATTCATTTAGAATATCGTAAAGTGGCATATTTTCTGAGACCCTGAAGAATGAACAGAAAAGAAAGACAAGAATAGATAAGCTTGTGCCTAGCAGGAAAAAGAAGAAGAGAATATATGATATTAAGTTCGTTCAACCACACTGATGCTGGCACTCTTAGCAACAACAAAAGCCTAAAATATTACTTCTCAAAAGAAAATTTGGGCATAACAGCACTGCCTAGCACTTCATATTGCCCATTATGCAAGGTTAATGTTTATGCTGGTAGAGAAGACATTTCATATGATCAATTCAGCAATTAATTATTCAGATCCATTGCATAAACTATACAATTACATGCCTACCTTAATTAATCCGGGGAGTGCACAACAAAACACTTTCATACCCATAAAAACCACAAAACCCAGACTAAACACTTCTATAAATTCCACTATTTCTCCTACTATATGTAAGCTCAGTTGAACGTGTACCATTAGGAATGGAAGTGCATACCAAATGTAGCCCACATTATTGCCATCCCTACTGTGAACTTCACCATAACTTGACTATCTAGTGTCATCCCTGCTTATTTAAATATACCAGGTGTATAGTAAAAAGGATTATTCTGCATTTTTCTTTACATAATTTTGGTTGGACTCACACAGTTCACAGTTCTACTTTTTGAGTTTGGTATTTCAAGATGCCAACACAAAGGATATTGATATTGGAGATCATAAAAACTCAGTGACCCACATGCAAGAAGTTTGGATAGGAGTTTGAGAATAATAAATGGCTCTTCCGCAGAGGCAGTAAATTGGACAAATGATTTGGCAACTGGATCATACAACTGAGGTTTTAAATTTAAAGATACTAACTCAACTGAACAAAGTCTTGTCACAACTAGTTGGGTTTGACTCAAGAAGCCCCTTTTTGCCATGCTGCTCTATCAAGGGCTATATATCTATTTAAATCATAGATCATGTATTTTCCCACATGATAGGAGAAACAAAACAAAAAAGAAAAAAAAGGAATGAGGTACTATTCTTTACCGGGGGATTTTTCTTATGATCATTTTTCTCAGAGGAACTGCAGCATCTGGATCAACTGTTAAGAGATTTTTAACCTGCACATGTCAGAGACAGACGAAATAAGTCAGGTAGAATCATCAAAATATGAAACTCAGTGTTAAATCACAGCAGCTGAGAAATATATGTAAAGTATCCTTCCTATGAAAAGATCGATAAACCAATATCAATGTACAGGAGGAAGCAAAAGAAAAAGAAAAAAAAAAGTGAAAAGAAGTTACCAGGATTAGGCCGATTATATTTGTCGGATTTCCAGCATAAACAGGAACTCTGCTGTGACCAATTGTTATTATTTCATTTAACGTCTCTCTGAGTAAAGAGGGGGGGGGGGGGAGGGGGAAGAGAGAGAGAGAGAGAGAGAGAGAGAGGTTAGAACAAAAGAAGAATGTAAAAGACATGATTGATAGATAAAATAAGATGTCATAAACGCACAAATTAAGAGTTCCATCCAGATCAAGGGAAAATGCCTTCGATATGGGGGTCATTGCATCTTTTGCAGTCTTTTCGGTCAATTCAAGTGCCCCACCAATGATAGTAGTCTCGTCATGTGATAAATCTCCCCCTTTCCCAGCCTATTCAACCAAACATATCTAACCATAATTCATTGCAGAGAGAGAGAGAGAGAAGAGCATAGAACCATAAGGGCTATGGTTCTCCTTATATGAATTGCTCATATAAATTTCCAACCAAGAAGCAGCTTTAATATGTGAGGCAAAAATAAAGTGCAACCTAAATTAAGAAAATTAAAAGCACAACCTGAAGTTGAAAAAATTTACCTCATTGCCATGAAAATCCACAAATGTCTTAAGCTCTGCTCTTCGGAGGAGGACAGAATGATCCTTACCTAACATCCAATCCAGAACCTGACACAACATAAAACAGCACAAGAAAAAAGAGGCAAAATTTTTTACAACTAGGTCATATAACCAAACCAACACCATAATCATATACATACACAAACACATATCAACTATACCTTGCTAATTGGATAAGCAATGGGGTAGAATACCAAAAGAAGAACACGGACAAAGGGTGCCAATGCTGCTCCAACTGCCATACCATAGTGTGTACAGACAGCTTGTGGCAATATCTGTAATCAAACATACAAGCATAAGAAACTAAAGGATTATGTATAAGCAGACACCCCAAAAAAAAAAAAAAAAAAAAAAAAAACGTTGTTTCATTGGCCAATAAATCACCTCTCCGAACATAAGGATGAGAGTGACAGATATCACAATTGCTGCCAATGGAGGCACGAGCCTATCCAAGAATAAGGGAAGAGACTAGAGGTGGGAGGGAGAGAGAGAGAGAGAGAGAATGTAAAAATAACGAATAAGATAAGCAAGAGTTAGAGAAACAAAAAATACCCAGTTAAAACCACAAGAACCACACAGTATCAATTACACTAAATTTTCACAAACCTCCATTGCCAAAGCGTTCCCAATCAAAAGAGTACAAAGTAAAAGATGCTGATTCTTCACCACCGGAAATATTTTTTCTGCCAAAAAACAAAAATCACTTTCAAATGTTAAAAAGCACCCACACTCACACATCTCATCTCCCAATGAACAAGGGTTTCTTCAACCCATCCCCTGCAAGCCACGGACTAACAGAGTCAGCTCAAATGTTGACTCAGAGCTCAGTGAGTCAACTCAGTCCCCACAAACAGAACACTGACGACAAAACGTTCACTGTCTTTAAGACAACGACCAATCATGCTTATTTATTACTACTCCGCAGTTGCCTAGTATAATTCGAAGTGGGTGGACGTTAACCGATGCGAATTGGACGGTGGCCTTACCCGTCTAATGGAAATTATTCAGCCTGAAGGTGCAAATGAGCAAGTTCTAAAATTGATCACCAACCAAGAATCACACCGTTTGGACTAATAGATTACAACCCTTCAAACTTCATAAAAATACGATTCGAAGCCATAATCATACGGCTTCCCCAAAAAATAAAAAATAATTTTTTAAAAAAGAAAAAATCAACTCGCATAATTGCTTCATACATGCGGGCATACACACTAAATATTACAGCATCAACTGCTTTTCGTAGTTTTTCAATTTCCAGTCAAATAGACACACACACACACACATGTATAAAATTAAGGTGATGGAGATAGAGGGAGAGAGGGGTGTACTGGCGTGGTGGCGGTCCTGAGGACGGCCGGCATTGATGAGGACTTCGAGGTCGACGAGGCCGAGAGACATGAGACCCAGGGTGAGGCCCGCCATCAGACCAGCGAAGCACACTAGCCCTACGATTATAAGGATGTAAATGAAGAACTGCGTCCCACAGCACGCTATTTCTGCCATTTCTCTTCTCTCTTCGCGGATTTTGCAGTGGTGCGAGTTTTGTTGTACCCTCTTTTTCTCCCCCTTTTGTCCAATTTCGATTTCCTCCTTTTAATCAGCACACGGAATCCGACCTATAGTGTGCCAATATGTTGGGTGCGGAAAGGACTTGTGTGTATACACTCAGACGCAAAACGCAGGTACATTTGGCCACGATGGTATGGTGTTTCAGTTCTGGACCCACGTTATCAATCTATATGCCTATATCTGCTTTGACCAGAGTCAAGCATATCCTTTTATTTTCCCATGTGCATTTTGCCTTTTTTCGGTCTTTTTTTTTTTTGTTAGAATGTTAATTTTACTAATTGTTATGACCATGATTTTTTTTAAAGGCATTTGTTCAAAAATACCCTATAGTTTGATTAAAACTTTAAATTCTACCAAATTTTTTAAAAATGTCTAATTATCTAAATTTTTTCTATTTTGGACAAATATACCTTATTGCTAGTTTGGTCTTGTTGATCAAAAAGAATAAAGTTACCCACCTTCTGGCTAACTCCATATTTTCCTGGCGAGCTTCGTTTTTTTTCGTGAATTTTATATTTTGGTTTTTTTTGTTTTTTTGTTTTTTTTTTCCCTGTAGTCATGGTTCTGATGTTTAAGAGAAAATAAAAAGAATGAGAGAAGAAAGAGAGAAAAGGGATCAGAGAAGAGAAAGGGAAGGGACGAGAGATCCGACGACGGTAGAAGCCATCCCCGACCAACACAGGAAAAATTATTCAACACAGCCGGCCATGGCTCTCTGAACATAAACAAACAAAAAAAGAAAAAAAAAAAAAAAAGCGAGAGAGAGAGAGAGAGGGAACGACAGCCACTTTGGTCAACCCATGAATTCCCCCCTACTCCGGTCAACTCCATTTTTCCGGCCAACTGTTTTTTTTTTTTTTTTTTTTTTCACGGGAAGGAGGGAGAGAGGGAGATGGGAGGGTAGGAGAGGGTAAAAAAAAAAGAAAAAATAGGAGGAATACAAATCAAAGAGAAGTTGTTGCCTCGCCTGCGTCGAAGATGGTGTTGTAGAAGTTGCCAACTCATCTATCAGCAATTGGAAGGCGGCGTTGCTCTCAGATTTGGACCATGGACGGGTGTGTGTTCCTTGCCCCACTGCAAGTGAATTCCCGCCATCGATCAGTTCATCATGTTTAACGTTGGGACTTGGGGTTTGGGTTTTCATGGCAAGGATTTGGCAGACGGGGTCGACACATCACCCAAGGCGTGGCTTACAAACTCGCCGACAACTACTACAACTTCAGCAACCCACCAGCGTCGGCGTGCTAATGAGGATGCCGGCAACTGGCAACCCATCTCCATCGACATTTTTGTTTGAATATCGAGGTGTATGGGTCTCAGATAAGGTCCACCGGCGTAGAGAAAGAGTTGCTTGATTCTAATATTATTGAAGGGATATAGTTGTCCAAAATGCTTTTTGTTGTTTTAGTTGGACATCATCAGAGCTTCTAATAAATTATTTGATTTTCTTACCAGAAAAAAGGGGGGAGGGTTTGTTAAGTGGGTACCCAATCATTTTAAACCTATTTCCTAGGGAAAAAAAAAATTAAAAAACATTATCAGCTGCTAATGTTCTTATCGGAGGCATGCTATGTCTTGGACTATAGATAAAATTATCTGGACTTTTCAAAGAAAACCTATAATTTGAAAAATTATTTCCTGAGACAAAAATGCTATTGAGTGGTGCTTTGAGAAAGGTATATTATTTCATGGGCTTTCATATGGATGGTATATCACATGGGATTAGTCTTGAACCCAAACTTTGACAAGTAGGCTTTGAGAATCTCATGTTTGGCCGATAATATTAATAATAGCATATGCTCAATATTCGTGGCAGAAGGCGGGCGGATGGATTATTATACTATAAAGTGTAAGTGAATTAAACGCAACTAACTCCTGAAATACAAGTATGGATAAGGTTTTCCTTTCACCCATTGGCTCAACCCCGCCAAGTGGTGAGTATTCTTTTGGGTGTTTGCCCATATGGAAAATGGAAACACCATTCACCTGGCTTTTTTTTCAACTCCGAACCAACTCATCTAGTCTTTTGCATAACTTCTAATTGCAATTAAGTGGATGAATGAATGTCTTTCTTTATTAAACAAAATCTACATCATTCATAGTCATGGTCAATGGCACTCGCGTGGGACCGACCATGTGGACAATGTAAAACTTGTCCAGTATAGAAAGAAAAATGGAACATAACTCTTTGAATGATAGATCATACTCCCAACTCTTTCAAACTCTAATTATGTAAAGGAGATGGGACAATTGAGACTTAAACTAATTGAACACACTTCTCATGTCAGGTAATTGAGATAATTAAGGCTTAAAAGAGTTGGGATGGACAACATCGCTGCATCCACCATTTGGTTTGAAGGATAAAATATGAGCGGATGGTGCAAAACCATGAAATATTTTTGTCAAGACATAAGCCAACTCCCTCACTAAATGCTGGTAGTTCCAGGCATGGCCCACATCTGTTGCTAACAACGGTTGGCATCATTCAGACTCATTGTTAGGTTCCTGAATTGCCATGTGTTCAGATATTATGTCTAGATACGCAACCTCACAAGACACCAATGAAACAGCAAGTTTAGATTGTCATGTCTTCGTGCTTGCATTTAAGCCCTTCAAATTAAATACCCTTCGACTGTACCAAGGGTGCGGGGTTGCAGAGTACGAGTGGTATACTGGCATCCAATATTTAATATTAGGCGCCTAGGCCCATCAACCAGTGTCCTGTCCTTTTTTTCTTTTCTTTCTTTCAAATTTTTTTTAAAAAAAAAAAAGGGAGAGAGAAAGTTAATGATTTCTCCCAAAAGGATGGAAAGGTTCCAGTGGGTCTACCTCCTCTTAGGTACCGTGTCTTTTAGCTAATGGAAAAAATAAAAAATACTGTAAAATGAAGAAGAAGAAAAACAGAACAGAAAAGAAAAGCATACAATCATGTCTTATACCTTGTAGCCTCGTGGAAAGTTTGAATGCTAGAAAGATGAAGGAAAAGAAATGGAAAATTTCTTTTGAGCTCGCTCATTTTATTGCATCTTTAACTTCAAATTAGAAACTCAGCTCCAACAAACAATCTAACCAACAAACTGAGGTTCCATCAATTCTACCCTAACTTCTGTTCTTATTTCATATTCTAGGTGAATTCCTCAACATAAAATGCTAAAAACCCCAACTTTGGCCCAATAGATGTAGCAGCCACATGTCAACCTATTATTGATAGTTATTTTTTTAATAATTTTTTTATTAAGTTAGCTTAATTATGACACATTAGTTGAATAAACAAATTTGGATAAATGAGTTAGGTTATATAACACTACTCTTTTTTCTTTTGCCCTTTCAACAAGATACATGCTCAACCTTTAGCGAGTAGACTAATTATAAAAAGTGATGGTAAATGATGAAAAGAAATAAAGTTTTCTAACCAAAAGTAATAAAAAATAGAGTTATTCTTCCTAACTCTTTTCTCCCTCTTTCTTCTTATCCATCGTGGCAAATGACATAATGTTAGTACATCAGCGAGCCACAATCACCACATCAACATGTAATCAAAAGCATATTTTTTAAGATGATGAGTTGATGTGAAACCGTTATATCAACTACCAGGACATCAACTTCTACATCAAATGAGAAAAATAAAAAATTTAACATTCAAAAATAATTTTTTTTTTTTTTTTTTGCCAAGCAACGAGGTGTCCGAACTGTTAAAACCCGACTAATCCCCGCTCCCCATGCGGGGCCACCGCCTCATGAGGTCGTTTAACGTCCAGACTAATAACCCTGACTAGTGGCTAACCAAGAAAGATTGACTGGTTTCGAACCTGAGATATCTGAGTTTACAACTCATTCCTTGAACTTTTTCCCATGAACAGCATGCAAAGTAAACACTTTTTAGAATGCTATAGCAAACATAACGGACCAAGTCTAAATGCGACATATATAACACAAGTAAGTAATTCTAATGGCATGGGAATCCAAATACACTCTATTTAAATTTCGCACTCGCTTTTTTGTTACTATTCACCACCAATCCATGGTATAACAACCCCCACAGGTGATCAACTCCACCATCCAAACTTCCAAGGGTCGGGAATTTATGCCTCTAAAGATGGGATGGGATGCGTAGACAGGGGACTGGCTATTTGCAACCTAAAGACAAAGGAGTACTTGTTTATAGACAATGTATTAGACTTCTTTGTTAGTATTTAAAATGGTGGGAGCCACTTCCTTGATATAAGTCTTTTTCAGTGGGGACTGTGGGATGGACATTGTTACTTTTTCCACTTTACAGGTAGAGGTTAGAGAGGGAAAGGGCAAGAATATGAAATGGTGCACTCGTGGACTACCTCATTACCTTCCTTTTGATTCAAGGCAGAGAGAAGCTGGATACGGTTCACCTGTTTTCTCAAACGTTGGTTTTGTGTGTGGCTCTCTTTCCTTATCCCCACACCTACAATCCCTTTTTCTCCTAGAACCCCTTTCTGCTATATATACCATGCATTATCCCCTTTACTCCCTTCCATTAATCTTCAAATATCTGTGTGACTTAGAAGCATGTCAGATAGAGAAAATGGCCAGCCGGAAAACCCAACTTGGTCGGAGCTAAAGCTCCCAGACTTGTTATATGACGACACCGTTAGACAACTCCATGCGGCAATTGAAAATAAGTGGGATTCTCTCCAACGTTCAGCATGCCAGACGGCAGCCGGAAGAGCCCTGTGGAAGCATGTGGTCCATGACCCACTTGCAGAACTACTTGCAGGAGAGACATACCTTAGAAACGTTTATGAGAAGATAAAGAAGGATCGTCTCAACAATGCCCGAGAAGTGTCTGGAGTGATTCTTGCTGTTCGAACCCTCTGGTTTGACTCAAAACTTGAAGCTGCTCTCAATTCCTTTCCTGTTGGAGAAGCACAGGTTGTTCTCCTTGGTGCAGGTTGGTGATTGCTCCAACCCAATTCTTCTTGAATTTGAGTTCCTCGCATATTGTATTAATGTATTATATTAGAAATTGAACCAATGAGGCCAAAGCAGAAAATGTCTAAAACCATGCACAGTTTCATCTGTGGGTCATTTTTCAAATGAAACTGGCCAAAAATTATATCAAATAACCTCCCTACGAGTGGTACATCCACACTACCTTGTCGTATGGATAGTTGCCATTAGGTTGCTCTAAGTGTGTTCCATATGGGTTGTGGGGTCTTATATGGGTCCAGGTTTGCCCGAAAGGTTTCCTCATCATCAAAAAAAATTATTGGGAGCAGGAAGTGTAGCCTCCCTGACTGCCCTGTGCCACCCGGTGCCTCCTATCCAATAATAAGAGAGAAAAAAAAATAAGGAAAGGAAGAATTACATTGATAACTAAATATTAAAACCCATACGATAAGGAGCATATCCCCTTCACCACATCAATTAATGACAAAGTTCAGATCACAAATCAGAGTGCACCACTTTGGGCTATATAATGTCATGTGGACCAATGAGCTCCATGCTTGTTGGCACAATGACCACATCCCCCACATAAGCTGTTGCTGTTGTGACACACTGATTGACATTAAGATTTTTAGCACAGAAAAATAGTCTTTAGTCTCTCATGTCTATAGCTCCCAGATGCATCATACCTGTACAAAAAAAGGCCTTGATGTTACACATACCGGAGAAAAATTTGCAGTTACATTTCACTAATTGCTGCTTTTCAAAAGTTCAATTAACAAAATAATAAACCCAAAGTAAAACCTAAGCCAAATGTATTTTCTTATCTGCAGGAATGGATGCAAGGTCTTACCGTCTAAGCTGTTTGAAGGAAAGCTGACGTTTTTGAAGTAGATTTCCCTGAGGTCTTGCAGATGAAAACCACCCTTCTACAGGCAGCAATGGAATCCACAAACGAGCACCAACATCTGACGATGACATGCAAAATCCTTAACTAGAGTGGCAGCAGACATAAGACATAATGACTGGCTAGATAAGCTTCAGGCATCAGGGTTTGTGCCAGAGAAAAATACAGTGTGGGTTTTAGAAGGTATCCTCTACTACCTCACCAATTCCCAGGCCATGCAAGTATTGAAGATCATAGCTAACAATTTCTCTCATACCAACACAGTCCTCTTAGCAGATTTTATGAACAAACCATCAACGACACTTTCTAGTTCCATCTTCCATTTCTATAGTGATTGGCCTGAACATCTCCTGGCATCCCTAGGGTTTTCTGATGTCAAGCTTTCACAAATTGGCGACCCAGATGCACATTTTGGCCTCATGCATGACCCATTAAATCTATTCAACAAGCTCCGCAGCTTGCCTAGGTCAGTCCAAACAGACCCAGATGATGGAACACCATGCTGTCGATTGTATTTGGTGCAGGCTTCAGGTTCACCCAATCGAACTATTCCATAGGGACCTGAATCAGCTCAGCTGATGCAGTCATAAATATAGAGACCACAGGTGTTAACTCCAAATCATAGCATTGGTATAGGCATCACCGCATCATTGTTTGTTACTGCTGTGTTAGGAGTGCACAATGCATTTGGAACAACAAAATTGCAACACATTATTTTGAGCTGTTTGATAGTTTCTCTTAGCTTATTATAGGTGTATACTGGGAAATATCAAAACTTGTGGCCTCGATCTTTAGCAGCATAGCTAAAGATCTTTCCTAGGGAATCACTTCTTCTGTTTGAGTTACCAAATTCTATTATTCCTACATTATATAAGAGATAAAATTCTCTGTTATACATCGCTGCTATTATTATTATTATTAGGGAAAATCAGCCAAAAGTCCATTTTGAGGGAATCATATAGCAAGCAATCTTAATAGTTTTTTTATATAGCCCCAAGTCCATAATGAGACTCAAATGGTAACATTTCAATGATATGTTGGCTGATTTTTTTCCCAAATACCAGCCCTGCCCATCTTGTTTTCTATGGTAAGCAATCAATGTGAGATCCCACATTGATTGTGATTTTTTCCCTTTTTTTCTCCCCATGTTTTTTGACATAAATAATAGTTCTCCATTTTTATTGCACCCAAACAGACTTTGCCACCCTTTCACTTTTGAAGTTTTACCATAGAATATTTTTTTGAATTTTGCCCCACGATTCACTCAATCAATAATACAATTTTCATTTTTAATGTTCATCAACAATTTTCCCCATCAACTGCTATGGTAAGTATCCAAGGTATTAATGCTTATATTCTATTAGGATTTTTTTTTGAATTTTGAATTTGAATTTTGCCTCACGATTCACTAAATCAATAACAGATTTTTTGTTTAAATGTTTGAAATTGTTAACGCGTTCAGCAAACAGTTACATAACACATTCATACATTGTGTGAGTAAAATACAAATAGTTACATGACATGAATTGCTTAACTAAAAATTTGTTCAACAGATGAGTTACATGTAGTACTTAACAAAATAGCTATCATTTGCAGTGCGGCTATCATGTAACCGTTTTAACACAATCTCATGCATCAGTTTTAATGATAACATATAAACCTAATTTTACAATATTCGATCTTCAACAAACAATAAATGGTTGGCTAGAAAAAACCCTTTTCGAAGTAGTTACATATGATTAACTGATGGCCTTTGGGTCTAGTAGCCTATCCCATCCCAATAGGGGTGTGGGGTTTGCGGAGGTTTTGGTTTTGACTCCGCGTGAGTGTGTATGTGGGTGAGTGTGTGTTCGTTCTCCTATCGTTTGGCCAAAAAATAAAAAATTAAAATAAAAAAAACAATTACATTTGATTCTCAAACAAAAAGAAGCGATCTTTATTGACGAAATTTGATGGCACAACTGAGATTGTCTCCTCAATTTATGAGCACAATTTTTGGAAATATTATAACCTAGATTCTCTCCTTAATTTATGAGCCAAAGACAGTTGTGTGGGATACATGTTTATTTGTGTGCAAGGCATTTTTGTCACATGGATATTTGGTGGACTTCGTGTAGTATGAGTTTTTTTTTTTTTTTGGACTTTTTACCTCTACAAATCCCATTTTAAGAACTAGTGGTTAAAGCCCCCTTATTATTATTATTTTAAATTTTGAGATGCTTCCGCTGGAAAAGGCCATAAAAATAAAATATAGAATATAATCTAGCATGTCATAATACCAAAAAGATGGAAACTTTTTTTTTTTTTTTTTGATAAGGTAATGATTGTATTAAAAAAAGGGTTAAACCCTCGTACATAAGACATATACAAGAGAAAAAACCTAAGCTCCATGTACAAAATGGAACCACCCAAAAAAACCCAACACCCAATTACATAGAAAGGGAGTCGACAAAAGATAAAAAAGAAGGGTTACTACCACCTGTGTAGTTACAAAACCACCAAAAGAGAGAATTGACCAAAGATGCTTTAAGCTTCACAAAAGAGGATTCCTCTCCTTCAAAAGTTCTCACGTTACGTTCTTTCCAAATATACCATAAAAGAGCATGAGGAACCATCCTCGAAACAGCCTTGGCTTCTTTCTTTACTCCTCTAACCCACCATCCCATAATTAATTCATGAGGGGAGTAAGGCAAGACCCATTTAATACCAAACAGATTGAAGATAAGCTCCCAAAGACTTCTTGCCACCTCACAATGAATGAAAAGGTGGTTCACTGATTCCACCGCCTTTTTACACATAATGCATCTATTAGGTAACTCCTACCTCATTCTAACCAAGTTGTCAATGGTAAGACATTTGTTATGTGCCACTACCCACAACAAAAAAGCCACTTTGGATGGCACTGAAAGAATCCAAATGTTCTTAGCCGGTTGAAAAGTCTCCATATTGATGCCAAAAGAAGAATAGAAAGATTTCACCGAGAATAAACCTTTAGGATCTTTGCTCCACAACAAGGTGTCATTCCCTTCCAAAGAAATCTTACATTCATAAAGCATATGGAAAAAATTCATCACATTCCTCCAACTCCCAATCATTAAAACTATGACCAAAAGAGATATTCCCAAAAAATACCACCACCACCCCCTCCATCCACAAAGTAATCCAAAATCCAAGCGTCTTTATTAACAGCAATCTCAAATAAACAAGGGAATACCTCCATAAGGGGCCTAGAACCACACCAAATATCTTTCCAAAATTTAATTCTATCCCCCATTCCCACTTTAAATCTTGTTTCTTTAAAGAAAGAATCAAAATCTAACATAATTGCTTTCCATAAACCGGTACCATCTCAAAAAGATGTAAACTTTTGGGAAAAAAAAAAGGGATTTTTACTTTCCAAAGCACCTAATGGAGATTTTGTTACATTACATACACTAAGAAACTCAAATTATAGTAAATTTTCTTGAATACGGCATTCAAGAGGCCATCAAAACGCGTTTTCATAGCCGCTCTACTATTGCGCTATTGTGGGTGCATGCACAAAAAAAAAAAAAAAAAAAAAAAAAAATGGGAAAAAGGAAAAAGGAAAAAACATGAATATTTAGCCAAAATATCAAATAAACAATCATAATTCAGTTCATAATTTAGGCTAACATAATAAGTAGATGCATGTAAGATTGTTTAAGAGACAACATGTGAATAGAGTAATAGACGTTTTAAGAGACAATGTGTTACGTGTGAATAGACTTTGTATTATAGTACAGAACTACAGAGCAATCCAACTAGAGATGTGCCAAGAGCTGTTGTATTCAAGTATGGAGCACCTGTGGAGTTGAAAGTTCTGTGTACTACGTATATTCTACTAGAGACCATAAGAGAAGCTACAAACAACTTTTAATAGGAGAGGAAAAATAAGTCATTTGAGACGTAAAAGCATAACATCCAATATTGACAGTTGTACCTTTTTCTTAGTCATGCCTCGTTTATAATCAGAATTCAGATGAAGGACTACAAGAGTATGACTGGCCACCGAATGTAGCACGAGCACAATACTTCATAGTTCATACTAATGAGTGCAAATTAAAGCAGCATAGAAAATGCCTCAAGAAAATGCTGGGATCTTCTTCCAATGCATGACATCCCCTGGGTATAGAGAGAGAGAGAGAGAGCATCAATTTAACGCAAAAAAACATTTAAAATCATTAATTCATCATCACCATCACGACTTGATAAATTTTGCAGTAGATGATTAGCTTTCTGAAAAAATTAATATACTATGGCTGATTGGCTGCTGGTTGTGTAATTTTGGTTATGACAACGCCATAACAACTGAGAAACTGGTTTGTTTCTTACCATATTACATCAAACCTAAACAGGTTATTATTTAATTCACAAGCCTTTGTATTCCAACAAAGCTTCCAAATTGAACAAAAAGGCCTTTAAATATTGTCAAAACGCTCACATAAAGAAGGAAAAACAAAAAAACAAAAACTTGTTGACTTCATTCTACATGTGGTGAATTCTTTGTAGCGAAATAAAATTTTATCGATGGTCAGGAGAAAGCAATACTATTTGGTACACAATTCCTAAAAGTAAAGCTATAGATTTCTTTCAAGGCCATGCGATACTTACCTGTGGAGCAACAAAAACGACAACTGAAATGTTTGTCATTCATTCCAAAAATATGGCACAAAGTTATTAGATGGTGATGATGCTGTGAGAGAGAGAGAGAGAGAGAGAGAGAGATGTGTTCTTAGAACATGAATACCAAAATAAGCAATCCAGAGAACTTAGTGAGATCAGCAGTGGGAAAACCAGGCAGGGGTATTTAATATTGACCAACACTGATCTCTTTCCAACAATACTATAACAATATAAGAAACACCAAAAACCAAATCAAAGATAAAAGAAACATAATTGATTGATAAGATATGACAAACATGTCATAACAAGACCTCCTTCCTCAGTTTCACTGTCTTCGAACTCCAAATGATAGAAGCATCTATAAACACCTTCAAGCACAATGTACCCCAAAATAGTTGAACTCTGAAAGGAAGCCATAATGATCAAACTTCAAGGCAATCCTTCACACCTTGCTCAAATTTGTCTAGGGAAGATATGGTATCCATGAGTGCATCTGCCACCTTTTGTCTGCATAGAGAAGTAACATAATTAAGAATCACACCTGGAATATCTAATGAGCTAATGAGTTTAATGAAGTTTGCGTTAATGAACTTGGACAAATTACAACAAATTTCAAATTCACAATCCAAATAGACAAATTCTACAAGAATATAGGTTCCAGTGTTGAGAATTTTCTTACTGACACAAAAAATTGACCAATTTGACATGGTTAGACAGGAGAAACTAAGAAGTACTAAGTGTCAAGCATGACTTAGTGCCATCCACATGGAATACCTCTAAAATTTCCTAATGATCAATTCCCTCAAAGACGTAGTCATTTTTACACTTTCAACAATATCTTCACAATTATCATATATATCTTCACAATTATCATATATTCATATTCTTCTTCAAAATCCTTATAACTTATTTGGGCCTACGAACTCTCTCCTTCAAAAGGAGATTATCTAGACCTAATGCCTTTCCTTTAATAGAAGCCTATTAAGGGTTAGGGAAACAAGGGCTTGAAGTAATTCAACACAGAGGCCCACACCTTATCCTTTCTCAGCACCCTAACACTCAAGCCCTAATTAGGACTCAGTTCAAGATTGGGGAAACTAAAACATGCTACTCCAGCTTATTTTTTGGGACAACTTGAGGGTTCTTGGATTGGTGGATGGAGCACGGGCTAATTGAGCAACTCGCCTCACAATGGCCACAAGTCTTCTGTCTTGTTCATTACAGGAAGAATGAGGTTCATTTTTGTCCATTGGACATAGGCCACAATCATTGTTGGTTTATTAAATAGGCTCATTAGCTTGCAACAATATAAAGTTGTAGACACCATGAGTGAGAGGGTTCCCACTAGCTAGAGAATTCAACCAATAAAATTCAAGGTCATCCATGTCACGTTTCACTTCCACGGTCATCCATGGCTCATTTCAAAGGATGAAAATTTGAGATTACAAGTTCTAAGATTAAAATCCTCTAATTATAGAAAAGTTCTAGGGACCAAAAGCATTCCCACTCTTTAGATCCCCTCTATTGCCACACCTCATAAGTCTACCCCCTAATTGCCTTGCTTTGCCCTCTACAACACCCTCTATCTCATCAACTTGGGCATCACTAACTCGAATAGTTCACTTCTTGCTCTCCTACAATAACCTACATATCAATGGACAGTTAAAAAGGACCCAATCCCAAAGCATCCCACAATGTCAAAAGCCCAAAAATCACTCATAAATAAAACTTACAAACCTTTTATGGGCCACAAAACAAACCCGAGTAACTCCAAACTAATGGATTTAAATTGGCAAAGAAAAATTCTGCTAGATAGAAAGAGTCATACATCATGCTTTCATGAAGATTAAAAAATTACTTTGCAAAAGATGATATTTCATGGTTCTTGTGGAACTCAGCATGAAACACATACCTATCAGAACCAAGCTGAACATTAGTTTCATTTGCCAGGCTACTAAGGGAGGTAAAAGATCTGCAATAATCAGAATAAGCATCATTGAAAAACAGAACTAGCACATGATGTATTAATAATATGGCAAAAACTGAAGTGCATCAGTTGCTCTGAACCATAAATTTATAATAAAATAAAATAAAATAAAAAATCTGACTTCTTACAGATAACTGGAGAACTGTTCTGTCATCAAATCCATATTAATGTTCCAAGCTATCTCTTAGATACATTTGTAGCAATTAAATTTATCAACTCGAAAGAAGATGAAAAGATGCTTTGCATTCAGAAGTGACCATGCCCAATCTAGCAAACTATAGACTAATGTATGCACTTGCCTGCATAAAGCAGAATACCTGTAATAACTAGATTCAACTAACACCTAACTTCAAACATTTTGTGTACAAGGCATTATGAATATACTTTACTTCTAAAGATTCACTGATGTAGGACATCCACACCAAGGTCACAGTTCACAACACAGTATTCACGTTTAAATCAGCAAAGTAATAGAAGCAAGAAGAAGCAGTAAAGAAGCAAGAAGAAGCCAGAAAGAAGCTAGGGTTTTGCCTGGAACACAGCCCAAACGTGTAAGTTTTCTTTGATAATAATGAAGTACCTCTCAAACCCTAATATTCGGAACCTTAAATAGGCCCATTACATCCAATTAAGGAAATAAGACATAATAATCAAAAAGGAAATCTAAATAAACCAAATAAAATTAAAATAGTCTTAAAAAAGGTAATAAAATCTTCTAGCTCTCTAATAATCCATCGTATCCAGCCACAAGGTCACCGGGTGTGCTGTTCGGCGGCGTCGGCGGCGCTCGTACACCTGTGTGATCTGTGGTCGAGGTCTGGTGTCCGCACCATTCACACAGCAAGCAAGCAATACAGAGTCTCCATAATTGAAAAGCATCAAAAAAATTTCAAAACTCTGATGGAATTGGAAATGTTGAAAGAAAGTAAAGCGTGGTCATGGATCAGATTGTGCCTGTCACTCCCACTGAACTAGCATCTTTGCTAGATAAAGATGATCCGAAAATTCAAAGCTCTCTTGGAATGACATGCTAGCATCTCTTCTAAAACAAAGACATCCAAGTAAATTGACAAAGATGAACCAATAAGTGTGTAATATAAGAATCGTTGTAAGAAAATGCATTGGCTACCTTATAAGATCATTTAGCATAGCTTCGGCTTCCAACTTTACAGGGTCCTTATCATCCAATAATGAAGATGCATTCTTCACAATCAATCGAAACGTGCAAACCTATGCAGTCAAAGGAACTAAGGTTATAATTTTATATTAAACATGCAACTTTTCTTAATCTTCACCATTTTTTTATTTTCTTTTTTTCATTTATTTTTCACTTGTCATATTTTTGGATAGTTGTGCTTACAATATATATTCACAGTCTATTCCATAATTAAGATAATAATAACAAATAAAATAAAACCACAATGTGACAACTTCACCGTCTATACTGAAATATGATCTAAACCCTAATCACGAAAGCGAGCTTAAAAATTTTACCATCTGGATCATATTGAGGACAAAAATATGGTATAAACCCTAATCACGAGAATGACGCATGCTTCATACTTTGAGAAAGAAGATCAAACCTCGACTCCCGTGCTAGCTTGAAACGTGACGAATGAATTCCTATCTTGTGGAACGCAATCCCTAGCAGCCGTTCTAAGCAGCATCTGAACTTCCTCGAAGTCCATGTTTGTATAATCAGCATCGCTACCCTCTGTGAAACGCCATCCAAAATAATCCCACGAATTCAGAAGCTGTGAAAACAGGATATGTCTGAACGTCATATATAAATATATATATATTTAAATATATATAGAGAGAGAGAGAACCGTACTTAGTGAGAGATAGGCAGTGTGTAGGCTATTACGAGAGGAGTCAATTGGGGCCAAGAGGAACTTCGAGGCCTTCTTCTTTTGCTCTCTCAGCCAATCCTTTGGTCCTGCTGCGCGTTTGGAATGAAAAACAAATGCACATCAATCAATAAATTAGGATTTGGAATTTGGAGACTGATGCTCCCTTTGGTGGGTGAGAAATCGTAGGAAAAATAACGACAACGAAAAACTGGAATCTTAGAACAGTCCATTCATCCGATTCCAAATTTTCATTTATTTTTTTTCCTACGATTTCTCAGCAACCAAACAACATAAATGGAGAAAGAAACGTGCAAGAGAATGCGTACAGATGCCAATGGTGAATGCGGTGGCAGGAGGTGGTGAATATAGGGAAGGCATGAGGGCGAGGAATGAGAATAGAGAGGCATGTCTGCGGGAGGTTTTGATTTGAAGGAGAGAGCATTGAAGCTGTTGATGTTGCTGTTGATCAAATTTAGGCGGGAGTTGTTTTGAAATGGGGGATTCTGGTGGGAAGAGGGCGGTGAGAGTGGATGAGACGCAGGAGGAGATAAGGCTGAGACTGGGCGGTGTCATGGTGGCGAGTCTTCTTCTCGCGCAAAAGGGTGTATAAAAGTAGGGTAATGCTATTGTAACCCCCATAACAAATGTCTATCAAACAAAAGTGGACGAGATGGTCGAATAGCACTAGTCCCAATATTGTAGAATTGTTTTGTTATAATCCTAATTAGCAGATATTCATATTATTATATCCGTAAAATTTATGTATATTAGATATAGCACACATGCGTTGCACGTAAATATGTTTAAATAATATTAGTTATACAAAATAATAAATACATAAAGATTTTATATTTTTTCAAAAAAGATAAAGTTTAAAATTCGAAAGTACAACGAAATATTAAAAACTCTTTAGATATATATATTCATAATTTTTTTCTTCATAAAACGGAATATTTAAAGAGTTTATATTCGTATATATTATCATACAACTTGATAGTTGATCTAAAAAGGAATTTGAGTAAAAATCTAACTTTAATTTATTAAGAGTTTGAATTAAAATTTAACTTTCATTTGCTACCACATGATAAGAATGTTTATTATGTGTTTCAATTAAAGGAAGGGTAGATATGTATTTTTTTTTTTAAATAAGGGTATATTGGTCGTTCAAAAGTTTTTTTGAGATTCAATATTTTATAGTTAGTATAGATTTGCATAGTAAAACTTACCAGAAAAGGGAAAAGTCGCCTTTAATGGAAAAAGTGGAGAGAAAGTTGAAACTACTCTTGATGGAGAAAGTAGAATTTACAATCCGGCTGTTTATTTATTATATAGGAATTATAATTTCCGTTTTCTTTGAATTCCTATTTGTGTTTTATATATTAAGGTATATGTTTTAGAATATATTAAGGTATGTGTTCTGCCTGTTGTTTTAGAATTATAATTTGCATATTCCTATATATTTCTATTTATTATATAGGAATTATAGTTTCTGTTTCTTTTGAATTCCTATTTGTGTTTTATATATTAAGGTATATGTTTTAGAATAGATTAAGATATGTGTTTTAGAATTATAGTTTTCATATTGCTATATTTCCTACATATGCAGAAGGGTGGGTAGTTGTGTATTTAAAAATTAAAATAAGGGTATATTAGTCAATCAAAAGTTTTTCTTACATCTATCTTTTTATAGGTAGTATAGATATGTATTTTTTTAAAAAAAAAAAACCTTCCATTTACCGTATAAAATTCAAACATAATTAAAAATATTTATTTTTTTTATAACAAACATATAATTCATGTATTTAACGTATTTTGTATTATACTTATATTAAAATACTCTTAATTGTATTGTAGACAATTTGACTCTTATTATACTCATCGACAATATTACTGCAAAATATTTAAAATATTTTGATTTTTATTTTTATTTTATTAAATCAATGTCTAATTTTTAATTTTTATATTATAATTTCTTATCCCTTTATATAATTTTTTTTGGATTTGTTAAAGATTAAACAATTATATCTATTCTTTTACTATATAGATTACGTTTCTTAGGACAAAAACTATTAAATAATTTAGAAAATAAAATGTGAAAATATATATAGATCAAGACTTACATACTTATTAATTTTTAGCCATATTCTTAGTCAAATTCCTACTTTTTTTTTAAGCAAATGTAAAAAAATAAAATAATAATATTTATTATTATTTTATATGTGATTATTTTTTAACAATATGTTATGAATATTTAAATAAAAAATTAAAAAATTGTGATTAATTGTGATATACTAAATGAAATAATGTAACATACTCTCATATTTTTTATTCCGAATTTTTAATGAAAATTCATATTGTACTCATATATGCTCCTATCCATTTTATTCTCGTTTCTATTTTTTTATGCCGAATTTTTTATCATATTTTTGCTAAGAAAAATCAAATTATTTTCCATATATATGTCATCCCGTATTCTCCTATACCGTATTTTACTAACTACGGTTATAATATTTTCTATTTTTTTGAATTTAAATTATATATTATTTGTTATAAATTTTTTTAGCTTTTTTTTCTTATTATGTAATTTGTCTCATACATCATACTAATTCAACACTAATTTATATATACAAGTAAGTCGATACTTTCTTTACGTGTGTTTAGGTATGTTATATTGGAAGGATCAAAAGAGAGGAAACAAAGCGGAGAAATAAACAAAAGTTTCACATAAGTTAGACTATAAGTACTTAATGTAGCATCACATTTTTAAAGGTCAGGGGTGTTAGAGGAGTGTGCATGGAATATTTCTTTTGGTCTGCTTAGAATGAAAGAGAAATTTTTGTCTAAGAAATTCTTATCCAAACACACTTCTACTGTGCCACTTTGTAGGACGTTATTATTGTGTTTGATTTTTTTAATTCTTTATCTTATAAATTATGTTATGCGTCTATATATGTGTTTTCTCTTCACACACGGATATACTTGGAAATCTAGATTTTTGTTTATTGTTTATATTGTGATTTGTTATATTTCTTTTGGATAATGTAGAACACTCTCCTTATTAGCGGTTTTTCCGTTGCAAAAAACGGACAAAAGGATCACGAAACACCAGTTCACCGCCATTGATTCATGTTCGAAAACCGTGTAAAACACCAACCACCACCACCACCACCACCCGCCGCAAGCCATCCACGCCACCCGTCACGAAAACGCAACCTCTTTCTGCTCTATCCTCCACTTAATCCGACGTGGCACAGCATCTCCTCATTCCCAGCTGCCCACCCAACAAACCCACCCCAAATTTGCTGAAAAACGAATCGCAACTGGGAAAATTGGGAATAAGAATAATAAAAGATTCCTTTCCTTCCCATTTCCCCTGAAAATGGATAATCCAATTCCGAATGGGAATAATCCGATTCACCGTTTCTTCGCCGAAACCGAGTTAAAGCTATATTAGATGTCTCCTACAAGTTCGTCGCCAACTTGTAATCGCACGACAGCCACCACCATCACCACCACCACGACGCTTCGGGCATCCGATTCGCTTTATCCATTTCCACTCGCTGGATGCCTATTTAAATCCAAGATGCGAATTCCCAAGCGACCCGTTTCCTTTTGCCTCTCTTTGTTTTCTCCCGAGTTTTCCAACCCTTTCTCTTCCCGAATCGATTTGCATTCCGGAATTCTCAGGAAATCCGATCAGTGTTTGGGGAAAAGGAAAGGAATTCGCACCCGAGGTTCGTGTTTTCGCTCCATTTCTCTCTAACTATTGTGTCATTGGTTTTTTTGGCTGTTTCGGTAATCTTGGATTGTTGATGGTAGGTTCATTCATGTTCAGTTGGAGTGTGAAAATTTAGTAGGTTATTAGTTCTCTGGAGGCCTTTTATTATGTTTTTACAACATTTTTTTTTCCCAGCTTTGTTCACACACACACACACACACACACCATACATGGGCCTTATTTTGGTGGAATTTAGGAGTTTTTGGGTGAGACCATCTTGAATGCAAGGCAGCAAGATGCACGAAGACTTTCGTTTTCGTTCAGTTGGTTGTTTTGGGGAGCAAAAGACTTTATTTGTTGGAAATGAAAGCACTGTCAGTATTATTTGTATGTACGATTTGTTCCCCCGCACGAAGTCGTGCATGCGAGTGCGTGATAGCCACGAATGGCTTTGATCACCGTTGTGTTGTGCGGGAGAACGTACATATATATAGGTATGAATATGATCACCAGCGCAGCGTTGCACACATCATGCGGTGATCCGAGCAGTTTGTGATGATTATGTGCGGTCACCGACGGCTTTATGGGTATGTGTTTTGCAATTGAAACCCATCAAGTAGAATGGAGTTATTCCTGTAAATTGAGCTATGTCCATTGATTATAGTGAAAAACGGAGACCATGCATTTGTTTTTGCATGTTGCTTGGCTTATAAAATCCCAAGTTTGAAAATATTTTACTTGTTTTTTTATAGGCAATGGCAACATTGTAAAATATACATTTGTTCTTAAAAAGGCTATGTAAAAGATGATCAAATTATTTAATTTCTATGGAATGACAAGACCTGTTCGCATAAGGTTAATTGAATTATTTAATTTCTATGGGATGACAAGGACCTATTGGCATAAGGTTAACATATACTTTAGCTTTTTTTGTTTGGACATGGTAGGATGGAGCACCATAAACTTTTGTGCTTTTCTTCTTCTTTTTTTTTTTTATCATTTAGTCAAAGGTTCGTGGTTTGTTATATTGTTCTATGAATGTCGATTTCATTGTGTCATTTCAAGCCCTTGTTAGAGACTTATAGTTTGCCCTTTCATTTTGGATTTGACATATGATATATACATTTTGAAAACAGTCAAGAATGTTTGCAAATTATTGAAGGACCATTGTGGAGTGACCACTTTATAATTTGAAAATTTCCGATACATTGATGCTTACAGTGCTTCATTGTTCTTGTTTTTGCCAGTATGTTTCAGTTGGCTATAGAAAGCAGGTGTCATATAAGTGCACAAAGATGAAAATACATATATGTTCCCTAAAAGCTATAAACCAATATTCATGAAAACTTATGAAATAGACGTGTAGATGCAGATGTGCACTCAAATGTATTAGATACATTCATACATTTATATATAGTTGGTTCTGATTTTGTATTATTTGTACTATGAGGTACTACTTGTTTATGTCTAGGTGAATGTTTTACGCTGCTGTGGTTTTTGTACAGACATATTTTGCAAGTAATAAGTACTGAAGTTCTAGAATAGGTACATTGCATTATACAATATCATATGGTTCTTCTACCACTCTCAATCACTATTTTTTTATTTTTTTTAATGAAGTACCACTCTCAATCATTATTAGGAGTTAATTGTTTTCTCTTTGGTAAACACAATCAGGAGCTAATCATTTGTGTGCCAGTTATACGATGGATGGGAGTCATGAAATTGGTGTGGATGACAAAACACCACAGCTTCACCATACTGCTTGCAGTGATGGTCGCCAGGACCCATGTATTTGGTCATCTCCTGAAGGAGGGTGCAAAATTGTTATAGGGAAACAGATCTTCTGCAACAGATCATTAAATATGAAGAACATTGTTGCTGTCGGGTTTGATATGGATTACACTCTGGCGCAATATAAGTCTGAAACTTTTGAATCCCTTGCATACGAAGGCACGATCAGAAAGCTGGTCTATGATTTGGGATACCCTTATGAGGTTTGTTGCATTTTGTCTATCATTACCATTTCAGTGAAATGCTGCGTAGCTTGTTCGATATCACATGTACTTGCTGTCATATGCAATGATTCTAGTGCTGCTATTCCTATAATTTCTTTATATTTTAATTTTAAAAAGAAATCAGCATATTGGTTTATGGAAATGGTTTTATGTAGTTGTTGGCATGGTCGTTTGATTGGAACTACATGGTTAGGGGTCTGGTTCTCGATAAAAAGAGGGGCAACATCTTGAAGGTAATCTTGGTGAAGCTTGAAATTTTTACATCTTACCTGAGTTTTATGTTTGAAACATTTATAACTAATGGTTATGGGTTTTACAGATGGATCGGCACAAATATGTGAAAGTAGCGTACCATGGATTTAGAGAGATGTCGAAGGAAGACAAAGTTGGGACCTATGGAAATACTTTGATACGAGACTCTTTTGATGAGCCTGACTATGCTCTTATTGATACCCTTTTCTCACTAGCTGAAGCCTACCTGTTTGCACAACTTGTTGACTTCAAGGATAATAATCCTGGAAAAGTTCCGGAAGGTGCTGAGTAAGGATCTCCTCATCCATATGTGTTTTTTTCCTTCTCCATTTTTTTTTTTTTTTTTTTTTTTTTTTTTTGGTGTGTCTATTTTTAGTATTCATAAATTCCTACCCGTGCTTGCTTTGGTAGGGACACTCTAGAGCAGCACCAGAGATCATAACCACAGTAAAATCTTGATCAATTAGGAGATATATAGTTTTTGTCCTCTCATAATGATTGTTATGAAATTGCCATCATTCCTTCTGTTTTACTGATTTTCAAGTATATAAGTTTTTGTAACCAGTTAAGAGTCTGTGAACAGGCTCATAGGTTTCATAGCACCAGTGTGGCACCCAAGATTTAATATTTAGTGTTACATAGTGCTGAAGCGGTTCATCAGTTCCATCCTTTTGATGAATGGCCAGTTGGTCTTCCCTTAAAGGCTTGGAAGTGTATGGGTAGTAATGGTGTAGTTTGGTTAACTAATTTGTTCAATAATATATTCTTCATCAAAGAAAGAAATGAGGAATGGAAAGCTGGAATCGTGACAGTAATATGTGATATTTGTACTTTACCAGTAAATTATGTCCAACAACATATTCCTTTTAAGGTGTGTTTTAGAAGATAGGCATCAAGCCATACATTCATTTGTCGATGTTTATAAAATTTGCTTGCAGCTATGCTCGTATGTATAAAGATGTTCGAGCTGCAGTTGACTTGTGCCATCGTGATGGGACTTTAAAGCAGATGGTTGCCAAGGATCCTAAACGGTAACAACAGAGAACGACTCATAATTTACTTTAGAGTATTAATTGCAAGATGGTTATTGATTAACTTTTCATGAGCTATCTAGTGTATCTACTAATATGAATGAACTTTATGGCAGATTATGTTTTACTTTTTGGATGTTATGCTCTGCTTCCCTGCTTGTAGATATGAGATACCTGATATAAGTTCATAAATAGGAAATTGCATACCGTTAGTAGGTATATGTCTAGGAACAGGGGTTGTGAAGTAGTATTCTAGAAATAGTTTTATCAATCTAAAGGGTTGACATTTTGTGGTTTCTTAGAATTTGAGTACTAGCATGTGGAAATGTAGAAAGGCAGCATGCTGACTACTAACATTTGTAGAAGGCAGTATGCCATTGCACATGTAAAATCTGAGGCAGTTTGCTCGCATTGCAAGAACTGTCATATACTGTGCACTGGTGGGGTTGGGTTTATGCCAGTTTAAGGGCTTTAAAGATTTGAAAAATGCAGATTGAACTGTCTACTTAGAACTTGATTGGAATCCTGTAGGATGGAGTCTTCAACCAGGTTTCATGTAACTTTCCCACAATTGCCAGGAAATGATTAAAAGTTATATGCTCTAATTTTTTCAATTTTGTAGGTTTGGGGTTTCATAGGTTTGCTTGCTTTTCTACTCTGCCTTTTTCTGGAAATAACTTTTAAAGGCCGAGATATGATTTTCAGCAAATTATTTGTTAGTTATATTTAGATTGTTTCTATTTAATTTTATGCTGTTCATTTATTAGGTATATCAATGAGGATACCTCGATAGTGCCCATGATCAAAATGCTCAGAGATTCTGGTCGTTCGACATTCTTGGTGACAAATAGGTAATCACTGTTTTTCTTAAATTGTTTTTAATATGATATATTTTATTGTAAACAAAATGGTCAATGATCAAAAGTTTTGATGTTTGTTATTTGGTTTTGTGCTTGACAAAGTCAAAATGGTAAGAAGAGCTTTTAATCTACACATCAGTAATTGAGGTCCATACCATAGAGAGTCAGGCGTGTAATTTTTTAAACCACCAGGATTTTGAAAATATGGGCAACATTAGGTCCTTGACTTTTGTTTTCTTGAAAAAGGGCATTTTTTGCACTGCTTTACAGTGTTCCCTACTTCGTTTTAGGAACTTAATATGATTTCACATGTGCTTCCAGTTGACACCCACACATATCATTTTCTTCCATTGAGGCTTTGATGGAATATTAATTAATTTTTCAGGAGGGTCAGTTATTTTATTTTATTTTTTTTTCCAGTTAGTTTTTCCCTTTCTGTTTTTTCTTTTTCAATGACACATTGATAGTGAACTTAAAGATTTTCATTTTAACATTTGGATTTGTATCTGTTACTAGGCTGACACATGAGGGAATCTTAATTTTTGCTGCAGTTTATGGGACTACACAAATATTGTGATGAATTTCCTCTGTGGGCCCTGTACATCTGATGGTAGTACCCCTGGAAATTTCAATTGGCTTAAGTACTTTGATGTTGTTATCACTGGAAGGTCATTTTCTTTCCTTAGACTTAATAGCCGGTAACATGCTATATATGTAGTTTATTTCATTCATTTGACAACTCTGCTTGACCAACTAGTTTGATCTTGGTTTCTTTGACTCTTCGAATCTCAAGATTTCTATTAATGCTATAGTATATTGTTCTTTTAACTTGCATTTGTTTCCAATTGTTGCGCATTTGTTTCCAATTATTGCTGATTTGTTTGTCTATCAAAAAGAACTGGATATAAGTTTTTATTCTTTACTTTGTCCCCACTGTTTGGTTTTCAGGGAGCTCCTTTAATTCTTTCTATGTCCACAGTTAGTGAAACTTCAACTATTATAGAACAAGATCAGACTGAGTTGGAAAATATGTCATTGAATATCTCTTTGTTGGATCAGTTATTTGATTCAGTTACGATATTAAACACATTTTCTCTTCCTCTGTATGTGTGCTTCATGACTGGAGTTCCTTATACCGACCGTTATAAATAACCACATTGGTTCTGATGAGGAAATCTATTTTTTTGAAGATTTGGAAGATAGTTTCTAGGAAATTTCATATAAGGTGATTTTGGCCTTTAGGTTTTACATAGTAACGATATAATAGTTATGAAAGCGTTTTTAATTGTTGTCCTACTTATCTTGTAAATTGGAGTGCAAATTAGAGATTCTTTTTTTTTTCTTTTTTTCTTTTTTTTGGGGGGGGGGGGGGGGGGGGGGGGGGGGGGGGATGGTAACTGAAAGAATTATTTGAGTGATCGAAACTGTTTCATGCTTTTAATTTCTTTTATTGATCTAACAAGCCAGTGCTTTTAATACTAGTGCTATCATATTACAAGTTTCTATCTTGCAGTGTGCTTATTGAATTTGATGTTGATTGATGAACTAGTTTTGATGACAGTTTTTGCATAGTTTTTTTTAATTTTTTATTTTTTATTTATTTATTCCTTTGACTTCTGACCATAAAGAAGCATCTATTCGTACAGTGCAAAACCAAGCTTTTTCCATGAAGATAATCGCGCCAATCTTTTTGAGGTTGAACCAGAGTCTGGGATGCTACTTAATACTGATAATGGCACGCCTATGCCCCAGGTTATTATGAAAATGTCCTGTGTTGTCCAGCATTTATGACCTTATATGCCTTTATTTTATTATTATGTTTAAATATTTATTAAGGTGCCTTATGTTTTATATAAAAGGTGGGAAATACTTCGCCAAGGTTACCAATAAAGGGGCTGAAAAAGACTTGTAGAGTCTTCCAGGTATGCTAAAGCTATATTTTATGCAATACAGAATCCAACTTGATAGATATATGTAAAACAAATTACATTCTTTAAGGTCTGGATTTATCTTCTATGATTGTTAAATTAATTTTGCATACTCAAACAAAATTTAATAATAGCTAATGACGTTTATAAACATCCTTTTTCAGGGAGGCAGTGTTGGTCATCTGCACAAACTGCTTGCAATTGAGTCCAGTTCACAGGTGGAAGTTATTACTTAGTATTCGTGTAATGATTAACATTTAAATATAAAGGGGAATTACAGAATGGCCCGGCTATGGGAAAATAACTACAAATCAATACAATTGACTAGTAACCACAAATATATGACTACTAACTTAACCAAGAATGACTAGGAAGTTACTAGTCAACTGTATTGATTTGTAATTATTTGCCTGTAGCTGGGCCATTCTGTAATTGCCCCTAAATTTAATCAGTGACTTCCGATTTGTTTGTTTTTTGTTGTTTCTGGTTCTTGAATATCTAACTGTTAGATTTTAATATGCTCTACATTTTAGTAGGTTCTTTATGTTGGGGATCATATCTATGGAGATATTTTGCGCAGCAAAAAAGTTCTGGGTATGTACTTTCAATCTTGTTCTTTTCTTTTTCCTATATGTTGTGGCATGTGATTTTTATTTATTGTCTCTTCTCATTTAATTTCAGTATCTTGAATGGATAGTGAGTGAGCCTTGATGGCATCTATATTAGGGTTCACACTGTGTACTTGTGAGACATAGAAGTAGACTTTTAGTAGTTTTACTGAAATTAGTAATGCTAAAAGGCAAAACCAACATTACATCTTTTCTGGTCAGTAAAAGTTTTGGTTAATAAAGTAGTTCAGTTGGCAAGAGACCACACCTCAAGAAGCAGAGATGATGAGCTCGACTCTTGCTAAACCCATTGGGCCCACCCACACAAGGTTTCATTGTTCTCATGGGCCTTGGAATTACCTGGTTCATATGGTTTGTGGGGTCTTTCATGGGCCCGGGGTTGGCCTGAAGGGTTTCCTCATTATCAAAAAGTAGAGCAAACAAGATCTGGAATAATGTAATTTGTGCAATTGTGCCTTTAGAGTTTGGTGTCAATATGGTTGATATTTATATACGCTGGTAAAGTTGTATGCAGTAAGCTGAATTTTTTGTTTCTTGATGGAACCATCTTACTTTATCTTCAACTTGACGGTGGTTAACACCTTTTTCCAACTCTTACAAGGTCTACAATCTTGGTTAAGGTTGGTTGCATCAGATAGATCATCCAAGTGAAATTTTGAATATCTTGGTGGGTGAAACTCTATGCAGATCATACAATTCTTGCAGTTCAAGTTAGAATGTGTACTTCTCTCAGCCATGTTGGTTGAGATGCTAGAACATTTCTCAAATATCTTGGTTTCAATTCTTGGCACCCTCCAAGTGAACCACCAAAAAAAAAAGTTAGAATGTATCTTTAATTCCCGTATTGTTAAAGGATGATCATTTTCACATCCATCACAATATTTCACATTTGGAGAGGGGTTATTATAAGAACAAGAAACTAAAATGATAACGAATTAGAAGAGGAGATGAACTAAGATTGAATCCAGTTATTCTCAGAATGTTTAGTTAGGAGTTTCATAGTCCCAAGCTAGGGACCGATGAAGCAAGCAGGGACTTAGAAGTCGTTAATTAATGACTGTCAAGCATTCTATTATTATATTGCATATGGATCAAAGGGCTAGATTGATTTGTGGAAGGTATTATTTGTTTCAACTAAATAAATCTGCAATAATCTAAATGTTGAACTTCAATGGAGCTTCAGCTTTCATCGTTAATAATGAAAACTTTGTTATGCATTTGTTCCATTGCATAAGCATGGTTTGGTTGTTGTTTCATGTCCCCTTTGGCAGGTTGGAGAACGATGCTTGTTGTTCCAGAGCTTGAGAGGGAGGTTGAACTCCTTTGGGAATTGAGGGATACCCGTAAGGTGTTGATAAAACTTTTACTTTCAAATATTACCTTTAACACCATGAACATCCCCACTCCTCACAGCATGTGTATAAAAGAATATCATCGGATCATCTTTCATGTGACAAATTTTTCTGAGGATGAATCTCGATATTTCCTATATCATGAAATTGGCAGCTTGCTACCAAGAAAATAACCAATTATATGATTTGCAAATTTAATTAGTAAAAATTGATTGTATGTGCACGATGGCATGCAACCATGAAGGAAATCAATGATCTATTGTATTTTTTCTGGTAGTGTTTTTTTCTTTTTGTGTGTGTGTGTGTGTGTATAAGTTATACCCCACTGTGAATTTTATTGTAAAGTCATTTCTTAGTTCAATAAATCTTTGGTTAACTTTTACTGTTTCCTGTCATTGAGCTACAAGAATAAAAAATGCTTCTTGTTTTTCTTCTTACATGACTTGTTTTGTGCAGCAACTCCGATTGTTGAGGAATGAACGTGATTGTATTGAAGACAAAATACATCATATAAAATGGTCTCTCAAGTAAGTAGTTATCCTGAATGCTCCATTTTTGTGGCCTGAAGTTTGTAGGGTTAGATTGAAAAGCATTCATGTTGTAATTTGGGTGTCATCTTTCCCCTGCTTTTTTAAGGATAACTGACAACTTAGCTTTAAGCTTTTAATGTGTTTTTTTGATCCATTCAGTTAACATTTCAGCAGTAGGATTTTTCATTAGGTTTCCTAAATGTGGTTTATTGTTAGTCCATCAAATCATGGCCATTATGTCTTGAACTTACATTGTCAACTTTGGATGTTGTATCTCTTATGGTTATTACACACACACACACACAGATTGACTTTGAACAGCCTTGTTATTGTTATGATCCACCATTTTTTACTCAGAGCTTTAATTGCTTTGTTCAGGTTTGAAGGTGGAAATGTTGAGGAGAAGCAAAAGCCCTCGGAACTAGAAGAATTGGAGGTCGGTTCACTGGTCTTAATTTCATAGCAATTTGAAGGATGTCCTAATTGGATAATGGGGTTCTGGACGTTTGGTGGATTTGAAATCATTGCATTTTGTATTCCATACTCTTTGAAGGCAAGAATATACTTTAAAATGAGGGTGCTAAAAAACAAAAATGAAATCATTTCCCAAAGATGGAATGCTCTTTCTTCCCCCCCCCCCCCCCCCCCCCCCCACCAAAAAAAAAAAAAACCTCTTTTGATGTCCATACGAAATTCCTTTAGTTGGGACTGTAGCCAGCTTGCACACTGTCATTTTTTACTGTCTGAAAATGTCATGTTGTATACTATTTTGTTAGCTCTCATTTGGTAAGATGACTTGTCATCTGTTAATATCCCTGGCATTTTACGTAATTTTTTTATTGTGACATTTGCATGGTTGTAATTTGCACTGCTAAATGTCCTTGCCAGCTTGAATATTCAGCTATATAAATGATTTACATCTTATTCATATTTTTTGTCCTCAATGGTTTCCATCTATTAGTCTCAGAGGGACAAAGTTCGTCTCAATCATCAACAGGCTCAAAGGGAATGTCACCAAAAGGTAATAAAATCTCTTAAGACCATTTGACTTTGATTATTGAAGCTGTATATTACCACCTTTCCTGTATGCTTGTTATAGAGGTTTGTAATTTATGTGGAGAAAATTGCTTGATCAATATGCTGCCATTTTCTTTTGGGAGATCTTGCAAGAGCATTGTGGCGTTGTTGTTTAAGACAAATGCTCGGCTAGGGACCAGCCTAACTGTGTCCATTATTGATTTGGCAGTCCAATATGTTTGCCTTTGTCTCTTGTAACTTTGTGTTAGGACTTCTTAGCGTTGTCTAGCGTTTTTATATACCCTGAGCATACTTGGGGTTTCTGTTTGGTGTCTTGAATTATTCATCGTAAGAAAAGGAAAAGAAAAAGAAAAAGAAAAAGATTCAATACTAATTGCAACTTCAATAAGCTTTTAGTCTGTGCCTTATCATGTGACCCATTTATTTGGCTACAGGTATTGCAGTATATTGATGAACATGAACTTGTTAGTATCTAGGAATGATAAATTGCTTTATTTATGCATCGACGCATGATATTTTTTTGGTCAATTATTTCAGTTTCACAAGGTCTGGGGACAACTCTTGAAGACTGGCTATCAGAATTCTCGCTTTGCACATCAGGTAGGGTTAAACTTTAAACCTCGAAACAGACCTGCTGCAAGCTTTAATAGGAACACCTCTTATCCTACCTGGTCTATTGTACATCAGATCATACATAGTTTGAAATTTATTTGATTCATTCACATGCCAATTTCTGACTGATCAGCACTACCATAAATCATTCACGAACACGTCGTATTTGTTGATGTAAGTGAATTTGTGCTCAGATCTCTGTACCTGTATCGCAAAATCTTTCCTTTCTGTCATGTAATATGCCAATTCTGGAGCACTGCAAGTGGGACACCTTTTCATTGATGTCTTGACAAAATAGGCCCTTCAGTTGACTACCATTATTTCAGCCAGTTGCACTTTGTTGTACACTATGTCAGGAATCTTTTACAGTATTTTGATGATAACTCTGGGTGCTAAACACACAAAATATTCTGCCATTTACTAAATTATATTATTTTATGCATTTGATAGTTGAGTCTGTTGCTGCTAATGTGATGTCTCACGTGTTCTGCATTATGCAGGTGGAGAGATTTGCCTGCCTCTATACTAGCCAAGTGACGAACTTAAGCCTATACTCTCCAGACAAATACTACAGACCAAGCGAAGACTTCATGCCTCATGAATTTGATATCCTTTCCTTGTGAATTCTGCATGCCCCGTCAGTAAGATGCGTATCATTTTGAGGAATCGGAACAGCTTTAATTGGCTTTGGGAAGCATTGACATAACATCATAGTGGTATAAATTGGCTCTGGCAGAGCTTTTACTGAAGTTTCTTCTCTTTATTTGCCCTTTTTTTGTAGCAGTTATATGCTCCCATTAACAGCGTGGATTAATTTCTCATCAAAATCTGATATGATAGAATAGATCTTCGCAACTATCTGATGTATATCAACTTTACAATTGTAAATTTTACTATTGATTGTAGGGGTAATATACCATTTACGTGGTGGTATGAATGTTATAACAGAAATTGGTCTAGTGCCATTTCACGTGTGTTGCTGTTAGCTTGATTCTTGTAATTCGTATCTGAAGAAATATGGGCCTGTTTGTAATTTCATTAATTAACAAGTGGGAATGGGAATTTGGGATTTACTTGTAAAAAAATTATTTTTAATCGAAAAGTAGGGAATAGTTTTGGAAGTACCAAGTGTGCAGACTATAAAACTCCTTGCCGTTTTGTGAGGAGTGCAGAAAATGGAGGATTTTCCCTGTGTTTTGAGGGTGAGAGAGCCTGAGCAGTTAAAACGGTGTGTTTTAAGGCAATGCGTGCGAGCAGCGGAGCGGGTGCCGGCGGGTTGGATTTTGCCCCCTTTTTGCTAGTAGATGCGGTAGATTCAAAAAACGGTTTATCTTGCCGCAGACCACCTAAACGGTGTGGTTTACGTCGTTTTGTCTTCTATACGAAAAGACGGTGGTGCCTTTTTACGGCGTTTGCCTATCCTCAATGTCTTCGTTATAAGACTTGTTTCTCCGAGTGTCAGAGAACTGCCTTCTTTCTCTTCAGGTAGTGCCAGTTCTCTCCTTGTATATTTTGAAATGCTTGTAAAAGGAAAAATATGAAAAACAATAAATAAATAAATAAATACTCAAGACCCCAAAAAAAAAATAATAATAATAAATAAAAATTATTAGACATATGCCTTACATCGATTAAAGGTCCCATATACAAAATCTCATCATAAAACGCCATTTTGTTTAATCACACATCACAACCAAGTTCGATATTCTCTCATTCAAGATTAACTGACCAAAATTCTCCGGAGCACATGTCTTGAATTTGCACGCACAAAATAATTGGAGAAAACAAAATGGTAGGGCTCCTCATTGGAGACGGACCCACAAGAAAATGTTCCAACAGCTACAGTCAAATTGCTTGGTTCCTGAACAAAATAGATACTGATATTCTTAGGACAATTTACATTTCACGTATGGAATCTTTGAGAATGCATCTATTACAGCTTGTTTTCTTTACAATAAACAAGCTCTCAAAACCAATAAAAATCAGGCTCGAAAGCAGCCTCTTCCTTTCTCTTCCTCTTACAAGACCCACTTTCCCTAAACCTTTTTTTCCATTAGGCCTCAACAATATCAGCCCCTACCAGAATATCTTTGTCGAAGGGTTCATTTGCAAACCCTCAATATATAATTGGGAAAAATTGGGGAAAGAGAAAAAGGCTTCAGACCCAAATGAGACACAATCAAAAGAAAGGGGTTTGGGAAGTGCTGTCGAACAGGCACTCAAATGGGAAGCCTGCACCATTATTGGCAAAGAATCACAAATAGCCTTTCAGCTATTGCTCATCTTGCCTCTCTATGTCTTGCATTTCAACTGGTTCAGGGAAAATCTCATTGGATAACCTTTTATGTGAAGATGAGTGTTCATTTCCACCACTGCCATGCGAGCCTACTCTTCCCGACTGTTTTGAGCCGCTGAAACCCTCTCTGTTTATTTGGCCTGGACCAGTCCCACTCTCTGATGAGCTGTGTCGCCAACTACCAAAGAAAGCAGCACTCCAAGACCTTCTAGATGAAGTTGTTCTCAGCCTTGCAGAGCTGAAATGCTCTTCCCTCACCACTTTCAAAGGGTTTTCCAATGCTTTGAGGACATATCTCATTGGGGGACGTTTAGAAGGCCTAGGGTTGAGGCATGACATGGCCACGATTGCCATGGCCCATACCTCTTCCAATAGGTCCTCATCTACAATGAGAGATGGGTCAAGAATCTTGGTCAGCAGTTCCTTGTCGTTTATACTGATGTAAGGCAGTGTATGTTCCAGCCATTCTTTCATTGTGGCGTCATCTGACCTGCTACTGCCAACTTTACCAGTAACAAGCTCGAGTAAAACCATCCCAAAACAATACACGTCATATGCACAAGTAGCTGACGATGAACCTGTCCATTTCCAAACGAAAGAAAAAAAAAATTTAACTCAATACAGTGGAAAAATTGAAACTAAAAGCAATCCAATGAAATGCCAGATACTTCATATTTCTGAAGTTCCCTCTCCCTATCATTCTAGCAAGCCAAGGTCACTAAATAACATACACTATTTAGTAGAACAAGAGTGAAGGATATGTTTTCTGTATAAGGAATAGTCCCAAAATTTTAGTTGTTGGACAACCAAATATTTATTCAATTGTAGGACAACGACATTTAGTTTTCGCTATGACTAGCAAATAAATTTATGTTTAAAATTTAGTTTGCTCAGAGGACCAACCACACCAACCCAACTCAGAATCAGACTATTAACGTGGTCTCCCATAAATGCAGTATTCTTGCCCACTGAATGTAGGATGGCAGTATGAAGCAGGTTTATGGTCAATTCCCCATGTGAAACTTAGTGCGGGGTCCATCAAGGATAATTGGCCTTGGAATGAAGCATATAAGTTCCCTCTACTCGATTGATAAATAGGTGACGAAGAAAAACAAATTTCTAGAAGAATTTTATGTGTACGTACCTAAAGGGTTCTGTTCTGAAGTCCTGCACATCAGCAAAAGGAAAATGTTGTTATAACTTTGAATAAACATGATAAATGTGAAGAGGAGCAGTAGTTTTACAGTAAACAGAAGGCAAATATATATATATGAAGGCTGATCATGTGCGGGATATCCCGGAGTATCCTGTTTGATCACGGCCATCCGTAAGCGACACGCATGCATTCATGCGCCCGCTCATGTCGCTCACGAATGGTTGTAATTGAACGGGATATCCTGCACATGATCAAAGCTTATATATATATATATATATATATATATATATTTTTTTTGATGAAGTAAATTTGTATTGAAAACAAAGGCAAAGTCCAAGTACATAAGTCATATACAAGTGATACCCAAAAAAGGGCTAAAGAGAGAAAATCAATAAAAGAAAGAAAAGACATGCTATGGTCATTTGTATAACTCCTATACCACCAAAAAAGAGTCTTGACAAAAGGAGACTTTAGATCGATTGTAGATGAAGCCTTATCTTCAAAGGTTCTTAGGTTCTTAAGACATATTTTGGTGTTTGATTCTTATGTATAATGCCAACAATTTCTAAACAATAAGTATTCATACAACTATGATACCTACCGAGTAGTGGTTTCTTTATTTTTATTTTTTTTTGAGGGGGGAACGGTAATTGGTCTTTCCTACTTTTTGTTCTCACAACGACTAAACTACCCCCCCAAAAAAAAAAAAAAAAAAAAAAATTTGGCATCTTTGACCCTCAATGCTTCTAGGATCTTACCATTTACTTTGTTCAAACGATGCACAAAAAGAATACAAAGATTAACACAGCTTTCTACTAACTCTTCATTCAACTCTAAAACCACATCTCTAATAAAAGTAACTTCTACTAGGTGGAAATTGGGCTAAATTATGAAGATCTAACCTTAGTTTAAATTATCGGCTCATATTGAGACATGCAGCCTAATAGTAACTAGGGCTATTAATATTGGTAGGTCTGATACACTAGTAAGTAATGCCAGCTTATAAATATCCAGTACATAGTATGGCAAAAACATAGCATGACAAAATGCATAGTAGTACTTAAAATTGAATTTAATACAAATATGATTTTGTTGGCCCTAAAATATACGAGTATTGCTATATATAGTCCTGTTGTGATTCACAGCTGTGGATAGTCCATTCAATAAATATTATAGATGGAACTCAACAAAGTTGTACTTGTGTGGGTTCTCATTATCCTTTTGCTGTCTAACGTGGTTGAACAATAAAAAAAATTGATCAATATTTCTTCTTTAGATTATAAAATAAAATAACATAAATTTTCTTCCTTAGAAAAGTTTTCTTTAAGGGCTTATTAGATGTTCAATTTTCTCCTTTTTTTTTTCTTTTTTTTTTTTTTTTTTTGAAGTAAATTTGTATTAAAAAAGAAACAAAGATCCTGTACACAGGAGGTATACAAAAACCTAAATACTAATAGAATCTAAGAACTCCTGCAGGGGTTTCTATTGCAAAAACTCTCATTTTTGCATATCACTTTGTTAATGGAGCTTACATGATATACAGGCCAATCATTACCGCAACCTACCTGTCAAATCCAGGTGGATGACTAGTAAATGTGCATGTATTGTCATTAACCATCAGAGAAGAACCGTAAAAGGTAAATCCATATAAGCAATACTGATACTGGGTCTTAGCCAAAAAAAAAAAAAAAAAGGAGAGGGATACTGGGAACTTGGAAGTGAGCCTAATAGGATATTCACAGAAGAAATGAAAACAAAGGATGGATCAAATTTTCCTTTAGTATCCAAACAAATTTAACAAGCAAAGCAAAATGCAATCAACATAAATTGAAGTTGGTAAAAATAAAAATAAAAATGGAAGAAGAAGAAGAATAAAAAGAGAGAGAAGAAAGGAAAAATCCCAGAGATTAAAGAAGAATGCGGCTGTTCCTGGTCAATGCATAACTAATATGTCAAACCAGTTAAAAGCAAATAACTTACTGTGGCATCCGCAACAATCTTGTGATCACATTTTGGTGAGAGTCCCCTCCTTGAACATGAACCTCACTCAAACTTCCAAGCCGCACTTCAAATTTATCATCAAGGAGGATACTGCTTGCTTGAACATCTCTTGAACCACCCAAAAAAGATATGAATTTAGTATTGGCATTGCTGGGCATAAATTCTTTGGAAACAAGTAACTACAGAAATTTGTTTTCAGAATACTACTGACAGAGTCAGATTGGAGGGCGGTTTGTTGAAACACAGAAAGCTCTAATAGCAGAAGTGAGCAAAGCAGATTAATAAGGATATCAGCTCAGACTACTCATTAGTCATTACTAGATGAGCTATTAAATTCTTGTTGAACAAAACGAAATGCATTCTTAGACACAAAAGGTTGAAATTATAACATAACAACTCTAACCATAAATAATGGCAATCAGATACTAGATCATCACAGAAGTAGCAAAACGTAACAATTTAGAAGAAAGAGAAGAAAAATAACTGAAAGCAAGTTTTTTTTTTTTTTTTTTTTTTAAATACCTGTGAACTAGGGGTGGGGAACACTCATGGTGTAGGTAAGATAGACCTTCTGCAGCTCCTATTGCAATTTTCAATCTTGTAATCCAATCCAGAGACTGTAAATTGTCATCTTCCAACTTGGTGGGCCTGTGCAAGGAATTAGACAAGTCTCCATTTGGCATATATTTGTAAACCAAGAGTTTCTCACTCTCATGCTCCAAGCAGTGCCCCAAAAGAGGAACCAATCTTATATGCGAAACTTTGCTGAACAAATCCAATTCCAACATGAAAGATTCTTTCTTAAAGGAACGCAAATCGACCCTTTTGATAACCACAGGGATCCCACCATCCAAGACCCCCCGGAAGAGGTCTCCAGAGTGGCCGTTCTTGATAAGGTTTGTTTCACTAAAATCACCTGTAAACTGGAGCATCTGTTCATATGTAAATGATTCACCCAGACCCGTTAAGTTAAGAGAAACATTAGGAAGTGGTGGGATGCCTCCTTCTGGAACAGGCCCCACATTTGCACTTCCTCTTTGATTTGCAATGCCCTTGTCACATGTTCTTAGGAGCAGTAGCAGCCCCAATACCAGAAGCACAATGAATCCAAGTCCACCAAATACTCCTGCCAATATGAATATCAGTCGTTTATTGCTCTCTGAGGCAGTTCCTGGTGATGGAGGCTGGACTGAATCTGGGTATCCAAAATTATCAAAAGTTAGGCCTCTCTCGGCGTAGAACAATCTGCAATCTTCCGAACTCCTCTGATTCTGCACCGTTTGAAGGCAATTTCCAGTAACATTAGCATTGTTTTGAGTGTCATTCGGAACCATGCCTTGTAAGAAGTTACCGGACAGGTCTATTAAACGAAACTTCCCGGGCAGAGAAACCAGATCTCCATAAAACAGATTGTTTGAGAGGTTGAACACAGCTTCGGATACATTAGCATTTGAACTAAAGTTAGGCAAAACACCGGTGAAGTTATTGCCAGAGACATCAAGAAGCTGCAATTTGGGCATTGCCCACAACATTTCAGGTAGAGCACCATCAAATTTATTCCCACTGAGAACTACAAACTGCAAATTCCTCAACCCTCCCAGATCAGCAGGCAACGACCCAGATAAAGAATTGGAACTAAGATCAAGTTCAATCAGTTGTGAAAGGTTCCCAAGCTCATTAGGAATATAAGCAGCGAGACTATTGTTGGAAAGATTCAAGAACTGAAGATTCGAAAGGTTACCTAAACCAGGCGGAATTGACCCAGATAGGTAATTCGAGGAAAGGTCGAGTCGGGTCAGATTGCCAAGCGATGAGAATGTATCCGGGACTGATCCAGTCAACAAATTGCGCGAGACGTCGAGAACTGAGAGCCCAGATAGCTGCCCCAATGCTGAGGGAATAATGCCGGTGAGCGAATTACCGGATAGATATAAAGAATCGAGACCGGTAAGGTTACCAATCGAAGGCGGAATCGGGCCAATCACCGAACAAGACCGGAGATCGAGCACCTGGAGCGCACTAAGACGTTGACCGAACCAGTCAGGTATAGAGCCCGGAAGAGCAAACCCAGATGAATTGAATGAAGCTAAGAGGGTTAAATTGGCAAGAGCATCGACGGCGAACCTGCGGTTCAAACTCCCGGCATGGGTTCGCCTGAATCCGGACACATTGATCCCGATGACACTGCCGTTTCGACACTCGATACCGGTCCAAGAGGAGCACGGGTCGGATTTTATCGGCCAGTTTTTAGCCGTAATCCCTAACGACGACCGGAGATTGAGTAATGCTGAACGTTCGATGCCGGAGCTGAGGGGCAACTGTTGAGCTAATGCAGTCCGTATGATCAAGAAGATAAAAAATACTACTACTCGTAGAGCTCGTTGAACTTCCATGGCTATTAGTGATATTGTACAGATGACGACGACGATGTTGAGCTGTAGAGGTTAGTGTTGTTCTTCATCTTGGATTTGCATTATTGATGATGCATTCCATTACTCCCTACTTTCTCCCTCTACAATTTCGCGCAAAACGAAAATGTTTCTCTCCTTGGTTTCTCTGTAAATTCTTGCCTCCCAATCACGAGCTTTGATTCTGCATTTGCTGCTGTTCCTCCTTGCACGCCGACCCAAACCACCCAACCAATATTATATATAGATACAGATAAACCCAACTCTCTCTCTCTCTCTCTCTCTCTCTGTATATGTATATATAGAGACATATAGAGAGAGAGGGATATGTATGTATGGATCTTTACTAGTTTTCGAATTACGCAAACCTCACTACTCTCTACCTAAAAAGAAACTGCCTCACTGTTTCTGTGACAAGGATTTAATAGGCAGACATTAATGGGGAAAAATAGAAAAAGGGAAAAATAGAAAAAGGGAAAAAAAATGCCCAAAGTTTTAATAGAAAAAGGTGAAAAAGGGTAAGACCCAAATGCCCATGCTCTGCAATACTCAAGTCACTTTCACTTTTCACTTTCGCCGGAGCTCTATAAATGAAACAGGAAGTGAGCGATTGGCTTGGTGGGGTTTAGGTCCCAGTTTGGGCCCGGTGGTGGGTAGGGCTGGTGCTGGTGCTGGTGCTGGTGCTGGTGCTGGTGGAGGAGTTACACTAGTCGCAGGAGGGAGACCGTCGCGGGTGGTGGAGCAAGGAGGGTGATTGGTTGACTTTCCGGTAATCTCGGCCGAGGCTAAGGCTCTAAGATGATAAAGGTGATGTATGGGGGAAGTATTAGACTATTAGCTCGTGTGGAGTTATTCTGTTATTGCCTATTTTAAATAATAAATGCAGTTTTCTCTGTCTGGTGAGAGGTGATAGACAATTCGATCACAGATTCTTTGGGCTTTGATTTTTCCTTCCTTGAAAGGAAAAAAATGGTTGCCGTTATTATGCCACCAGGCTTGTTCAACAAACAAACTATTATCATGACAGGTTCCAAGTTACATACCCTTCAAAAAAAAAAATTTTTTTTTTTGGCCTAATATTATCATACGACGTCAAAATAAGAAAAATAAATATATAAATAAATATATATATATATGTAAATATCTAATTTATTTCTTCTAATAAGGTATGTAGATCTCTGCATGAGTAAGTCCACACCGACCACCAAGGGTGGCTTGATCATTAGGCAACTTAGACTCATGCGACTTAGACCATTCCATAAGTAATTCCACACCGACCACTAAGGGTGGCTTGATCATTAGGCAACTTAGACTATTGCATGAGTAAGTCTACATTAACCATTAAGGGTGGCATGATCGATCATTAGGCAACTTAAACTATTGCTTATGGCCTCAAGAAAATAGAAGATCTCTAAAAATAGTGAAAAGTTAGACACAAACACGAGCACAGGGTCTTTTTTTTTTTCTCTTCCATATGGCGTCTAAGTAGCAAAAAATAAAAAACGAATTTTAAGTAGAAATTTTTACTATACCTATGATTGATTGATATTATACACTCCCTCTATTATTACATTACATTAATAAATTGAGCTAATAATGCCAGTATGGTTATAGTGCAAATGACATATCTCTCCTTTTAAAAAAGGGGTGTGGATGTGTAGGGAATGGGTTAAGGGAAATGGGACAGTGTGACCTTGTTGTGTAACCTAATGACCTATTATGCCCTCATTTGGAAAACTATCCCCCCACCAAAAAAAAAAAAACAAAAAAACAAAAAAAAAAAGGCTAATGATAAAGCATAAGAGAAAAATAATTAGTCAAAATCAGGTTACTCTTGCCTTCGTTAATCATAAGTCTCGATATTATGAATCCATTTCCTTCAAAAGTCTGGATACACTTTATAATGGGTCTGGTATGACACTTGAACTATTATTCAAAGTCAGTTTGATGAATTTTAAATTAATTGAATAAGTTATAAAACTAATGAATTTTTAACATCTGGCGGCTCCAATTCTACTTTGTTTTTTTGTTTGACATGGTTTTTGTTTTTGTTTTTTTTTTTTTTTGGGTGCGTGGTGACCTAATCAGGCGGACAGGTTGATTGTATGTAGGTTCCCTCGAAGACTTTACAAGTTTATACGTAGCGAAAATGTACTTTCCAACCTAGTGCCATATATGTAAATTAAAAAGGAAAAAAAAAATTTATTTTCCTTTTGCAATATATGTAATTTAATTACTCCATAAGGAAGGGTCTATTAGAATATATATATATTGGCGAGTATGTAGAATCTGTGTTCTTTTATTGCTTAATGGAGAAAATAAAAACTAGTAGATATGAAATTATAATTTTTAAATTAAAAAAATTAAAAATTAAAAAAAAAAACAACTACATACGAAAATATATATTTATAATCTTGTCTTGCGTACAATCGCATATGGTTGTGTTAGTGCTTTATAGGTTTTTTCATTGTGTGTGTTGTGTGTTTGTTCTTTATGTGTGTGTAGCCCAAAAAAAAATAAAAATAAAAAAAGGGTAAACTATTATAATTTAATACATGTATCATGTCATTAAATTAATCACATTAATGTCAACAAAATAGTAAAAATTCTACCAAAAATATATTAATAACTGACACAAAATTCCAGTCAAACATTGTTATATTTGGGCTTGTTACAAGAAAAAGTTTATCAAAATGAACTATATCGATATATTCAACTATGAGGAAAGCATAAATCACGCTAATTTTGTGAGAAAACCCAATTGGTGGTAAGAAATCTATTAATGACATAGTAGTTTAATAATATTTGTCTCATTTTTTAAGTTCACCATAAGTGATGTTAGGTTCAAGTTTAATAAAAAATATTAATATTTATTTGTTGATATTAAAAGGGGTATGAGTATGGGTAAGTGTAATTGATTGTCAAAAAAAAAAAAAAATGGTAAGAGATCTTGAGATGAATTAATATTAATATCTAATGATGTTGGTAGAAATTGTGGATAATTTCTGCCAAAAATGTAATATTAAATGAAAAAAAAAAAAAAAAAGAGAGAAGGAGTGACAAGCTGCACAATGCACGCACAAAAGATTGGTCAGAGTCATATTAAATCATCTGGTCAAACACTTCACCGGAGAGCTTTCAAATTTTTTATTTTTCATTTTTTATTTCTATAAAAAAAAAAATTTATTTATTTGGCTAATGGAAGCACTCTGCCACTCTCTTTCCATCCACAATAAATCAATAAAAAAAATAAAAATGTTAATAATTAGATAAAGACGAACTTCGAAAACAGGTATAACAGCGATTGAAAAGAAAGGAGTGCGACTGACGTGTCCCAATCTTCTACGCGTAAATCCGACGTGGACCGACATCCTCCGCGTCCTTTTGTCTTGCCACCCCTATTCCCCTAATCATATCAAACGGAAAGATCCAAATCCACTGTTTGGTACGTCTCATTAATTGAACCAAAGTTTCTGACAGAAAATTCTCAATTTGACGAGGTCAAATGGTGTGAGTGTTATCACCAGCCAGCCATTTTGGCGGTTCGGCCTATGTAAAATTCGTATGATTCGTAACATCAGCTATTTTGGCCGCTGTATTTTCTTCCCCCCCCCACCGGCCCAAAAAAAAAAAAAAAAAAAAAAAAACATCCTATGACTCCTGACTTTAGTTATGTTTATATAAAAAAAATTAATAATAAAAAAAAAAACAACAAGAAGCTGATTAGGTTTATCTCCGACATTAATAAATATTTCATGGTTGGTGTTACTTGTATTTCAGGGCATTAACAGAATTAAAAATTCAAATCCCATGTCAAATAAAAAAGGCAGGAAAAAAAGTAAAATAAATGGTTGCGTGACTGGATATTTCCCCACATGTCGGCTGCATGCCACGTTATCGTCACGATCCCATCACGGGTCGTTCACGTGGCAGGAATTCAGTGCTTGAAACGACAACTTGTGTAGCAGCCATGGGACAAAAAACACCGCTTGACTCGGTCTAAAGCAAAACCAATGTATAGCTTTGGGAGTTGGGACCAAACAGATTGGGTTGGGCTTATCATCGATAATTAAACATTGTTTAAAAAAGCAGATTTATTTCAAAAAGTAACCTTTATGTGTTCACACTTAAACACTTCTATTCCAAGACGATTTTAATTTGGGAAATATCCAATGATTAGGGTCAGGCTGAGGTTGGACTCATTCAACTCCTTTCTTTCTTTCCTTTTTGGAATTCCTTTTTTTTTTTTTTTTTTTTTCATGTTATTCGGGAAATGCAATACTCGATTCAGTCCAAAAAAAAAAAAAAAAAAAAAGATTAATGCAAATATTTTATAAAATAAATAAGAGTTCATCCAACACATTCATGAAAAACCTTTTTAGAGGACTGATCATTTGTAAAATATTTTAGAATATTTCATTTAATCACGATCGTCTATAAACGATACATACATATTTAAATATTCGTACGTATCGTTCACAAATGATTGTAATTATATATGAGATATTCAAGATCAAACGAGATATCTTAAATATCCCACATATAATCAAAACTTTGGCATCCTCATCATAATCTTCCTAGGGTATGCCTTTTTTTTTGTTTCATTTTGTTGTTATCATAAATTGCAAGGATACGACCAGGTCTCACAGCAGAAAGTTCAGAGAAGCGTGCCACTCTAGTCCATTAAACTGAACTAGAATTAGCTGAGGGAAAATGGACCCCACCCATTTGTGAAAATGACAAGAATTACAAAGATAGAGACCTTACAATACTACTAGACTAGTAATCCTATGTCCTTTTTCGGGTAAGTAAAAACTAGAATTGGGTAGAGTCAACAGTGTCTACACTCGTACTTCACGTTCTTTATACTTTCGTGTTTGGAAATCAGCTTCGGAAAAATAATATTACAAGTCATGGTGGGGTCAATAGAATGAAAGGGGCTCCCCAAGACCTCACCCAAAGGCAATGGTTTTGGGTCCCAACAAAAAGAAAAAGGACAACCACAAAGAGGAAACGGCAAAAGTTTGAGATTGACATAAAAATTAAAGGGAGACTGCACTTACTTAAATTCTTATTTTATTTATTCACTAATGATTGATTACAAGTTACAACCCTAGATAGAATTTTCTTACTGATTTCCTATAGTTGTGTTTCTTTTCTTAATTTCTTTCTTTTTTCCTAGGACTGTGATTGGTTATCAGAAGAGTACAAGGGAGAAGCACGAATTTTGTAAAATTTTTCCTTTTTTTTTTTTTTTTTGGGAATTTTGTATTAATTGTTTTAGGAAACTCGAAGAATCTTAATAATCTTGTTTGTTCATAGTGAAGGATAATTATCACGCCATTCAGCATTGACCCAAGCTAAAATAAAATTTTTAAAAATCCTCTCTCGGATCAACTTGATTTTTTTATATGCAGGACTTATGTAGAAAGATTATCTAATCCAACAATGGATTTTTCAAAATATGAATTGGAGATAATTTATATAAAAACTTGTATAAGAATTTGTATATGTTGGTCTTAACTCATATATATATATATATATTACACCTACCTTATGGATTAGTCTCCTTATCAATTTTTTAGTGGAGTAGAGATTAAAAATCTGACCACATCTTACAAAAGGAAGAAAGATACCATCATCGTTGGAGGTGGTTCTTTGTAACCTTTAATTTCTTATATCTTTGTACAATTATTTTTTAGCCAGAAAAAAATGGGAAAAAAAAAAAAAAGAAAAAAAAAAGGATATCTTTTATAGCCGACTGCCATAGTAAAAACCCGAGTCAAAATTTTAAAAAACTTCTTAGTTATGGAACCACCACAAAACAAGTTAAGTAGAATGCAATAATTAGAAAATGATTAACGTTTTTTTCACAAAGATTGAATGATTCAAATTGCATGCCAACTTGCTGGTTACATGCCCGGAAACTCTCACCAATTCTATAATTTGGGTTATAAAATAGACCTAGTTTAGCCGTCTACATTGACAAATTCTCTTTAGGATGGCCTTTTCACAGGTTTTCCATGTCCATTGGATTCTTGGGGCTGCGTCCTTGCGTTGGAAATTATAGCATGAAAGAAATGGACAAAATAGTGGGGAAAATGTAAAAGCTTGGTTACATCGTTAAAGAGGGACCACGAAAGAAAAGGAATCTCCTCTCAATTACAGGAAACAACAAACAGAGTTTCACAATATTGATTCCAGCTATCACTTGATGTAAGATTTCTGGTCTTCTTTTTTTTTTTTTTTTTTTTTTTTTTTTTTACCACTTCTCCTTCGCAACCAAACAAAGCAACAAAAAGGGAGGAGAAATGTCTCCTCGGAAATATTTATTCACAGAAGTCACTGTTTCCAGTTCACAAAAGTTATGATGAAAGTGCCTTTTATATTCTCTTATTATTATGAGTTCTTTCTTTAAATAACAATTGACATGCTCCATGAAGAGTAGTACTATTATTCTTAAATCTTTTTCTATAATTTTTTTTTTTTTTTGAGTTGACATACTAATGTGACATCATTACATTTTTTTTTTGTCATGTCAATTGAAAATAGTTGTGAAGCATAAGATTTAGAGTAATGTTAATCACACTTACGACAGTTTGATTGACATTTCCCTAAAATTTATTTGGTTGTGACCTCTTAAAAACTGCTATCAAAAATGCATTTTCAAAAAACAAGATAAGATTTTAAAACACGGTGTTTTCAGTGGCTTTAAAACAAAATGAAACAGAAAACAAAAACTAAGAACATTATTTTTATATTTTAAAAATGAGCTATTTTCAAGAAAAATTTCTTGAACAAGTTCCCAAAGAATTTTCTACTCGATTTCTATTTTTTGTCACTCAAAAACGAAAAAATAGAACCATATTCAAAGTACACAACCAAACAATACCTAATTTTTTCTTTCCCTAAAATTCTGTCTCTCTTCTTCTTCTTTTTTTTTCTTTTTTTTTTCTGTTTGACCACTTCCAACTATAGAAGGTGAGAGGAGGCAGGTTTAGGGTCCACCATATAATGCAAGAGCAAAGACGGTAGTTCGAAAGGTTAGTGTCCTTACACATACAGATTACTTTCCTACTCTTGACCGTTCAATAATTAACATGCGTGGGGACTATTACACATTTACTTTTTGTTCAAGTCCTTATCAAATTGTCACTTGTGTAAAGATGATAACAACACATGGAGAATAATGCTTGGTTTCCTATTTCTATGTACACTCTGTGTGGCTAACTTGCACTGATTGATCCAATGAAAAAGTATAGCCACTTGCATTACAATAGACGCCAAAAGGACCCTACAACTTTAGGTTCTTCTTTGATTGGCAATAATTCAAAATACCAATCATTTCAAGATTTTCCTTCACCATGGAGGCAGTGCTAAGTGGGAGAAAAAAAAAATGGATATATGTCTCCACTAAGCAATACGGGCCCATTTGGTCTTTAAAATAGAAATTAATATTGAAGGTACAAATTTATTACCAGTACATTGAATGAGATTATTTTTATCAGTCAGAAGTTTTAAAAATTCATAAAATACAACTATTTTGAATTTTCATTTTCATTTGTGATGATCACCACTCTCTTAAAATTATTCATTTAAGGAGTAAATATGTGCCAATGTAATGGTAAAATAAATTAAGAGGTAATTTGGGAAACATAAAAACCTAACGAGCTAAAGATAAGACTGGGCAATTTCGATTTTACCGCAATTTGATAAGACTCATTTTCTTGTAAATCTGTTCAGCCTTAAAACAAGGCATAAATATAGTTTTTTTGCCTTTTTGTTTTTAATTAAAAAATAATAATTATGAGTTGATTTATTTAGAAACTTAATAGCATTAAAGGAGTTGACCCGACTTGATCTAATTTTTAAAATTTCCAAACAAACCCTAAAATTATTTAATTTCTACTTAGACACCTAAATGGACCCTAACAATGTGTTTGGTTGGGGGGAAAAGGGGAGGGAAGGAAAGGTGAGGAAGGAAAAGGGGAGGGAAGGATTCAAAATCCTTTGTTTGGTTGGGAGGGAGTAGAGAAGGGAAAGGAAAAAATGAGGGGTTGGGCTTCCTTCCAGCCCACCAAATTGTTTCCGTCCAAAAGTGGGTGGAAAAGTGGGAGGAAACAATAACCATTAAGTGATGTGACCAAAATACCCTTAGATTAAAAAAAATGTTTACTTTATATGGGTAATATGGCAAAATATCTCTTTTAACTCTTATTCCTTCCATTCCATCCTCTTCCTAATACCTAGCCAACTAAAGAGGGAGGAGAGAAAGTACATTTCCATCCTTCCTGTCAAACAATGAGAAAGAAAATAAAGTTTCCTTAAGGATGAACTTTCCATTCCTCTCCCCTTTCTTTCCATCCCCTTTACCAAACACAGCATAAGTGAACATTAGATGTCCATGATGCTGCACCTCATGTATCCCAATCGTTATAAAGCAGGAAACGTGTCTAAAATAAATAGGCGCTAGCGAGATTTTGGACTGAGCCGTTTTAGCCTTTTAGGCTTAGCCCATCGTTGGCGCCGTCACGTATGGGTTGGGCTGGTCCAGGAAAAATTGTTGAACGTAATCCAAAACAAAATGGCTGCTTTTTGGAACAAGCCGTTTTCCTGTTGGGTACTATGACGAGTTTTTTATTTTTACTAGATATAGTGCACATGTGCGTTGCCACGTGAACTTTTGTCTCATAATAAATTGGTCATATCTATAAAATTTTATATACATGTTAATATTTAAATAAATAAATAAAAACATAACTCTATATAAGTTCGAAGTTATAAGAGCTAGCCTCACCTTTACCAATAAAATTTAGAATACTTTAATAATTAATTTTTTGAATAAGGTAATTTGATTTTAGAATGCATATCACGTTTTTCTCAACCAACCATACTTTCATCCCCCTCACAGAGTCACAGCCACACAGTCATAGCCCCTATACCACGTTCCACCCAATCTGGTGTATAAACCTAATTCATTTTCTCGTAGCTATGCTTGGTGAACCACGTGGCCACCAAGATATGGTGACGATCTTAAGATTCTTGTAATTTTTTTTTTAATTATTAATTTAGGATTCATCTATTTATTTGGTGGCATCGGTTGTATTGCCATCCACCTTGTGAGTCTTATTTTCTCAATTTTTTCTCTAAACCTTTTTATTATTTTTTCTTAGTTTTTTTTTTTCAAAACTCAAGTTTTTCATGACATCATTGTCTACATTTTTCTTTTTTGGTTCATGTAGATATTGAAAAAGTCATACCTTTTTTTTTTTTTTTATTTGCCTCAAGTAGAGTTTTATTGTATAGTTGTTTTTTTTCTTCGTTTTTTCTTTTCCTCGGGTTTTTTAAAACTTCAAAGTTTTTCATGGCATTATTATGTACTTTTTTTTTTCTTCTTTTTTTTTTTTTAGGGTTCACACAGAGATTGAAAAGAGAGTGGATAGTTTTTCAAACCCATTTTTTCTCAAATAGAGTTTTATCTTTAGTCATTTTTCTTTTCCTCTCGATTCATCTGTTTATTCAATGGTATTTCCATCCACCATAAAAGACATGATCTTTGAGGGACTACACTCATTTATGGGTGCTTGTGTTTTGTTTAAGTGAAACCAATACCTCATAATATAATTTTTCTTATATTTTTCTCAAGAGTTCTTTTCACTTTTTTTAAGACTCCAAAGTTTTTCATGGTGTCATTATTTACAATTTGTTTTTGGATTGTGTAGAAGATGCAGTACAGTTTACGTATATGGTATTAAAGAAGAGTTCTCACATAGAGGTTTATATATAGTTGTGTTTTTTCTTCTTCACATGATTATCATTATATATATATATATATATATATATATATATATATATATATATTAAATTTGGCAAGTCAAGTTTCTTTCTCATTGTTTTTTTTTTTCCTCTAGATTCATTTGTTGATTCAATGGTATTTCCATCCATAATAAAAGACACAATCTTTGTAACCTACACTCGTTCATGGCTTATTGTTTTTTCGTTTAAGCGAAACCGATTCCTCATAATGTCGTTTTCCTTTGATTTTTCTCAAAACCTTTTCTCAGGTTTTTTCAAAACTCCAAAGTTTTTCACTGATGTCTAATATATATGAAAACTAAAATAGGATATTATAAAAATTTATACATGAGTGCTGTACATGGGAAAAAAATGTACCAGACAATGACAAATGAAGAACGGTGCTTGTACAAGATGAGAGTTCTATATTTTTTTTTTATCTCTGAGGAATTTTTATCTCCAAGAGGAAATTAAAGAGAGATTGAAAAAATAAAAAGGAAGAATAAAATGAGAGAATCATACCATAGGAAAAGATACACGCACATGCATTGATGTATATAACCCAACCATCACAAGGCCTTGCTAAGAATTAATCTTCCACAGAGGAAAGGATGGAGGGGTCAAGTTGTATTGCACGGAACATCCTTAATTTCTCCAACAATGAAGATGTATATATTTGTTCTAAGGTTTTAGGATGAAATAATGTCCTTATAATTTCTGTTTCCTTAGAATTCCTATTTGGGTTTGAATTTATTTAATTATTATACGAATTATAGTTTTTTTAGAATTCTTATTAAGGTATGTGTTTTATATTGTTATATTTTCTATATATGCAGAAGGGTAGTTGTGTATTTAAAATTAAAATAAGGGTATATTAGTCAATCAAAAGTTTTTCTCACATTCATCTTTTTATAGGTAGTATAGATTTTTATTATTTTTATTTTTATTTTATTTTGGGAACGGTTATTGCAACCCCCATTTTTATCACCCCACGCCCCATTCTTTAGGTTTTTAAGGTTTTATGCAAAATATAAAAGGTTTTTATGAAAATCGATCATGATGTCCTACTAGAAAACATCATTTTGAACAATTTTGTAGAAGAAAGTTTTTTCTAAATCTATCGTTTAAATATACCTTTTAGCTATTTATAACCTTTATTTCATTTTTTGCCAAAAAGTCTACCTAAACGATAGATTTTGGAAAAACTTTCTTCTGTAAAGTTGTTCAAAATGATGTTTTCTAATAAACCAAGTGACCGGTTTTTGTAAAAACCTTTCATATTTTTCATGAAATCTTAAAAACCAAAAGAAAAAAAGTGAGGTGATAAAAATGGGGGGTTGCAATGGCTGTTCCCTTTTTTTTTTTTTTTTTTCCTTTTGGGTGTTTCCTTTTGGGTGTTTGAAAGGAGAGTCCCATGGGCCCCAGTACACATAATGGGAGATAACCCATCCCCTATTTCGGCCTTACGCACCCGAGGGCTCTAGCAATGTGATAGAGCCACAGAACACATAATGGGAGATAACCCATCCCCCATTTCGGCCTTACGCACCCGAGGGCTCTAGCAATGTGATAGAGCCACTTTATTTTGAGAAGCATATAAATGAATTTCAAGAACATGTTGTTTTCAATGGTTTTACGCATCCTAAACAAAAATAGAAAACAAAACCGAAAATACTACTTTCATATTTCAAAGAAACAATTTTCAAGAAGAGGCTGCTAAACATGGTTTCTGACTGTTTTCTATTTTTTGTGATTTTCAGAACAGTAAACTATTTTCATATGAATTAAGTTGAATGGCCTGCAAAATAAGCAAAACATTATTCTCTTGGCACTTAGTATGGTCAACAGTTCAAGATATGGAGACGTTGAAATGGAAATAAGAAGTAGATCCATTGTATTCACTAGAATGCTTTCAGGTAGATCACCTACCAAATCAACTTTTGACAGATGAACAGCTAATTGTTTCTATTCCAGGTAATCAGACTGTGATTTAATTGTCAAACTCATCCCACCAGAAAAAATAAAAGATTCAACAAACTCACACTGCCCACATATTTCAATTAATAAGACGCACGAAGATTCAACAAAATAACCTACCAACATTTTAACTAGGATATCTCCAGGTTTTTCTTGATTGTCACACAATTTCTTGTTCCCCATGAAGAAGAATCCATTCAACTATGAAGACCCAACATTTGAAGTTTGTTTCTTGAGATGGAGAGTTCAAATGGTTCCTTTTTCCACGACATTGGATTTTTTTTGTTTCTTGGGGCAAGAAGTTCGGCAATAAAAATGTTTTCACATCCTAAATGACCAATATGTAGGCAGATATTATAACTTCAAACTCTCTCTCAGGTTTGGATTTTCTGTATAAACGTCCATAATTGCTTCAAAATCCTTTGTTTGGTTGGGAGGGAAGGAAAGGGGAGGAGGGAAAAGGGGAGGGAAGGATTCAAAATCCTTTGTTTGGTTGGGAGGGAATAGAGTAGGGAAAGGAAAAAGTGAGGGATTGGGCTTCCTTCCAGCCCAAAAAAAAAATTTTCAAGTTTTTTTTAAAAAAAAAAAAAAAAAAAAGAGGAAAAAAAATCATGGTCTAGTGTGTCAATTAGTTTATGAAGTTAATTAGGATTGACATACATCATTAAAGTGCAGTCATGTTGAACCCACGAGCAGCCTAGCAGTTCTAAGAGGAGCTCTTTTTTCCTTAAGGTGTGCATCATTCTTCAATCTTAATAGAGAAAACCAAATCTCTCTTTTTCTAATTTTCTAATTTAAGTGTTGGAGTGTTTCAAGCCTACACCATGCATGCTGATACTTGTCGCAAGAGTACTTTGATCGAAGCCCAAGTCTTTGTGGTCTTATTTGTTTTCTTGTTTGGGGTGAAAAATGCTCGTACAAAGTCCACACGGGCATGTCAAAATTGACGAAGAATGTTGATTAAGTATTATTGATGAGAGAGAACTACATTCAAACTTTGATTGATGTGTGGAAAAATTTTGTAAGGACCTTATAAGAATTTTTTATTTAATGGTATGGCATGTGTCTTCAAAAAATTTCCAATATCCCTTTAAAATGGTAGGAGCTTGTCAATACACCCATGAGAATGACCCTCAAAGTAGCTTGGCAGCTTAGTTATTCTTTGGATTGCGAATTCTAATTCTGTAATAAAAATTACTACCTTTTTTTTTTCTTCTAAAATATAAATATATTTCTAGTTTACGTAAATCTGATTTATTCATAAGATATATAAGAGTGTTTTAAACGATATTTCATAGTTGTTAACTAAAATTTCTAGTTATAAGAGAGGGGGAAACAATGTATATTACATAAAAAGCTTTAACAACCGTCACATGTGTGATCTTCTATATAGAAACAGACCTTTGTGGGAAAATACTTCGTATAAGATGTAGCACCAAAGTAGAAATACACAAATTGGAATATAAGACCTCCAGCTATGATATTATGTCAACTTGTCAACTTAGATAAAAGCTCAAACTATTAGAGAATGAGAGAACAATGCATATCAAATGTTTTTAAATTGTTAGGTCGTTAAAAAAAATACTAGTAGTGTGTTTCACGTGTAAAATTTATTAGGGTCACATTTTTATTAGTAATTAAATTAAATTCAATACATAGCATTTCAAGAATTTTCAAAAATTAATCTTATAATATTAATTATGGTGATGACTCCAACCAATTTAAATAGTCTCATTTAAGATGATATATTTTATGCTTTCAATATTATGTAAAATAAAATATACGGAGTAATTATTTAATTTTCATTTAGACGACCAAACCAGCCCCAATGTTAAACTACATTATTTTAGACATGATTTAATTTCATCTTCTTTTTTTTTTTGGGATACGAGGACTAATCCCCTCAGCCTATCCTCCACGACTTCGAAATCGATACCTAATGCTGTTAACTAGAGTAGGACAGAGAAAATTGTAATCCAATTCTCCGTTAGGGAGAGATCGTTGACACCAGACCTCATGTCTCGTTTGGTGATTCTAACTATCTGTTTCCTCATACTCTCATCCTTCACTTGCCGGCCACTGTCCGCTGCCGCAGTCGACTCACTAACAGCCTACGAACTCCTCGAAGACTACAACTTCCCAGCGGGTCTACTTCTAAAGGGAATATCACGCTACGACCTGGACGAAACCACAGGCAAATTCCATGTCTATCTAAACGGAACATGTAGCTTCTCTCTCGAAGGTTCATACGACCTCAAATATTAATCCACAATCAGTGGGTACATTGAGAAGAACAAGCTCACGGGTCTTACGGCCTCACCCCCTCCCTCACGGCTCACTGCAGTCAGCCAGTTACGCTTCAGTAACACCCTTTTCCAAATTTGACCAGATCTACATCTACAACAGATTGACCACTCTAGATCTACAAGGACTACACCAGATCGACCAGATCCGTAAGCCACTCAAGCATCTTTCTTGCTTGCTTGCTGCTTCTTTTTTTCTTTTTTTTTTTTTTCTGGGGTTTGAATAGTTGAATTTCATGCATTGAATTATATTTTTGAGTTGTAATAATTAATATTAATCTAAAAAAGTAAATGTTAAAGGATTGTTCTTATAAATTGTCATATATGTTAGAAGACTCATTATGTATTTTTATTGTTATAATATTTGTGTGATCATATTAGGTATGATATTATTTGAACAAGATCATATTGGGTGCTAAAAGCATTGATAGGTTTGGGATATGATTATATGAATAATATGTAATAGTGAATAATATGTAATAGGTGGTGACTGGTAAGTAGCAAAAAAAAGGAAATTTGGGGAAAAAATTTGTTGGGAGCATGCTGGTCAGGTATGGGCGGGTCGGGCATGGGTGGTCCAAGAGGACAGTGGATTGGGGATGGAGTTTAAGTCTTTTGCCCCATCGGGTATCGGGTCGGGCATGGGCATAACTCTTCACAGTCGGGGTCGGGCATGGGGTAGTGCCGACCCGCATCCGACCTGGCCCATTGCCATCCCTACTATATAGTGAGTGTATTAGAGGCCCAAAATCGTGGTGGCCCAACACGATTTTGGCCCATTTTTCTACCCCCAACTCGTAGATGGACCGTAGGTGGAGGCCCAAAATCGTGATAACCCAACACGATTTAGGGATAAATCATGTTGGGCCACTACGATTTTGGCCCATTTTTAATTATACCCACCAATCAGATCAGCCCGCAGCCCAAAATCGTGGTGGTGTGATTTACCCCTAAATCGTGATGGGCCACCACGATTTTAGGGTCCTGAAATTTTTTTTTTTAAAATTATTTTTCTAACACTCTATACATATATAATCTCTCTTTCTCTCTCTCTCACAAGCATACATTGAACATATGTTGATTCAAGGGCAGTTGGGCTTGCCCTTGGAGTTCTTCTTGTCCCTGTAGCAAGGGCACTCATGCTTGTTCCCATAGGTCCCAGAAGGGACACACTTGCACTGCTCACAGCAAAGCCTACAGTACTTCATGCACCGATCTGGAATCCCTGCTTTTGAGCACCAGTTTATGCACTTGGAGTTGCAAAAACCTTCACACCCACCAACCAACCAACCAACCAAAAAAAAAAAAAAAAACATCAATCCCTACATCGCACAGTTTGTGTCTGGCAAGAATGCTAGCCTTTCTTTTTTTTTTTTTTTTTTTTTTTTTTTTTTTTTTTCTTTTTAAAAAAAATTCAAATAAAGCATTCAAAAAGTAAAAGACATTAATTTTTAATTTGATAAGGCAAATTGGTACACTTAATTGTTCGGCGTTTGAGTTTTGGTTAGTGTCTAATATTTTTTGTATAAAGCACTTTTTTTTTTTTTTTTTTTTTTTTTTTTGTATAAAGCACTTTACACGACTTATGGCATAGGTCATGACTCATTCCAAATGAAGTAAATCAGGTCCTCTTGCTGCCTTCTTTGCATTATCCACACCATTCAAGGAGTAAAGTAGAATCAATTGGATTCATGTATACTACTATAAAGATGATATTTTTTTTTCTTGGGTATAATTAATGGAAATACTATATGAAGACGATTGAATAATCCTCCGTAGGTTTTAATTCATTTCAAATGTTAGATTAGCTTTTAGTTCATTTCAAATCAACGATTAGTTGGTGATAAGTTTTGGAGGGTACGCATTATAATTTGGATGTCAATTAATTTATTAGTAATTAATAAAATGAAATTCATGCAAGCAACATCTGTGAGGATCTAAAGATATATGTCCCATTGAATTGATCATATGGTGAACCAAAAAAAAAAAAAAATATTAAAGAAGTGACCTATGGATGGATGGATGTGCCAAGGCTTCCAAAGAAAATCAAGTTATAGTCCATTGTTTCCGCAGCTGCAAATAGACCCAAGAATACACATCCTATGCTATCTAGATAAAAAATTTTCCCTTTTTTTTGCCCATTGCGTAGTAGTAATTAAGTTATTTTGCTATACATGAACCTAAAAAGTCAAATGAAATAAACAATGACCACTATAAAAAATTAAAAACATATTGCTAAGTAAATATACAAAATATTTGGCATGTAGCTATTTTTTTTAATTACAAATTGAGGGGGGAAAAGAAAACAACAATGAATTCAAAAACTTCAATGGATGTCCCGACACAGCACTACCACCATCACCACCACCACTGCAATTATCAATACATAAGAAATGAAATTTTTATATAATATTTGTATATTGTAATTTAATTATCAACCAATTAAGCCAAGTATGACTGAAAGAAAACAAATTAAGCAAATACCATTATCAAAGGCACCGTTAGCAATGAATCAATAAATTAATTTAATAAAATATGCCCAACATTTACACTACAATAATCATATTAAATCAATTGTCATTGCATTGTTTACATGATAGAAGCTACATACATATTATGAAAAGCAAAAAAAAAGAAAAGAGCCAAAGCTATTTCATATTAATAAAAATTCCCTATGAAAAGAGCATATGACATCAACCATCTCCACTATAAATACGCTACGCTACCACACCCCTATTGGCTACTACAACGATAACAGTATTATATGCAAGTACACAATGATTAAATATTTTCTCCACCAATACATTCAATAGTCAGTTAAATATTTTGTCCACTAATACATTTAGTAGTCAGTAGTACCATTACCTACAACATTGGTGACAAAACAACTACATCTATACTTCCTATGCTACCTCTTCATAACCTCTCCATTACCACAGTTAAATATTTTGTCCACTAATACATTTAGTAGTCAGTAGTACCATTACCTACAACATTGGTGACAAAACAACTACATCTATACTTCCTATGCTACCTCTTCATAACCTCTCCATTACCACAACCACCCTTACAACCATATCACTACTCCCCCAATACAGCCATCATCATGCTTGCAAATGGTACCTACCAAAGAAATGTTCTTATTAGACAAACAAAAGCTATAAAAAAAATAATAAAATTTCAACCATAAATGAGTGAAGTAAGCCAAAGTAGCTGACAATTTTTTAGCAACCATTGAGACCTTGCAACTTAAAAAAGAAAAGAAGATTACATCACAAAGTATAACCACCACAACTAACACTACAACCTATACACCATTGATTACATTGCCTTCATCAATATTTGTACATTGTAATTTAATGAGTGAAACTCACAAAACATGCCTGTAATAGCTACCAAAAGTTATGAAAATAGAAGTTATTTCACCGCACCACCACTATCAATTTTAATCAAACATAACCAATTCACCACTACCATACCTTAATCAAAATACTATTACTAACATGATCATGAAGATGTCCAGAGGAAGTCTCCTTCCCGAAAATAAAAAAGGCCATGATAAAACAGTGCTAGAAAATGTAATTAATTTAATCTTGGAAACAAAATACACCCAAATTCAAGTGAACTTCAATTGCACTAGAAAAGCACTCGTGAGAGTACTGAATTAGCATGAAACATTTCTAGATGTACTTTTCTAGAATCCCCTATATTTTCCTCACACAAAAAGCAACCATGATATAAAAATGGGAAAAATACAAAATCACCTCACCTTCCGCTTTGAACCCATTTGATATAGGAAAAGAAATCCATCCACATTCAATAGAATTTCTGAGCCTTTGTGAACATGATTTCCATATGCATTAAACATCTGCAGTATATGCATTGGAAAATCAGCCAAAATAATTTATAGATATTATTACCATAAAAGTTTCCAGTACACATTTATATTATGAGATCACCATATTAATTGTGATTGTCCAATATAATGATGTCTTAATTAAGGAATAGAAGACTAAAAACTTAAGTTAAGTTTACCATGTCCAAGAAGAAATCATGAAGTGGGATTTATAGTGTTGGTGTCAAATCAAGTACTGTACTGCATAAAGTTTACTAGTGGCAGAGCTTTGACATGTTGGAATGATCCAGGAGTAACTTCAAAAAATACAAATGAGAGGAGACATGAGAATGGAAAACAAGCAACATAATTATATCCATGCATGTTGACTGGACGATGGTGGGTCTAACCCCTACGAGACCGACAATGGTGGATCTAAGCCGATGGTAGATGGAGCTCGTCCTCGAGAGAACGACACAGAGAGAGCATGGTTCACCAAAATAAAACTATATTTACCAGACTCACTATCAAAAAACAAGACTCAACAAAAAATAAGGGATTAATTCCATATTATTCTCTATGTTATTATCCATGCATGTTGACTCGATGCCATCCATTATTTCTTTCTGCATTTGCTCACATGGTGTATCATCCACATATGCTTTACCCTTGCGAATCAAATTTTCAACTATTCCCATCAAGTGAGGAAAGTAATCCAAATTACATGTTACCTTTTTGTATTTAATACCCAAAGTCTCAATGTCTTTCAAAATGTTTTCTACAGAACTCATTGCTTTATTTAGTAGGATTTGTATCATCAAAATGAACAATCAGGCTACATTAACTATGTACTTCATGCCTAAAATCCAATGAAAAATCCGGCATAATCCCGTTTGAAAACAGGACATCCCAAGTTATCGACTTGTCAAAAAAACTTATACAACTCACATCACTATCCAATCACAACCTCATTACCCATATAATATTCAAATTTCACAATGACATTACCTAATAAATCACATATCAAAACTCTAATCCGTCGTTTTAAAAAGAACAAAATCCAATGAAAAATCTGGCATAGACCCGTATGAAAACAGGATTACCCCCGAGCCGATGGTAACATTAGAGCCGTAACTAGCTTAGAGAAAATATATACCCCATAGAAGGCATTGGGCCCATCAGTAAAATTCTTGAGCCCATAGTCATGCATAAAATTGTCAACACGAACATAAAAATCTTCCATGCTTTGGCGAAACCCAATATCAGCCCATGCTCCAGAGCGAACAATTGGAATGAACTCATTTAAGGGAACTTTGGGTTTTATTTTTTTATTTTTTTTATTGACCAAGGGGAATTGCTTGAAGGGTTATTTTCCAAAAGAACTACCAAAAAGGCAACATTTCATTTACAAACAATTCACCCATGGTATCCATAAGCAGCCCTACGTCCAAGCTTCCCAAATCATCCAATTTTTTAATGAATTTTGAGTTATTAGAGTAATTTAACAAAATCTTAGTCTTAAATTTACTTATTTTGATTTTGATTTTTAATTTGTTAACAAAATATTATGTATAAGGAAACTTGGCCTTTAGTATTTTCTTTTCTTACATCTAATATTCTTCAGCTATACTCATCTATACTAATATAGAAAGTGTTTGCAACTTTGGTTGGACTTACAAGGTGAAGTTCCAAAAAACCCTCATTAGTTTTTAAAACACAAGACAATTCATAAAAAAATGGATTACAAATGAGGGACAAAATAGTAAAAATAGAATTCAAAGCATGTAACCACCTTAGTAACCGCCCTTTCTTTCTCTCTCAAATACGAAAATGGGTATAAAATTGTTTTCCAAAAGAAGAATCCTAAATGAACTAAAATTCATCCTCCTATATTGACAGAGAAAGAGGGGTTACCTATAGATTCCAAACCACAGAAGGTGTCGACGACGGAAGGAGATCCTATGTGAGACTCGATGATCCTTGGATCTAAACTGAGATTGTCCTCGAGAGAACGTGACAGCGATAGAGTTAGGCGGCTGATGACTAGTATTCGGCGTCGATGGCCGAGAATGGGGCTTCGTCTACGACGGAGGAAGGAGCTTCGACGTCGGGCTGGCAGAGGACGGAGCTTCGACGTCGGTGGCCTAGTAACTCATATCGAGATCGAGATTGAGATAGACAGAGAGTGAGAATGTGAGAGAGAGAGAGACGAGGAGCGGAGATGAGAGAGAGGGAGAGGAGGAGAGTAGGGAGAGAGAGTGGAGGAGAGATTTTGAGGAGAGGATAGACGAGAGAGAGAGGGTATTCTAACCCGACGATGGTGGATCTAACCCCTACGAGATCGACAATGGTGGATCTAATCCGAAAGCGGATGGAGCTCGTCCTCGACAGAACGACACGGAGAGAGGGAGGAAGGGAGAGGGGGCAAATGGTAGATCTTCGGCGGCGTCATCGCCGGCTTGGTCACAGAGAGAGATGTAAAGAGTGGGAAAGCGAGATGGACGGCGTCATCGCGACGTGGTTACAGAGAGGGAGAGTGAGCAGGAGAGAGAGAGTGAGATAGTGAATCAGAGCGTGTGAATGAGAGTGATAGAGTGAATCAGAGTGTATAAAAAAGGGTCTGGGTGTATAAAAAAGGTATGAACAGAGGACACCTTAAAGTCGTGGTCTTCCACCACGATTTTGGTTCGTATAATTTTTATATGGAATTCGATTGGCCATATAAAAATGGTTTACTAACCATAAATCGTGGTGAGGAACCACGATTTTGTAAGAATTGTGGTACCCCACCACGATTTACCTTAGAATTGGAAATAAGCTTTTTTTTTATTGTACTTTTTGAAAAAAGTTGGTAAATAACCATACAAATGGAACTGCCCCTATTGACACCACCTTTCAAATATAAACTCTCTCCCTCTTCGTTCTCTCAAACCCTCTCTATCTCTTTCTCCTTATATATATATATAATAATACTATCAAATCATCCCTTTTCTTCTACTTTGCTTTATCTATGACAGATTTGGCCAACTCATAATGTTAAGGTTCGCTGAAAACGATAAATGACACTCACACCAGGCAAAAGGCGAGTTGAGATATGGGATTAGGATGCGATGCTGTGTTTTATTACGGTTTTGAACCAATTTCTTGTAATTTGATTCATTTGCCCTTCAGCCACTCAACTCCAATTCTATGGGTTACATTTTTCCCCTTCTCTTTCATGAATTGACATAAGCAAAGAGACAGCTTTTCGAGTTTTGGGTCTCATGAAGACACAGAAGAGAGCTTAACGTCGTTGACAAATTTGAAGCCTAAAACAACAACATTGATGGCCATTTTAATGAGTTGTCGATGTGGCAAGCGCTGAACTATAGATAGCACTAAAAGATAGCGTGTCACTACCCAATTCAAAGTACTGGAGATGTCAAGTACTATGAGGTAATGGAGAGGATCCGTGCCCGCTAAAGAGAAGATGATTTTCCCTCCACAAATGGAAGTAGGTAGTAGCAAATATCAATGAAGATGGGAATAAGTTTCAAAAGACCATATATATTATCAGAAATTCAGAAGACAACAAACACCTAATCAATTATTCTTGAATCCTAATAATATTACAACCAGGAGTTGCACCAACGCAATCAAGTTGAAGATTGAAATGAGATACCCCTGAGAGTGATTCAGTGTATATCTCACCTTAAATTATTATAATCTTCAATTCACAATTACATGTTCTTAGAAGTACTAACTACTAACACGAAGTCGTAAAGAGGACACACGAATACAATAGCATAACAAAGTTCCAGCAACCATTCACTGAATTTCAAAAAGAAGCTAAGGATTCGCCCTTTTGTGGAACTCCATAACGCAACTGTTGTAAGCACTGCATATGACTTCACAGCCAGAAAAGCCGGCATTTACGGCCAAGGCCTCATATTCATTTTGAGTCCTCTCGTTTCCACTCGGGCTTTGGGCTAGCATGAGAAGATCGTGCTCGCAGACAATGTGTGAGGAAACACTATTATCGGGAGCTATGGGAAGAATTGACTCCACAATGATTACCTTTCCAGAGCTGGGAAGAGCTTCCCGACAGTTTTTGAGTATTTTCAAGCAATTTTCATCGGAAAAACCATGGAGCAGCCACTGCAAGTTTCAAAACACAAATCGACAGAGCAACTATCAGCAAAGCATGCGTAGAATATGTAAGTGAATTTGAAATCTTACAGTTCTTAGCTAGTTTTCTTCATTCTATAGACAAAACTAGGATGACAGCAAGCTATGTTCAATGCATTGGAACCATAGAGACCAAACTGAGGCAATTAAGATGGAGATCATGGAGCAACAAATGGAAACATGGTTAATCAGCCAAGTAGCAGGGGTAGAGTACAAGAGCCGCTCACCTTCATGAAAATGGCATCTCCTTTTGGAACACTCACAAGCGCATCTCCACCAACATGCTCCACACCTATACCATGACATACCACTTTCGGTAAAGATATAATTGCATTCCATCAGATTTCTATATAAAGCTCGTGTAATTAAGCAGCATCAAAATGATCCAAATAGGACTTGCATTAGGAATAAGTTTAGGGGAAAAGGAATGCAACTCTTGTTCCGCGACAATAATATCAACGAGCCAGGCATTGTACATGGTACACCGGCCAGCCAATTAACATCTATTAATGGATGGGAGATCAAGTAGGACTATAAGACCAAACAAGCTACTTGAACTTGGCTCGATATTAGGACGTTAAAAAGAACATTTTAATTCAATTGTAAGACAAACAAGCCAAAATCTAATTTTTGAGCTCATTAATCTATGGAGCCATGCTCGAGGAGAACTCAACTTGGCTTGATAGGCTCATTAATTAATACATTAAATAAGCAAACGTACTACTTCAACTTAATTAGCTCGAGAATAGCACAATAATTAAAAGGCTCATTTGAGATCGTTCATGATAAGATAAACACGTCAAGCTCAATCTTCTTTTTTTGACTTTCTTAAGTTATTGATCAAGTCAAATTCAAGCAGTCTAGTACTTGACTTAACTAAGCTCGTTTATTGCCTTAGCCATGACAATGATGGTAATTCAAACATTCCATGCATTATACACTAGTTTATAATCAGTGCGTTGCACGGGTGAAGTTTGTAAAAATAAATATTGTGAAAAATAAAAATTATATATATATAGCACTAATCAGGTCAGTACATGTTGATATAAGTTATATCAGTATCATGCATTGGGGGTTGTACCCCTTGCATTGGCGCAATGTATCCCTTAACCCATTAATGCATGAGGTACAACCCCCAATGCGGGTGTTGATATAATTTATATCAACACATGCTTACCCGATCATCATCTTATATATATATATATAATACACACTCACAATGGTAGCTTAGATGGCAAAGAACTATGATTTAGGAATCAAGTCTCGAGTTCGTGTCTTTGCTCCCTCATTATTGGATGCATAGACTTACGGATGGTTTGTGCGTCATAAGGGATTAGTTTAGGCCTAACGGTTTGAGATACCGTACCCCTTGTTTGGTAAAAATGTATTTGCACAATTTTTTAAGCATTTTTATAGTTTTGTAAGTAATTTGTACCATTTTCTATGCATTTTCACCGTTTCTATATAATGATTCTCTCTTTATTGCAGCTTAAGGGCACATGTTAAGGATATTATCAATCAACTTGCTACAAATTAATTGTATACATGTTTTAAAAGGACTACCAATTTCCTTTGTTTGCTATTAAGTTGGGAAGTGAGAGAAGGAGAAAGAAAAGTTTAGAGAGAGAGAGAATGGGTGGAGCAAAGAGGGAAGGAGAAGAAAATAAGAGAACATATAGATCTTTTCAATTTTAGGTAATAAACCATTTGAAGAATTTTTATTAAAATAATATTTTTTTCGTTGAAGACAGATCGGGAGAATTTGAAGATTTCGACGTTTCATTTTTTTTTTTTTAATCCTTTTTCCTCTATCTATCTCTCTTTCTTATTATAACAATTTATAATTTTATACGTTCAATTTTTGGGAGAGAAGATGAATAGGTATAAAGAAAACGAATAAATATGGTAGTTTATAAAGTTTAGGATGAACATTGTATAGTGTGGGTTTTTTTATTCTCTCACATGAAAATAAAGAGATATGTGGTGAATACCAAGCAACAATTTACTAGCATGAAAAAGAGCAGTGAACACCAAAAAAAAGTTGGGGAAATTACTTTTTGATGACCACTTCTTAACTTAATACTAGACAAAGTAAGGTGTTAGTCATTTTGAAACACGTATACAGTCAATTTGTAGCAAAGTGACAGAGAATGACTTTTGTTTGGTATTAAAATGGAAAGTGGTCACTAAAAATGCAATTTCCTCAAAAGTCACTAAAAATAACTTTTTGGAAAAATTACGTTTTAGTGATCAACTTTCAATGTAATACGAAACAAAAGAAATTAGTAGTCATTTTATGCATGTATATAGTTAAGTTGTAGCAAGTTGACAGCTTACATTTTTTATTGGTATTAAGTTATAAAAGGATCACCGAAAGGTAATTTTTTAAAAAAAGTTCACTGTTGAGCATGTGATTTTAAAAAAAAAAAAGAAGAAGAAAAAGTTGACACGTGACAGCTACATGTAACCAATCCTCCGCTTATATATATATATATATATAAATATAATAGATAATAGATTTTCAAAAGTAGCAAGAATCTTTTTGTGGGGCAAGAAAAGAAATGAGTCAATACCCGGAAAAGAAGGTGCATCGGCTAAAACATGAGGCAAATCATAATTGATGCCCTTAATGTGAGGATATGTGGTAGTGATGATGTTGAGAGTAACTCCAATTCCACCACCAACATCAACCAACACCTTAACGGCTTCAAACCCTTTGTAAACATCTAGTATTTTCTTCATGATCAAGGTTGTGTGATTTGACATTGCCTGGTTAAATACCCGCTTGAACCTTTCATCTACGCCTAGGTATCCCACTATATCCATTCCATAGGCCCTGCTGAAAGGAAGTCCCCCTTCTAGTATTGCATCATTCAAATGGTACCTGATAAGAGTGAATTGGCATGGCCTGAGTGAAACTACCAAATCAAATGACATAATAATGCACATACAATCATAGGGTTAAAAAAAAGGCACAATTTTTAAGTCATGGATCCTGGGGAAGAGACCTTTGGAAAACTTTTAAATTTATACATCACATCCTTTTTTTTTTTCCTTGAAAAATTATAGATTTAGCCGTTATGAAACTTTGTTGTCTGGCCCTTATACTATTTCTACCGAGATATATATACCGTAGGGGCGAAACTACACATAGCTTTGGGGGGGGGCGGCCATGGCACCCCCAAAGATTGAAAATACCTTATATATTTATTTGAATGTAAGTTAGTTTTTTAAAAAAAATATATCAATGGCCCTCTCCCCCCCCCCCCCCCAAATTTTTGTCTATTTCAAATATAATCTCTTGATCGATCATAAGTAGATTTTCATTCTCATGCCTATATTTTCATATTTTATTTCAAAATTTTGGACACAAAAGTTTGTAAAGTCTCAAAAAAGGGACTTTTGTTGTATCTTTGAAAATTTTAGGTAATATGAATATTGTAAAAAAATTTAGCATGACATACAAATTAAAAAATATGTATAAAAAATTTACTTTGGTCCCTCCAAGAAGAAATTTCTGGTTCCGCCCCTGTATACCAATACATCTTACAGATTTATAAGATTTCATGAACATTTGTTCTTAGGTTCTTAGCTACCTCTCTCTCCATTCCAGCTTTTTCTTCAAAGATTGACTTATCTGAATCAAATGCTTGGCTCCGTCACTAGTTGGATCCACAAGATATGTTCCAATAGTTTTTGGAAAAGTTGACATGGTCAAGCTTTACTCAATATATATCTAACAAATTAAATTGTGTAATTGTGTACAAAGATTATGTCCTCTAATCCTAATCCATAATTATACAGAGCGTATCCATTAACCAATTAAAAAAGATAACAATTCTAGCTAGCTAGGGATTTTAAAGGGTACCAGCTCTCCATTAAGACCTTATCGTGAAGCAACAGAAGCAAAGGACCAACAGACCCTCCATCTTGGTTCCTAGTGAGGAACTTAGAGACGGGTGCCATACCGTACAATCTCTCCACGTGGCCATGATCACCGGTTTGGAGAGAGCACTTGAGGATGGAGTGGCTGGCGAGAAGACGTAGAAGCCGGTCCAGCAGAACTGGCGCGGCGGGGTTGTTAGTGGGAAGCTGAGCCGATATGTCGGAAGGTGAGAGGAAAGCGCCATCGCCGGCGGCGGAGATGATGTCGAGGATGTTGAGCTCCAGTGCTGACTTTATCGCCATGGGAAGAATGACAGTGTTCGCCAACCGGATGGCCAGCTTTCCTACTTCTTCTTCCTTTTCTACCGCCTGAGAGTTCATACTTAGTAATTTAGAATTTGGTGAAATTCAGAGACTCCTCGTTTTCAAGCCTTCAACTCCCTCTCTCCTCTTTTCCTTTCCTCCCCTATGGGCATGCCAAGATAATTTACAACCTTAAATAAAGAATTGGATGGCTTGAATTAAAAGTCGAAAAAGTCACGAAAGAAATGGACAAAATAGTGCAGAAAATGTAAAAGCTTGGTTACATCGTCAAAGAGGAACAACGAAAGAAAAGGAATCTCCTCTCGATTACAGGAAACAACAAACAACGAGTTTCACAAGATTGATTCGAGCTACCACTTAAAGTAAGATATTTATTTATTTATTTATTTTTTTCTCACTACTACTTCGCAACCAGACAAAGCAACAAAAAGGGAGGAGAATTGTCTCCTTGGAAATATTTATTCACAGAAGTCACTGTTTCCAGTTCGCAAAAGTTATGATGAAAGTGTTTTTTATATTCTCTTATTATATTAAATAACAATTGATATGCTCCACGAAGAAGAGTAGTTGTATTATTCTTAAATCTTTTTTTATCATTTTTTGTTTTTTTTCTTTAAAAGATGATATACTAATGTGACTCATCACGTTTTTTGTCAGTTAGTTGAAAATAGTTGTGAAGCATAAGATTTAGATGAATGTTAATCACACTCACGACAATTTGATTGACATTTCCCTAAAATTTATTTGGTCGTGATCTCTTAAAAACTGCTATCAAAAATGCATTTTCAAAAGACAAGATAAAATTTTAAAACACGGTGTTTTAAGTGGCTTTAAACCAAAATAAATAGAAAATAGAAACTAGCACAATGTTTTTATGTTTTAAAAATGAGCTATTTTCAAGAAAAATTTCCAAACAAAAATTTCTAGAACAAGTTCACAAAGAATTTTCTACTCAATTTATATTTTTTGTCACTCAAAAAAGAAAAAATAGAACAATATTCAAAGTACACAACCAAACAATACCTAATATTTTCTTTCCCTAAGGCTCTATTTGGTTTGCGGATTTCATCAAGGAAAAAAAATATATAGAGAATTTTACTTTTTCTTATTTGGTTGCAACAGAAAATTAAATAAAAAAAAAATAATTGAAATAATTTTAACTTAATATGATTTCATCTTTTTCTTTTATTTTCTTTCCTCTTTATTTTTCTTTTTCTTCCTTTTTTTTTCCACGGTAGAATCCACAAACCAAATGGGGTAAAATTATGCCTCTTTTTTTTTGTTTGACTACTTCCAACTATAGATGGTGAGAGGAGGCTGGTTTAGGGTCCACCACACCATATAATGCAAGAGCAAAGACAGCTTGAAAGGTCAGTATCCTTAGTCCTTCCAGATTACCTTCCTAATCTTGACTATTCAATACTTAACCTGTGTAGGGACTATTACGCATTTACTTTTAACTTAGAGCATTTTCAGCCATGTGAGCTAAATTAGGTATGCTATTACCATTTTAACACATGTTACAGTGCCAAATGCTATAATTTAGTATAATATCCTCCAATGATGCAAATAAACATAGTGTGCTATTTTTTGCCACAACTTCAACTCTTTCCATAGATTTAAGGTCTTGTAAGATAGTGAATGAGGTATATCATAGGATCAAATGCAATATTGCTTGAGTGAGATGAATGAGTTAAAAAAAAGGTTATGTTTTCTGATTTTTTTTATTTTTATTTTTTTATATATAATATTTCAATATTTTTTTAAAAAATATTGTATTTATTTATGAGCTGTTTGGTTACTGAGAAAATTTTGGAAGAAAAATGGAGGAAAAGAAGTTGCTAGTGTGTTTGGTTGTTGAGAAAGGGAGAAAAAACTGATATGGCAAATATAACAATAGCTTACCCTTAGTGCCAAATATGGCACAAGGGTAAGCTATTGTTATATTTAGCACATGCATTTAGCACACCATTGGAGCATCCCAACTTGTGCTAAATGCTATAATATAGCAATAGCACACCAAATAATTAACCCTTAGAGATGCTCTTACAATAGACGCCAAAAGGACCCTACAACTTTAGGTTCTTCTTTGATTGGCAATAATTCAAAATGCCAATCATTTCTAGATTTTCCTTCACCATTGAGGCAGTGCTAAGTGGACCCAAAAAAAGAAAAAGAAAAAGAGGAAGGTAGATGTATGTCTCCATTAAGCAATAAAAACCTAACGAGCTAAAGATGAGACTGAGCAATTTCAATTTTACCACAATTTGATAAGACTCATTTTCTTGTAAATCTGTTTAGCCTTAAAACAAGGCATAAATATAGTTTTTTTGCGTTTTTGTTTTTAATTAAAAAATAATTATTATGAGTTGATTTATTTAGAAACTTAATAGCATTAAAGGAGTTGACCCGACTTGATCTAATTTTTAAAATTTCCAAACAAACCCTAAAATTATTTAATTTCTACTTAGACACTTAAACAGACCCTAACACTATGTTTGGCTGGGGGAAAAAGTGGAGGGAAGGAAAGGAAAGGAAAGGAGGGAAAAAGGGGGGGGGGGGAGGATTCAAAATCCTTTGTTTGGTTGGGAGGGAATAGAGAAGAGAGAGGAAAAAATGAGGGATTGGGCTTCCATCCAGCCCACCAAATTGTTTTCGTCCAAAAATGGGCGGAAAAGTAGGACTGTAGGAGGAAACGATAACCATTAAGTGATGTGACCAAAATACCATTGGATTAAAAAAAAAAAATGTTTACTTTATGAGGGTAATATGGTAAAACACCTTTTTTTAACTCTTATTCCTTCCTTTCCATCCTCCTCCTAGCCAAACAAAGAGGAGGAGAGAAAGTACATTTCCATTCTTCTTATCAAACAATAAGAAAGGAAATAAAGTTTCCTTCCTTTAAGGATGAACTTTCCATTCCTCACCCCTTTCTTAGTTTCTTTCCATCCTCTTTACCAAACACAGCACAAGTGAACATTAGATGTCCATGATGCTGCACCTCATGTATCCCAATCGTTGTAAAGCTGGAAACGTGTCTAAAATAAATAGGTGCTAGCGAGATTTTGGATTGAGCCGTTTTAGCCTTTTAGGCTTAGCCCATGGTTGGCGCCGTTAGTATGGGTTGGGCTCGTCCCGGAAAAATCGTTGAACGAAATCCAAAACAAAAGGGAATGGTTATTGCAACCCCCCATTCTTATCACCTCACCCCAAATTCTTTAAGTTTTTGAGGTTTTATGCAAAATATAAAAGGTTTTTATGAAAACCAGCCATGACATCCATTAGAAAACATCATTTTGAACAACTTTGTAGAAGAAAGTTTTTCCTAAATCTATCGTTTAAATATAATTTTTAACCATTTATAGCATTTATTTCATTTTTTGCCAAAAAGTCTACCTAAACAATTGATTTTGGAAAAACTTTCTTCTACAAAGTTGTTCAAAATGATGTTTTCTAGTGGACCAAGTGATCGGTTTTTGCAAAAACCTTTTACATTTTTCATGAAATCTTAAAAATCAAAAGGAAAGGGGTGGGCTTATAAGAATGGGGGGTTGCAATAGCCGTTCCCAAAACAAAATGGCCGTTTTTTGGAACAAGTCGTTTTCCTGTTGGGTACTATGACGAGCTTTTTTTTTTTTTTTTTTTTTTTCTTTTTCCGGTGTTTGAAAGGAAAATCCCATGGGCCTAGTACACGTAATGGGAGAAAACCCATCCCCCATTTCAGCCTTACGCACCCGAGGGCTCTAGCAATGTGATAGAGCCACTTTATGGGAACGGCTATTGCAACCCCTCAGGGTTAAGTTGCCCCCCTTTGTTAACCCCACCCCCCAAAAATATATATCCACCCCTCTCAAAGACTTCACTATCCCTCATTCTCACCCACCCCTCTCACTCACCCCACACCATGGTAGTGACGATCGGCGACGGTGACTTCTCCACCACAACCACTCTGGTCGACTCCATCCCATCCCATCTCACTTTCTTCTTCCTTCCCGTGAAAAAAAGAAAGGAAAAAAGGTTGGCCGGAGGTGAGAGGGAGCCGCACCCTTTGGCGCCAAAGGTTCGCTGGCGGTGAGAGGGAGTCGCACCAGTTTGACGGCAGTGAGGGCCGTGAGAGTTTGTAGATCTGAGAGAGGCGACTCTTCTCTCTTTCGGCGATTCCTCTCTTCTTCTCCTCTTTTTTTTTTTTTTTTTCATTTTTTTTTCTTCGTTGCCTGGTCAGATCTGTGTTGTCCGGCGTCCATTTTTTCCCGCGACGCTGCTTCTTCTTCTTCTTTCTTTTTCCCCCCCTGTTTGTTAGATCTGTGTGTATTCCGGCAAGGGCCTCCATTTTTCTCGGCGACGCCTCTATTTTTCCGCCGACGGGAGTGGAGTTCTGGAAGGAAAAAAAAAATGGAAGAGAAGAGGGAGGAGGAGGAAGGAAAAGAGGGGGTGTGGCCTTGCCAAGAGAGGAAAAGAGGGAAGAGGGGGTCATCGCCGTCGCCGGTGGGGGTGCCGGAGAGAGTTGGGGGAGGGGTGCGGGAGAGGGGATGGGTGAGGGTTAAGCCTTTTTTGGTAATTTTACATAATAATTTTTTTAATTAAAAAAAAAAAGGGGCAACTTAACCCTTTGGGGGGTTGCGTTAGCCGCTCCCCCACTTTATTTTGAAAAGCATACATATGAATTTTATGAATATGTTGTTTTCAATGGTTTTACACTTCTTAAACAAAAACAGAAAACAAAACCAAAAATGCTACTTTCATATTTTAAAGAAACAATTTTCAATAAGAAGTTGCTAAACATGGCTTCTGATTGTTTTCTATTTTTTGTGATTTTGAGAACAGTAAACTATTTTCATATGAATTAAGTTGAATGGCCCGCAAAATAAGCAGAACATTATTCTCTTGGCACTTGGTGTGGTCAACAGTTCAAGATATGGAGATGTTGAAATGGAAATAAGAAGTAGACCCATTGTATTCACTAGAATGCTTTCGGTAGATCACCTACCAAATCAACTTTTGACATATGAACAGCTAATTGTTTCTATTCCAGGTAATCAGACTGAGTTAACTGTGAAACTCATCCCACCAGAAAAAATAAAAAATTTCGACAAACTCACCTACCAACATTTTAACTAGGATATCTCCAGGTTTTTCCTGATTGTCACACAATTTCATGTTCCCCATGAAGAAGAATACATTCAACTATGAAGACCCAACATTTGAAGTTTGTTTCTTGAGATGGAGAGTTCAAATGGTTCCTTTTTCCACAACATTGGATTTTTCTGTTTCTTGGGGCAAGAAGTTCGGCAATAAAAATGTTTTCACATTCTAAATGAGCAATATGTAGGCAGATATTATAAGTTCAAACTCTCTCTCGGATCTGGATTTTCTGTATAAACGTCCATAATTGCTTCAACTTCCTTGCCAAGCAAAATTCGAGATAAACTAATTTTTGAAGCCTATTTTCTTCTCAAATAGAACAATCATATATATATATGCATATCCTTAAAATGCTCGAAGTCCACCAGATACTCCTGCCAATATGAATATCAGTCGTTTATTGCTCTCTGAGGCAGTTCCTGGTGATGGAGGCTGGACTGAATCTGGGTATCCAAAATTATCAAAAGTTAGGCCTCTCTCGGCGTAGAACAATCTACAATCTTCCAAACTCCTCTGATTCTGCACCGTTTGAAGGCAATTTCCAGTAACATTAGCATTGTTTTGAGTGTCATTCGGAACCATGCCTTGTAAGTAGTTACCGGACAGGTCAATTAAACGAAACTTCCCGGGCAGAGAAACCAGATCTCCATAAAACAGATTGTTTGAGAGGTTGAACAAAGCTTCGGATACATTAGCATTTGAACTGAAGTTAGGCAAAACACCGGCAAAGTTATTGCCGGAGACATCAAGAAACTGCAATTTGGGCATTGCCCACAACATTTCAGGTAGAGCACCATCAAATTTATTCCCACTGAGAACTACAAACTGCAAATTCCTCAACCCTCCCAGATCAACAGGCAACGACCCAGATAAAGAATTGGAACTAAGATCTAGTTCAATCAATTGTGAAAGATTCCCAACCTCATTAGGAATATAAGCAGCGAGACTATTGTTGGAAAGATTCAAGAACTGAAGATTAGAAAGGTCACCTAAACCAGGCGGAATCGACCCAGATAGGTAATTCGAGGAAAGGTCGAGTTGGGTCAGATTGCCAAGCGATGAGAATGTATCCGGGACTGATCCAGTCAACAAATTGCGCGAGACGTCGAGAACTGAGAGCCCAGATAGCTGCCCCAATGCAGAGGGAATAATGCCGGTGAGCGAATTACCGGATAGATATAAAGAATTGAGACCGGTAAGGTTACCAATCGAAGGCGGAATTGGGCCAATCACCGAACAAGACCGGAGATCGAGCACCTGGAGCGCACTAAGACGTTGACCGAACCAGTCAGGTATAGAGCCCGGAAGAGCAAACCCAGATGAATTGAATGAAGCTAAGAGGGTTAAATTGGCAAGAGCATCGACGGCGAACCTGCGATTCAAACCCCCGCCACGGGTTCCCCTGAATCCGGACACATTGATCCCGATGACACTGCCGTTTCGACACTCGATACCGGTCCAAGACGAGCACGGGTCGGATTTTATCGGCCAGTTTTTAGCCGTAATCCCTAACGACGACCGGAGATCGAGTAATGCTGACCGTTCGATGCCGGAGCTGAGGGGCAACTGTTGAGCTAATGCAGACCGTATGATCAAGAAGATAAAAGATACTACTACTCGTAGAGCTCGATGAACTTCCATGGCTATGAGTGATATTGTACAGATGACGACGACGATGAGCTGTAGAGGTTAGTGTCGTTCTTCATCTTGGATTGGTATTATTGATGATGACGATTTGTCCGTGCATTCCATTACTCCCAACTTTATCCCTCTACAATTTCGCGCAATTCTTTGTAACCTTTAATTTCCTATATCTTTGTACAATTATTCTTTAGCCAGACAAAAAAAAAAAGGGATTGTCTTCTATAGCCAACTGCCATAGTAAAAACCCGAGTCAAAATTTTAAAAAACTTCTTGGTTATGGAACGAACAAAACAAGTTTAAGTAGAATGAAATAATTAGAAAATGATTTAACTTTTTTTTCACAAAGATTGAATGAATCAAATTGCATGCCAACTTGCTGGTTACATGCCCGGAAACTCTCACCAATTATAGAATTTGGGTTATAAAATAGACCTAGCGTAGCCGTCTACATTGACAAATTCTCTTTAGGATGGCCTTTTCACAGGTTTTCCATGTCCACTGGATTCTTGGGGCTGCGTCCTTGCATTGGAAAATATAGCATGAAAGAAATGGACAAAATAGTGGGGAAAATGTAAAAGCTTAATTGGTTACATCGTCAAAGAGGGGCAACGAAAGAAAAGGAATCTCCTCTCAATTACAGGAAACAACAAACACAGTTTCACAAGATTGATTCCAGCTATCACTTGATGTAAGATTTTTGGTTTTTTTTTTTTTTTCTTTTTTTTCTTTCCTTCCCAATTCTCCTCCGCAACCAAACAAAGCAACAAAAAGGGAGGAGAAATGTCTCCATGGAAATATTTATTCACAGAAGTCACTGTTTCCTGTTCGCAAAAGTTATGACGAAAGTGCTTTTTATATTCTCTTATTAATATGAGTTCTTTCTTTATATAACAATTGACATGCTCCATGAAGCGTAGTATTATTATTCTTAAATCTTTTTTTGTCATTTTTTTTTTTTTTTGAGATGATATATTGATGTGACATCATTACATTTTTTTGTCATCTCAATTAAAAATAGTTGTAAAGCATAAGATTTAGAGGGATGTTATCAACACTCACAACAGTTTGATTAACATTTCCCTAAAATTTATTTGGTCGTGAACTCTTAAAAACTGCTATCAAAGACACATTTTCAAAAAACAAGATAAAATTTTAAAACACGGTGTTTTCAGTGGCTTTAAACCAAAATAAAACAGAAAACAGAAACTAAGCACATTATTTTTATATTTTAAAAATGAGCTATTTTCGAGAAAAATTTCCAAATAAAAATATCTAGAACAAGTTCACAAAGAATTTTCTACTCGATTTCTATTTTTTGTCACTCAAAAAAGAAAAAATAGAACCATATTCAAAGTACACAACCAAACAATACCTAATATTTTCTTTCCCTAAAATTCTGTCTCCTGTTTTTTATTTTTTGTTTGACTACTTCCAACTATAGAAGGTGAGAGGAGGCAGGTTTAGGGTCCACCATACAATGCAAGAGCAAAGACAGTAGTTCGAAAGGTCAGTGTCCTTACACATACAGATTACCTTCCTAATCTTGACTGTTCAATAGTTAACATGCGTAGGGACTATTACACATTTACTTTTTGTTCAAGTCCTTATCAAATTGTCACTTGTATAAAGATGATAACAACACATGGAGAATAATGCTTGGTTTCCTATTTCTATGGACACTCTGTGTGGCTAAGTTGCACTGATTGATCCAATGAAAAAGTATAGCCACTTGCAATAGACGCCAAAAGGACCCTACAACTTTAGGTCCTTCTTTGATTGGCAATAATTCAAAATACCAATCACTTCAAGATTTTCCTTCACCATGGAGGCAGTGCAAAGGTGTAAAAAAAAAAAAAAAAAAAAAAAAAAATGGAAATGGAAGAAGAAGAAGAAAGAAAGAAAGTGGATGTATGTCTCCACTAAGCAATAAGGGTCCATTTGGTCTTTAAAATAGAAATTAATATTGAAGGTACAAATTTATTACCAGTATGAGATTATTTTTATAAGTCAGAAGTTTTAGAAATTCATAAAATACAACTATTTTGAATTTTCATTCTCATTTGTGATGATCACCATTCTCTTAAAACTATTCATTTAAGGTGTAAATTTGTGCCAATGTTATGGTAAAATAAATTAATAGGTAATTTGGGAAACATAAAAACCTAACGAGTTAAAGATGAGACTGAGCAATTTCGATTTTACCACAATTTGATAAGACTCATTTTCTTGTAAATCTGTTTAGCCTTAAAACAAGGCATAAATATAGTTTTTTTGCCTTTTTGTTTTTTAATTAAATAATAATAATTATGAGTTGATCTATTTAGAAACTTAATAGCATTAAAGGAGTTGACCCGACTTGATCTAATTTTTAAAATTTCCAAACAAACCCTAAAATTATTTAATTTCTACTTAGACACCTAAACGAATCCCTAACATTGTGTTTGGTTGGGGGGAAAGGGGAGGGAAGGATTCAAAATCCTTTGTTTGGTTGGGAGGGAATAGAGAAGGGAAAGGAAAAAAATGAGGGATTTGGGCTTCCTTCCAACCCACCAAACTGTTTCGTCCAAAAATGGGCCGAAAAGTGGAAGGAAACAATAACCATTAAGTGATGTGACCAAAATACCCTTGGATTAAAAAAAATGTTTACTTTATAAGGATAATATGGTAAAATACCTCTTTTAACTCTTATTCCTCCTTTCCATCCTCCTAACCAAACAAAGAGGGAGGAGGGAAAGTACATTTCTATCCTTCCTATCAAACAATGAGAAAGGAAATAAAGTTTCCTTTCCTTAAGGATGAACTTTCCATTCCTATCCCCTTTCCTTTCCATCCCCTTTACCAAACACAACATAAGTGAACATTAGATGTCCATGATGCTGCACCTCATGTATCCCAATCGTTACAAAGCAGGAAACGTGTCTAAAATAAATAGGCGCTAGAGAGATTTTGGACTGAGCCGTTTTAGCCTTTTAGGCTTAGCCCAAGGTTGACGCCGTCACGTATGGGTTGGGCTGGTCCCGGAAAAATTATTGAACGAAATCCAAAACAAAATGGCCGTTTTTTGGAACAAGCAGTTTTCCTGTTGGGTACAATGACAAGCCTCATTTTTTTTTTTTTCCTTTTTTTGGGTGTTTGTAAGGAGAGTCCCATGGGCCCCAGTACACATAATGGGAGATAACCCATCCCCCATTTCGGCCTTACGCACCCGAGGGCTCTAGCAATGTGATAGAGCCACTTTATTTTGAGAAGCATACAAACGAATTTTAAGAACATGTTGTTCTCAATGGTTTTAGGGTTCCTAAACAAAAACAGAAAACAAAACCGAAAATACTATTTTCATATTTCAAAGAAACAATTTTCAAGAAGAGATTGCTAAACATGGTTTCTGACTGTTTTCTATTTTTTGCGATTTTGAGAACAGTAAACTATTTTCATATGAATCAAGTTGAATGGCCTGCAAAATAAGCAAAACATTATTCTCTTGGCACTTGGTATGGTCAACAGTTCAAGATATGGAGATGTTGAAATGGAAATAAGAAGTAGACCCATTGTATTCACTAGAAGTCTAGAATGCTGTCAGGTAGATCACCTACCAAATCAACTTTTGACATATGAACAGCTAATTGTTTCTATTCCAGGTAATCAGACTATGATTTAACTGTCAAACTCATCCCACCAGAAAAAATAAAAAATTCAACAGACTCACCTACCAACATTTTAACTAGGATATCTCCAGGTTTTTCTTGATTGTCACACAATTTCATGTTCCCCATGAAGAAAAATCCATTCAACTATGAATACCCAACATTTGAAGTTTATTTCTTGAGAAGGAGACTTCAAATGGTTCCTTTTTCCACAACATTCTTGGCAAGCAAAATTTGATATGAACTAATGTTTGAAGCCTATTTTCTTCTCAAATAGAACAATCATATATACATGCATTTCCTTAAAATGGCGCTATGTGTGTAAAACTAACATGGGAATGTATTAGTCAGGTCTGAATATACAATACAGTGTTAGCAGGTTTATTTATATTATGCCACAATATCAAGTGGAGCCTTTTGGTGTTCTGAGTTTCTAATGCTATATCAGCAAGATGGGGTCGATCACTCAGTATAGGCGAAGCAAAAGTACCCATAAATTAGTGCCTTCAGCTTATAGCTGCCATTTTGTTCAACTCTGTATGCACAAACTTCTAATTCTCAAACAAAGTTGAGGTGTTGCAATCTAGTCTAATTTACTACATCAAGTTTGTCTCCTTTTATTTCAAATTCCAATTGTCATCGGTGCAAAAGACTAGTTTGACAAATAAAAGAAAAATGACATGTGAAGAACAATCCTATCTCTTCTAGTACTTTACATGCTATATACCCAATAGGTACAGGAGGGGGAGGGAAATACATACATTTTTTAGCTCTCAATATATTATGAGAATGACATTGACAAGAACAGCACAAAGATACAAGAATCCGTATCAAACCATATCGCAAGGACGGTCCAACTGAATCTCCAAAAACTAAGTATCAGCTTACAAATGTCAAACTCAAGCTGTCTATTACAGCCTGGAAAATTCGGCACTCTTATCACCAAGCCTGGCTCTAATCCAATAACAACCCCCCCCCCCCCCCCCCAAAAAAAAAAAAAAAAAAAAAAAAAAATCCACCCCTCCATTGATCCTACCATGAATGGATAGCTTAGATTCATTGGCTAAACCAAAGTGAGATGCACAAAGATAGGTCTTTCTGGGCTTATATATGACAACTTATACGTCTTCTTGCTTATCCACCATAACATAACAACAACAACACCTACAGAACCTTCCTCTCTTCCAGCAAGTAGATCAACCAGCTAAAATTTGTAAATGTCACTTTATTTTTCTCAAATATTCCCTTTTATACTTCTAAGCATGCCAAATGCATAGGTCCAGTTACGTGGGGAAATTTTTGTTCCTGAAAGAAGCAGGATTCGAGGTTTCCTAAATGAGGATAATCCATCTAACCAATGGAGTGTTCAAACTTCAGTGAAGAATCTATGCAGATGCATCTACCCTTAGACCATTAGGAGCCCAAGGTGGACTCCAACTTGTAAAGAAGGACCACAGATGGAATAAAAAAGTTCCCCAAAGCTTTGGAAAGAGAAAGGAGAGGTATCCGCAGAGATCACTTTATAGTAAAAATAGACATGATAAGGATTCCAAATATCAGTAGCATGATGTATCTCAAAGTATCGCCTTCCACTACAGATTCCTAGCAAAAGTTAAGTAGTCACTTTCAACAAATGATCACCACTAGTCTACTTAGCAAGCAATTATACTCCAAGCTAACGATTCGAAGAACATAACTTTACAAGTACACGACTTACTAAATGTAAATAAACTTGCTATAATTCCAACTCATAAAAATAACAACAGTGATGCATCCAAATTTTCAGGGGAAGCTTCATGTGCTTATGGATATATTTACTACTATAAAAAAAACTTAGGTGAAACTACATTCAAAACACAGTTCGATAACTCTATCTCTCTGTGTAATTTGTGTGCATGCTTGTAGTTTCCTTCCATGAGTATTGGCATTTGTTCAACATTGTGCAAGCTAGGCAACACATTGATCACTACTGTCTCATGCAGAAACCTATCAAATAGCTGCAAACACTTTCTCAAGTGCTAAGACTAACAATAGTAAAAGAACAAATCACCTAAGCCAAACATGTATTTGATTATTTAAAAATTCCATTACATGATATTTTTGGACCTTTTGGTCACCCATTATCATTATATAAGTAAAACCAATGTAAGGGCTCTCAAGGTTAGCTCAATGAGTACATAACCCTAATGAACCAAAACTCCTTGTTTTATTCTTCCATTTTCTCTCTTTAGGGGATTGGAAAACTAAATACAGGAATGGATTTTGTATATGCTATTTACTTACGTGTCTACAAATAAATGAAATGAATTTATTAGTAGCCAGTTTAACATTAGCACATGATTGCATATAAAATGAAAGAAGAAATGAGGTTATGACCCCAGATAGAGCAAAATTGTGGAAAGGGAACTGTAGTCTAAATAAGGCTGTGCTGAGTTGAATTATCTATACCTGGAAATTTTCCCACCTTCTCTTCCAGTCAAAAACTGATCAAAAATCCCAACCTGGTAACATGATAAGTAGAAGCTCAATTCATTTACTTAACCAAAGAGAGGAATGAATGAATGAATAGCACGATTTCGAATTTGTTCTCCATATGCTCCCAAGTACATTCCACTTCCAAAGCATTCAAGTACCTACACTGATGTCTAAACCCTGAATACCTCCTCCTCCTCTTCTTCTTCTTCTTTTAAAAAATAAAATAAAAAATAAAAAAGGAATAATGAAGTTTCAATTTAAAGTCCATCAAAAAAAGTTTCAATTTAAAGATGTAGTTTAGAATATTGATAGATAATTGGTGGTCAATAATGTATTATCAATGAAAATATGGTTTTATCCCCTTTCCTATGGGTACAATATAATATTTTTCTAAAGCCATAGCTCTAGGTTTTTAGTTGCAATGCACTGCCTACGTAGTTCAAATTACTTTTTCTCTGCAGAATCACATGTAAGAGTATATGTCCAAACAATGCATACAAACTAACATTTAGCAATTTGTGGGGAAGTTGTGTGACTTCCATCAACCCGTATATCAAAATACATGCCTTATCTGCTCATCCCCTGTGACAGAACATTATCTACAGCTCACTTGAATTCTTTCAGCAAGTAAATTGATCCATAAGAAACTCATTTCATTTTTTGTAATTACTTTCTTTGTTCAATGTTTCCTTCTAAAGGTGGTTTTGATGCTCAACGGACTAGACAGGTCGTAAATTGGTGACTCTCTCCTGTAAAAAAAATCATAGATTCCCTGTTCCTATCGGGTATAATCTGACTGGATCTACTGAGTACTAAGTCTTAGTCACTAAAGAATCCAGACCACATATCTACCTCATGACACTAGGAGCCCAAGGTGACCCAACTCCAACTTGCAATGGAGGGCCACCGAAAAGAAAAATGAAATTAAAGCTTTTGAGAGGGAGACAGGTATCCACATAGACAAATTTTTATTGGGGACGAACGTGGGCGATAAGGATTCTAATATTAGCAGGATCATGTAACTCAAAGGATCACGATGCACAGGTTATTTTCGTAAATTTGTAAACCACATACTTCTTGCATATGGTTGATATCCCAAGACAATGACAGTAGCAATTTTTCATATAAGCAACCAACCCCTTTTAATATTTTCAAACCTTTTACAACCAAAACACACTACCACATGAGGAAAAACCGTGCAACCAACTTTTAAGAAGAAGCTTCATCAATGGATGTATATGAGATTATTAGAGAAATAACAATATGGAATCTTAGCTTGTTCCTTTTAACAAAATACATCTCATTTCCTTCATCAAATGCCAAGAGTGTCTGCACGCATCTAATGCACCAAACTCTGCACTTTCAGTTAATGTTAGACACTGTCTAGCCTCACAATAAATCATAAATAGCAACCAATCATCCGACTGAAAGCATGGTCATTTGATCTTTTATCGTAATTGATGACCTTACATACTTTTCTCTTAATTATGCACCTTGATCTCGGCAGTGGCTAGGGCCGGGAAGAGAAGGGGGGGGGGGGGGGGGGGTGTCAACCGAGCCTTAATCCCAACTATATGGAGTCGGCTACATGAATCATTCTGTCATTCAGTTCTATAGCTACTCAAACAAAGGGAACATACTCCCCCTTCAAGAGGTGGGGAGAGGCCGTTAGGCCAACAGAGGCCATTAGCATATTCTAGGCCAAAATGACTTTACTATTGACACTATCTTTTATCTGGATTAGTAAAACATTCCATTAAATGGGTACTTTCGGTGGCCTACATATGGTTATAAAATTCCATCACTCAAAAGTCAAAAGTAGATCAAATGCATGGCCCCTTGGGCTCAACCACTGAGCTTACTCAAGAGGCCATAAGCTATAAATAGTGTTTGTTTTTGTTTGGGAGAGACTAGAATTGGGAACACAGTCAAATACAGCTATGCTTACTAGTTTCTACTCCAAAACAAGTTACCATGATAAAAACTGGAGCAACACTGCTGGCCTGTCTTTGTGGCTCCAGCACACCATCGTAAAATTTGGGGAATTGACAAATTTAAAGATTTGCCACAGTACAATTTTTTTTTAGTACATTTGCATCTGTTGAACTGTGATCTGTTTATGCTTGTACATAAACTGATAAAACTACTAATATTACATAATAGCAAATTTAAAAGGAAAATGATGCATGATCCGCCATATGGGTCCCGCCCTCCACCCACTATTAGAGGGTGGGAGACCCATCCAGCAGGTCATCTAGCATTGCTGTTTTTATAATGGTCTCCTAGCATCAAGGATTTAATAAAACAGAATGGTGTTATTGCAGGTCATAATAGTATCATACCTATTTTATGTCCTAACCACGTGACAACCAAACCACAATTAGCACCTACCATTTTGGAAAGTAGGTATGGAAGTTGACAATATAGACAAAATTTCAAAAGTTGAATCCCCCTAAAATTTTCAAAGAGGTTTCCTCCAGTTTTCAGAAGCACCAAATACTTGCATCAAAAAACCAAAAGAAAAAAAAAAAAAAAAAGGATATAGAGACTAATGCCAACTATTTGACGTCAGCTACATGAATCCTTTTGTTGTCATTCCCCTGTTAATACCTTGTGAATCACTTCCTTTCCTGATTGCCTATAACCATAAGCTTTTCGCTCATCCTCTAACCCTTTTGGTGCCTTCAACTTGGATTAAGTCACTACTCCATATACTCCATATAGGTGCATTCATAAGTCTTCTTTGCACATGACCAAATCACCTGGGACTAATTTTCCCTCAAACCAAGTAGAAGATAGGAACACACCCGCAACCCCCCCCCAAAAAAAGAAAAAAGAAAAGAGAGAGATTATGGAAATTAATGCAGAATTAACAGTATTTATTCATTAATCTATAATTAGTAGAACAGATAAACAGATAACACATAATATCCAAGACCTGACAGACAGATGACAGTCTTAAAGCAGAGTTGAGGGGGCCCAAAGCAGTTAAAAGAAAGGGGGAAGAGGGGGAAGAACTTCTATGAGACAGTTGCACCAGCGTGGTTGTGACACCAGTCAATTAGGGACAAAGAAAGTGGGTTTCTCAGTACACTTTTTGGCTCCAAACACACTTTCTTTGTCCTTGATTGGCTGATCTCACAGTCACACTGGTACAACGGTCTCATAGAAATTCTTCTCAGAAAAGGGAAATTACCTGTTTGACCTATTGCCCATGAGAAATGCATGGTACTGCCTTTGTGTACGGACTTATCCAGCCAGCTAAAATTCATTTGGAATGTTGTTTGAGATAAGAGTAACAGAGGCTGAAGCCCCACATCGCGTTTGGGATTCACCACGAGCCCAAGAAAACACCTAAAAATCGAAAAGTGCTTTCTCTGGCCTAATATACAGCTCGAAAGCACTCCAATTTTGAGAATGCTTCGGCGCCGTGCGCGCCCGTGAACGTTTGAGTACAGCCGCTGGGTAGTTGTTTTTTTTGGTTTTAACTTGGACCCACCTGATGCGACCTCCGAGCTAAAACACAACTTTTTTTTTTTTAGGTAAATAATCTCTATGCTGTGTGTGAGCTATATACCATGACCCGCAAGTGAATTAACACTAGTACCCAAAAAAAAAAAAAAAGGTGAATTAACACGTTTTAAGCAGAGTTTTAAAGATTTGTTAGTCAAAAGGCACGGCAGATGCATGTCTTCTTCGTAAGAAGTTAAAAGAGGTTGTAATTTCAAGTCTTCCATATAGGTGCGTTGGCAATACTGAGAAAAATGATGATTATCTCGTTGTATAACCCAATAATTATTAAATTTTCTTTGAATAATAAACCTGAAAGACATTCGAGGTCTTTTCAAGTAACCACAGTGTGACAGCAGTGAAAATGTCACAAATTCAAAATCCCACCCCCTTACCCCAAATATAAAGATATCATATTTTTTTTGTTGATTACATATTCGGACCTTTAATCCAACTGATTTTCCAAACGAAGTATGTAAGGCCATAGCTCACATTGGTTAAACGCTCAACCAAACTCAATTAGTAATTAAAGGATTCCATAAAGAGAGTCGAACTTGGACTAAGATTTATTTTTTATACCCTATAAGAGTGGGGTTACGCTTCCACTAGATATAAAGGGTGTGTAATCAATTGGACTGCTTAGGGAATCTTGTGTCTTATGAAGGAAGTTTTCTTCTTATTTGCTTAGGTGGTTAGTTACCTATTTCATATTTTTTTAGGGATAAATACACTTTACCCCCTTTAACCTTTACCTATTTTCACTTTATCTGTTAGGCCACGTTTGTTTGGTTGGAATGGAATGGATGGAATGGAATCCCATTCTAAACAACATGTTTGGATGAGGTAATTAAATCGGAATGGAATCAAACAGTAGTAGTGAATTATAATGATATTCATTTCGCAATGTTTATTTCAATCTCATTCCATTCCAAACTATTTTGAACAAGGAATCAGATTCCATTCCAACTCATTCCATTCCAACCAAACAAACATGGCCTTATAGTTTATTTTGCTACAAAATACCTTTGTAGTTTTAGGCAGTAACATTCAACCCTTTCCGTACAACAATGAGGAGTGAAATTAATAACAAACGACCTATTCGCGTGGAATTGAAGGGGTTAAAGTGTAATTTTTCAAACTATAAGGAAATAAAATGAAAATGTGCCGCAATTGAAGGAAACTCCCCCTTTTTTAAATCAATGTACCTTGAATAATTTCACTTATTTGAGGGTAAATATATAAAATTGTTTTACTAATTACTTATTTTCTACATTCCTAAATCAAGTAACCTAAGGCTCATCCTCTTAGTTGTAAGAGAAGTACTAGATGCCTAAGAGTGAAACCCATCTTAGCGTCGATCAACTAACATTTAACAACTAAATTAGTGTGAAGAAAACTTACAAAGACAACACAAATGACAAAGGACCATGGTTTTTTTTTTTTTTTTCTTGTTTGGACGATCAAGGTATTCGGGTCAACTTACGCATACCTCGACAAAAATACATAAGTTTACAAGTGGATTGTATATCATGTAGGATTAGATTGAACCCAAACCTTTAACCAAAACAAAAATGTGACGTGTAAAAAAAATAATATAAAAGGGGAGGGGACAGAAAAGGGAGGCAAAGAATGAAAATGGGAATATGGAATTAACTTTTCCTGGAAAAAGGGCAAACCTGCCTGGAGTTTTTATATATTTTTTTATTTCTTCAGGTTTAAGTTTTTACTTTAACTGCAAAAGCGGCTGGAAAAATCACGCTTGTTTTTACCAAGTCCCGCTGATTTGCAATGAAAGCAACTGCCGAGCAAGAAAAAGCAAGCCCACCCCTCCGCTGCTCCAGTATATAAAGAACAGCCATGGCAGTGTTCTTTTACTCAAAACCATCTTCTGCAATTCCTATACTTCTCCCTAGCCCTCTTTCTACTTCCCCCTCTCAACTCTCTCCAAGAGAAAGGAAATGGGTTCGAGCTCAACTTGGACACCCAAGCAAAACAAGCTGTTTGAGAATGCTTTGGCCATCTATGACAAGGACACCCCAGACCGCTGGCACAACCTGGCCAGGGCCGTTGGTGGAAAGTCTGTGGAAGAAGTGAAGAGGCATTATGAGATGCTTGTGGAAGACGTCGAACATATTGAGTCTGGCCAAGTGCCCTTGCCCAATTACGGAAAATCTGGTGGGAGCAACAAAGGATGCAATTACATGGACGAGGAACAGAGGTACTGTAATAGACCACTCTGCCCATTTGGCCTATTCCTTCGAGTATGAAGTATGCTATTTTATTTGGTCATTTTTATCAGAATCTGAAACGAGGAAACATGTTATGGGTATGTTTGGTTAGCATTTTGAAAGCAGAATCAATGCAAATTTTGCTTGCAAGATCAAGAAAAGCACTTTCAGAAAGCTGTCCTTATTCTTCATTTTTTTTTCTTTTGTTCTCCTCATTATTCTGTAACATGCAGGCTCTGGCCAAGGCTGACATTCTGTTTTTATATCAATGCAGGTTGAAGTGTCTAAAGCTCCAATGAAGGGTGACCTTAGAATACATAGCAATAAAGATCCATTACAAATGCAATTTGGAAAGCGAACGCGTTACTAAAAATAAAATTAGTTGTATCTGATTAATCTTCTCTCTTTTTTTCCCTCTATTATCCTTTGAAATGTCGGCATGTTTTGCTTTCCTTTCTGCTCTTTTACTTGTACAGAGGACAAGTCGTAAATCACGACGTAATTCCTCAAATGCTCTCTAGTGTAATGGATTCTCGTAAAAAAATATATATATTCCTACTTATGTTTCAACAGATTTTGTTTCGTTCTTAAACAGTCAGATGCCAAAATTATAATTAATAGAGAGAGAAAAAATATGGGAGAATTTAATTACAAGGATGAAAATCAAGTAATTCGGAATTTCGAGAGCACTGCCATCAAATTAACTGGAATAATCCTTGTTACAGAGATGTGGAATGGTTGAATGCAGAGGATATCAAACTGAACCACTTTGCAGTTGTTGAGAGAAAGAGGGGGGAACATAAATTTCAAAATTAATTTATGCCATCCATTTGGGAAGCTTGGGTCATATGCAATCTATACTGTCATGTCGCTGCCTTAGTTAAAGTGCCAAATAGGGGTAAGGGTAAAATCTATTAATATTCAGAGAAAAAAAAAAAAAAAGGAAAAAAAAGAAGGGTGCCAATCCTATGATGGGGCATAGCCAAAAAATATGAGTTATTTATTTGAACAAAACAAATAAATAAATGGGTTTTAAGCATCTATTTTCAATGCTTCCTTTATTCTTTGGTATCGTGAATGACAATTGTTCAAATTCTGATGCTATTAACTTAAAGAGGTGGATCAAAAGTTTTCGAGAGACACATGTTTTAAGAAGTAGAAGGATTTTGATCGATTTGATTTTGCATTCCTTATTAAGCATCTATAAGAATGACGTGTAACTGTGAGAAAGCTGCTAGTGAAATCAGGTAAGAAGATGCATAGCGATAGTTAAGGGGCTGATGTGCAAGATGTGGCTGCTACATGTGAGTTGTTCTAAGAAAGAATGAACTAAGGTTTGGGATGTAATCGTGGAGGGAAGGACCTAGCTGGAATAAGCATTTGTTACTTGAAGAAGGCAAGGGCACACTTGGTATATTGATTTATTGTAAAACTCATTCCCAGGCATGGGGGGACAATACTACGTTGAGGAGGGGAATGATTTTGGCCCTTTGAGTGGGAATCTGAAGGAGGAGGGAAAGAGGCATCCCCAGGTATCTTGCCATGCCAAACACCGGAAAGGGGAATGAAACCCCTTTCCCAAGAATCAAACCCCCCAACCAAACACAGCCTAAGGGTTAGGATCCGTCACCAATTAGATTTATCTTAAGCATTTATTATTTTATTAGTTCTGAATGGATGGTAGCCTTATTTGTTTTCCCTTTCTTGAGAGACTGACAACAGAAAGAAAGAAAGGTTTTCAATGGTTACACAAGCTATGATCAAATAAGCTTGAGCATACACCTAGTATGGAACGAAGAAAGTCACTTGGCACATCTACGGTGCTGGCTGCGGATTTTAATTTTCAAGCATGCCCACAATAGGAGAACAGAGGTGAGGGGGTTGGTTCCTGAATGCATATTAAATCTCTTTGGGAATTCAATGGAAATTGAATTGTACTACATAATTTTGTAAACAAATCAATCCTAAACGAGGCAAGTAAAGAGAATGACAACCATGGCCGAATTTGACACTAACTTTTTTGAAACATCTCATTAATTATTAAAATGGTTCTTATAACATTATTTTTCCTTTTCTTTTATTTTTCATTTTTTCGGGGGTGGTCTCATCTTAAGCTAGTGATAGAACGACCAAAAACCCCACAAATCCTATCCTTTCTATATAGGGATTCAGTTCTTAACCCTAACCTCCCCCCTATATAACCCTGAATTAAAGCCATGGCTCTTACATTCCCCCCTCCTCCTCCTCCTCCTCTACTTTTCTTATGGCGTCATTAAAATGGCCTCTTTCCCTTATAGCCTCATTAAAATGGTATTTTTTTTTATTCATTTTATATAAATACAAATCAACACGGTATTTTGACTTGAGGCTCAATTGATTTTTAAACACAAGTAAGGTGACAGTATACACTTCATCAATTAATATGTAAAATAAATATGATTCATAAATAACCCCAAAAGAAAATGAAGAGTCGAAACAAGAACATAGATTCAAAGAATCACTATTCTTCCATTTGGGTTATAAAAAAGTGTGTAAAATAGTGAATCTATACCCTTTTATTAGAATAAAAAAAAAAAATACATTTCCTAATGGGACCCATAACACTTGAAATGGTACTTTTTATACTTGAGTTTACACCCAGTTCAAGTCAGACGGCTAATAAAATATTACTCCTTTTGTCCAACAAAGATAGGCCAGGTTTGATATTACTCCCTTTGTCCAATAAAGATAGGTCAGGTTTGACAAAACACGGAGTTTAAAAAAGAGTCATCATTATATTGACTTGTATTAATTAAACTTCATCTTTCCAAAAGTACCTTCAACCTTTTTGTATTGGATTTTGTATTAAAAGTAATCATCGAAATAACAAAAGGTATTGTAGAAAATTTATAAAAATAATGATTTGACTTTTCAAAGTGGACAAATATTTTGGGACAAAAAAAATTACAAATATGGCTTATCTTAATAGGATGGAAGGAGTACAAAATTATCGTTGCGAAACACGCTAATGAAAAAGGCGTCGTTGCAGAACACGCTTTCATGATATCAGTGTTAGAAAAACACATCAGTACAGAAGCCCTATATTACCATTATTCCGATATCCGTCTCCGTTATCGATCTTCTGCTAGCTTTAATCTTAAGCAGACATGGATGGGAACTCTTCTGCATTCAAGGTATGCCTGCTTTCATCGACGGTTTCGCTTATAATCATATCTATCACACACCCACATACACATATTCGTTGCAAAGACAACCACATGGAAGAACGTAACGTCGTTTGCCCTTTGTTTGGATGCTGAGAAAACGAAGGAAAGGAAAAGAAAAGAAACCATAATGTTGTTTCCTATGTCTCTCGATGCTTTGTTTTCCAGAAAAAGAAAAAAAGAGGAAAAAACTCAACTCTACCATGCTTAGTTGACTGGAGATTTTTGTTTTGTTTAGTCCCTTACAATGAAAAAATATTTTGATTTCTCAACTTTTCCTACAGTTTATGAGCGACCAAGCAGGGCTTTTGTGCAAATTAAACACTATTTGGGATAGTACATCATGCTGAAAATGGGACTTTTTGGCGACAAATTCCTGCTCTGAATCTAATACCTTGCTACCCAGTTCGACAGATTTTATAAATATTAATATATCAGTTTCAAAATGTTGTATGCATTTGATATTTGGATCTAAACCCTAACTTTCTGAAATAGACTTAACCCCTGTAGGGGTTCAATATTAATGTGAAGATGAAGGTTGCAATCTCACACATGCATAAGAAAATTGTTGGATATCGTATTTTATTTTAAATTCTGTTGTCATGCAGATAATTTTGGGATCATCTTCCACAGCCCGTCGAAAAATATTAGCTGAGATGGGATATGAATTCACAACCATGGTATATTTACAATCATATTTGTAGTATATCTCTTGTTGATGCAAGAAAGTTAACTTCATTTTTTTTTCTTTAGACTGCAGACATAGATGAAAAAGGTATCCGAAAGGAAAAGCCAGAAGAGTTGGTAATGGTTCTCGCTGAGGCAAAGGTTGGGTGTTTCTATTTAACTATGGGAAAAAGTTTTTTTCTTTCATATTAATTGAAAATTTTCCAATGTTTTCTTGGGAGAATACCCTACATTCTATTTGCTCTGTCAGTGATTTCTTGCATTCCATTTTTTGTATGTTTTGTATATCTTACGTTTGAGTATAATTTGGAGAGGAAGTTTATGCCAAGTATCAATTGATTGAGGATACATTGTATCTCAGGCTGATGCCATCATATCAAAGCTTCAACATTGTGATAACCAAGAGAAGGATGCAAAACCAACACTTTTGATTGCGGCTGACACAGTATGTCTTGTTACCTATTCATTGATGCTCCCTTATTAAACAATTTGGTGCATCAAGTCTGGTATCACCTAGTGCCATCTATGTTCAGAGGATACATTGCCTCTATAAATTGAATTCCAGCACCAGGAATCATACAGTCAATGGAGTCTCTTCACTATTCTGTTGGTTAGTTGAGCACAGCTGCTTAGCTCAAATGGCATATTGTTTGTTATTGCTTGTTGAAGCTAGTGAGAGACCGTTTTTGGAAAAATTTTCCCTTAAGGAAAGAAAAGGTTGTTATCCTTTGTAGATGCATGTTGGAGTTGAACAAATGTATGCGTGGGATTTTGGACAAAGTTGCTAGCGTTTCTTTGGATTTGGGTATCCAAGTATGTATAGTGTCTAAAGGACTAAGTGTGGTTAAGCATTACATTTGTTATAAGATGCCATGTCTGTATGCATTTTCATACCATATGTACGCTAAATCATGGGATTCCATGCTGTTCTTTTATTTTTATAATTGCAGGAAATATGATAGTTTGTTATGGATTTAATTATATTTGTATCATATGCATTAAGTATTTGAATCCAACTTGTTGTAAAATGTAAATGCTTGTTGTGATTAATTTATCAACAATTGAATCCAAGATTAGGTGTCTCTATTTATATTTGTGTGTGCATATATATATAATTGTATATAATTATATATACCATATACATTTACTAGTCATCTAAGATAGTTTGGTCTTGTGCAATGAAGACCAACAAATACATTCATAAGGAGGAGTGATTTGATATAAGTTGGAGATGCTACAAGGACCAGAGGAAAGCTAGAAAGAAAGTAGGGGAGGCAAGGAGATATGGCCCTGGGTAGAGTTTAATGGTGAGAAGAGTTCTTATAGCCAACCTCAAGTAGTTTGGGATATGGAACATCGTTAAGTTGACTTAAGTTGTATCTACTTGTTGGGTAACCTCTACTTAATTTGGAATGTAGACTATACGCACTGCAATTCTCAACTTTCTTGTGGATGGAGTCATTATTTGATCTATTACTGTGCTTGTTTCTATTTTCGCTGCTGGGCTGCAGTTACTCACATTGTTCTGTAGCAGTATTAACATTAACAATATTTATAATCATAATGATTATAATATTATTATGTTTCGATGCATACTACTCTTGGTTCTCTGTTTAAGTGGAATTGTGACTCAGGTACTTAGCTGATGGAAACTTCTTCTCAGGCAGAAGCCATCATGCCAAAGCTCCCCATTGTTGATTACAAAAAGGATGCTGCGCCTACACTCTTAATTACTTCCGACCAAGTATTAATCAATTCCTTTGTTATAATATATTTCTACTTTAGCAATTGCATCTCAGATCTTTGCCTTGTAATTTCAGCCTCATGAGGAGATTGAATTGACAAGTTGAAATAAATGTTTCTATGCTTCTATGGATTTTTGAACATGTTATGGAGGAATTTTTTTTTTTTTTCGGAAGTTGATAAATATATGCATGGTGGTTCTAAATATCTCGCATACAGAGCGAAACTTGTTTCCTCCCTCTAATCCTTCACCGATAAACATCTTGTTTTTGAAAAGTGATATACTTTCTAGTGGACATGTTGTATGATTTTATGGATGGAGCGAGTTGTCTAGGCTATGCCTTCATCAATCTTTTTACTATATATTAATATATATTTATATTTGTAGTGGTAAATGCTGCCTTCTATACAGTGAACCATTCATTTTCTTTTCACTAGCTTGACTTCTTGACTGGCTTTCTGTTGCTGTCTCTGTAGTCCGTACTCAACCCCAATAGAACAATAAGAGGCAAGATTCATCATGCCGAGTGTAGATTGAGCCATGGCAGAGCCTTGGTATTTTCTAGCCAGGATAATCTATATTATATAAGCGATGATGCCAGTAGCCATACTGGGATACTCTTTGAGGGAAATGGTGGCATGGATTCTCTCTGAGTGTGAGTGTCTGTGTGTTTCTGGTTCTCTGTCTGTCTCCAATGTATATTAGTATCATTGAGGTCAACATCTAGCTGGATGATTGTTCACAAGGCCTTAATTGTCAATGTTTATTTTTTTTATTTCTGTTGTGTAGATTTCTGACATGCTTCCATTGCTGTAACCCCTCCCATAATAATGTATTATGTAGCATTAGTATCACAACCTATGATGTATTGAAGTTTTCATCTTTGGGACATCTTTGTCAGATACTGTTTTCCTTATTTGCTTCCTATGTACTATCAACTGACACTTGCAATGCACATGTAAATTATATTATTATATACTTTGGTCTAGCTTGAAATTAATCTTTGGATACTTCCCTTTATATTTTCCTAAACTTTTGGAAAGATTATAGAGAAATAGTTTTTATCTTTGAAACCATCAAGGGAGAGAGAGAGAGAGGTAGTTTTTGTCCATCCTTACCTGTTTCCCTAAATTCATCCTGAATTTTTTACCAGGCCCTAATGAAGTATATATATTATACTAACTTAGATGTAGAACACTAATTGCTTTTGGGAAGCACAGGTGTAGTTAAATTGATGATTGGGAACTGTAAATAGTTTTTTCTTAAATGGTATACATGGTCTGACTGAAGCTGTTGTGTATATCAAACTAAACACTGGCATTCTTTTTTCTAGCCTCAAGGAGAAAACGCATATGGTATCTATTGATATTTTATGGTTTAATGGCTAAAATTTCTGAATAAAACATGGCAAAGATTTAGCAAATTATGTTCCCCATATTATGGGCGTCCACCTATTCATTTCGTGGTGACCAAAAACTGGCAATATTTTTGGCTCGACTTACCAGTATACGGGTCTGTGGGTTGTGGCTCAGGTGGTAAAGGGGGTGGATGGGTGGAATTGGGGTAGGTCTATGGTTTAAATCTTATGTATCAGAAAAATATAAAAACAGACTTACATGCTAGAAGATTATGGGGATTTGTTAATTAATCACCTTTTTTTTTTCTTTTTTTTTTTTTCCTCCTCGTTAAAAAGGCTTAAGCTTCAAAGAGATACCTAACATCCCAACGAGGTTGGCATCTTAATTAATCACCTTAATTAAATCTATTTTCTTGATAATCTTTTTGTCTAACCTGATGAACTGTACATCTTTCCATTCATGAGTTGTGTGAATTGAGGCAGGTAGAAGGTTTTCTACCGACCTGTGGATCCTAAATGAAGTATCTGTTTTAACTCTTACCTTATATTTTGCTCAGGTCTTCCTTATCAAAAAATATTTTGCTCATGTCTTGGGTCAGCATTATAGATTTGCTGACAGCATGTCTATAATTCCCAAAGGGAATTTCATAGATATTTGTAGTACCCCCATGAAGTTTTGTATCCTCGAACATAAATGGCCTTCTGGTGGTGGGGCATGTTTCTGAATATAGTCAGGGCTGTTCTTTTAGTATTATTATTTTTTTTTGTTGGTAAAGGAAGTTTATTCGTGTTATATCTTACTGCTAAATTTAAATGATGTGGAGGTGGTGGTCTATGAAGGTATGATCAGGGAAAAACCATCCAGCAAGGAAGAAGCACGCCAATTCCTTAAAGGTTTGCTGAATTTTTTTATACCTAATTCCCTACTGTTATACTGTTGTGTTGTTCTAGTGACCTTACTGACATGGATTGCAGGTTATTCTAGTGGGCACGCTGCAACAGTGGGATCTGTTCTTGTTACAAACCTTAAGACAGGATTTAGAAAAGGAGAATGGGATAAAGTTGAGGTATTATTTGCTTCAATCCTTTCAGTAAGGTCTCTTCTGTAAACCAATTGTTGGCAAGAGTTTTTTCTTTTTAAATTCTATCTGCAGAACTCAAAAAGATGTGCTTGATAAGCTAGAACTTTTAGGTCAACTCAAATGATTACTAAGTCATGTGACAGTAATGCCTACAAAATGAAGTTTAAAAAAAAAAAAAAGAGAATTGAAAAGCAAAGTAATGTTAGAACATTTGTAGATTCCTTTCACAAGTTAACTAAATACCTTTCACTAAGGGGCATATTGTTTCAAAAGAAGTAAAAATATTTATTACCACATAGCTCGTTACCTACCAGACACTTCTTGAGGCTGAAATAGTTATGGTTTTATCATTCTGTTTTTCAGTGGCTAGAGCAGAAAGCAACTTCTTTATGCCACAAGCCTACAACCTTTCAGGCTGAAATAGAATTTTAAATTTTTCATTAAAATATATATGTATGTATGTATATATTTTTAAAATTTTCCAATCTTTACAGTTGGAGCCCTGTGAAAGTCTATGGGAAATACATTTTTCACCTGTGATGTTTATGTGAAAGTTTGGCATAAAACACTGCCCAACACTTGATGGATGCGTAGTAGGAGATTGTAAACGGAAATCTCAACTAAATCTATTAATATATAATTGGATGCTTAAGATCTTTCAGTTGTATCAGTCCTTGGTAGAGGCAATCTTCTCATTGGAAACCTTGGAATTATGGGTTTTTTATTATATGCGCACATTGCATACTGCAATATGGTCAGGAAATGTTCACATTTTCTTACTAAACGATCAAATAGTTACTCTGATTTGCATCAAGGAAAGAATCTTATATTCGAATTTATTCTTTAGCAGTGTTTGACTTGGAAGTATATTCCATTAAAATGAGAATCATATTGTTTATAATTTCATGTAGATTTTTCTAATGAACCATTTATTGATAACATTTAGAAATGATACTTCTATGGTGATGCCTTGCAGATTTATTTCCATGAGATACCAGATGAAATCATTGATAAACTGGTAAATGATGTTTTTATTGTTATTGGTATTTTGCTCTCCTATTGTTTGATGAGCTGACAAGTTTGTTATTTCTCTCCAGATTGAAGAGGGCATTGTACTCAATGTTGCTGGGGGACTCATAATTGAACATCCTTTGATACTACCCTTTGTGAAACAAGTGGTTAGTTTATGAGCATTTGCTTATCCCCTTGTGGCATTGTAAGATTATAAATACTAGTAGCTAGAATAAGGCAGGACAAGCAAGTACCCTGAATCACTATGATTGAGCTAGTTTCAGTTTCCCAACCTGTCTAGGAAAGTGGGTTGGTGCATCTGGGTCAGATTTGACTAGCTTGGCCCTTGATATCCGCATGCCACCGAGGGCAACCCATGCAAAATTTGTCAGTATCAACAGCTGTAATATTGTGAATCCAATCACAAAACTCACTGAATATATGGCTGCAATTCAGTGATCCATATGGGTTGCTCTTACCTCTGGTGCGTGGGCTATTGAGGGGTGAGGTAACTTGCTGCATACCCTTTTCCTCCACCCAAAAGAAAAAATAAAAATAAAAAAAAACTTGCTTAAGTTGATATTAAACACAGCTCTCAACAGCATTGTATAGATTATGCTATTTACAAGCCAATGGGTTGAGTCATATATTTCTCATCTTCCTCAATAGAAATAAATATCAAGTGGTAGTCTTATGTGCAGGTTGGTACAACTGATAGTGTGATGGGACTCCCCAAAGCTCTTACAGAAAGACTCATAAAGGAGGTTCTCTCTAGCTGCAGCAGCGATTGACTTTCAATTTAAATTGATATTTACCGGATCGATACCCATTGTTTTGCTGTTCTGTTATTCACTCTCTTTCTGATCCTGCATCTTCGAACTTTATAACAGCTACTCCATTGTACCACCATCATTGTGAACCCTTTCTGGGTCCTCTGAATGACTCGTCATGTAGCTAGGAGATGTGCAAGAGTTGATCATTTATTGCATGAACCATTTATATTGTTCTCTGACTCTGTTGATGCATAATTAAACATTGGAGGAATACATGCTGGTCAAGTCCAGCCTTTCATTGCAGCTGGCATGATAAGGATAGGGAAAGGAGCTTGTTTTGTATATTCTGAAGTCAACGGATCAGTGAGGGAGTAATCAGACAGGGTTATCTCCGTGTCATGTGAGGGGATTCCATATGTAACATAGTTTATTTACAAGCAGGCGCCTTAAAAGGAAAAAGGCTTTTTTTTTAGTGTCCGGGGGCGGGGGGCAGGGAGGGAAGAGAAAAAAGGTTTGCTTAGATTGGATGGGATATGCTAACTCAGTTAGCCAGATTTGGTGGTCCTTGCCTCTTTTTTTGTTTTTGGTTTTTTTTTTTTTTTTTTTTCAAATGGTTACGTAGGAGGGACTCAGATCCTAAACCTCCAATATCCCACCGCATCTAAACGCATCCAAGTCAGGGACGGTGGTGGGTTCTTGCTATGTTATTCACTGCTGTGCGAATACTCATGATTCAGGGTGGGTTTTTTTTTTTTTGGGTGATTTAATTATACACTGTTTCCAACCTCTGGATGTGGTAGAAATAGGAGCAATGCCACTTTTTCTCGAAGTCAGTTTGACATTCACGGATTGCAATGCCAATTCCTGGTTGTTTCTCGGTGTCCTTAAACTTCAGAACTGCAAACCGAATGGGAATGATGAGCATGTTTATCAATTCTAATTTGCCGGATCTGTTTACATAAAATAAATAGAAAAAAAAAAAAAAAAAAAAAAAAGAACAATGGTTATGTTTTCTCAGCGACGGCCCAATAGAAGAAGAAATTAGGTTAGGTTAAGATTTGATAGAACAGGAAGGGCTGGAAAATTGGCATCTACCGGCTTACCTTTTAGGTCGAAAGGACCGGCTAGTATAATTGATACCTCTCTCCGCCTTTTGGGCTAAGATGAAGGGCTAGGTTAATTGGACCAGGTGCTCATCCCACCACTTCATTAGGTAAAAGTTTAGGGGGGATTTTAGATTGGTCAGCTTAGGGAAAATAATTATAATTAGTAGTCATTGTTAGTTAAGTTAGTAATCATTTACTAAAAAGTTAGTAGCATTTTGCACTTAACTATAATTATTATAATTCTATAGCCCGATCAATCTAAAATTCCCCCCATCTGTAAACATATTTTGATATATAATTAATAGAAATTAGAAAATGCTAAAGATAATAGAAATATTTACTAATTTTCTTTGCTCATTGATATGACAATGTTAATTAGTAATCAATAAAATTAAAAAAAATAAAGTGGAGTTGTTTTACCTTTTTTAAGTATTTCATTAGAAAATTGAAGCTCTATTATTATGAACTATTCACTTAATTATAGATTAGCATGGTGTAGCGCGAAGTGTGGGTTCAGCCTAGGGTTCAAGCTGGCCTAGACCCCTAGTCTATAGCTCACCTACCCCACCACCCAGACTAGTTCCCCACCAAAAGAGCCCCATCTCCAATTCTGAAAGTGGACATATTTCAAAGGAAAAAGTCGCCTACATGGCCAAAAATATGTTTCCTAATATGAATAACTGTACCGTGTCGGATATTCCTCCCTACCATATTGAGATGGAGATTCTCTGCTCTTGATGGATGTGATTACATGGTACTAGCATCATACAAATCACATTATGACTATCAAATAATAGTTTTCATTTATTGCATCTTGTCTTTATAAGTTCAATTCATTTAAATGATTTTCATCCTTTGATTTGGTTTTCTTTTTGTGAGACATTATCAAGAGTTTCACTTCCATTCAAATAACTTGAGTAAAATAGAATTAATCAAATAGTTAAGATCAATCAATGTGACAGATAATATACTCAATACGATCTACTATTTGATCGGTTTTGATTATGTTTTCATGATGATCGAACCTTATAATAAAAGAGGACATGAAAGGTGACATGATTAAGAGGACAAAATATTTTATCTACCAGGTTGAAAATCTAGAGTAAATGAATAAGATTTTTTTTTTCTTTTTTGGGGCAAACAATAGAAAAACACACATACACACACTAACGGACAATCAAAACCAAAACTTTCTCAAACCTGACCCAAAGGCCTTTAAATAATTATATTAAGATTATAAAAAAAAGTTATATGGATATAAGGATAAATTATGTTTATAGAGAAAAAAAAAAATCAAATTGTTGATTTCTTAGCAAATTTCACCCCCTAAAATAAGGGGAGATCAAACTTTTGGACGGTGTTGATCTCATTCTATTTTACCCCCAAAAATAAAACCCAAAAAAAAAAAATTTAATTGAAAACAGAACGGTTATTTTAACCGTCAACATCCAAACAAGATATAGTCACTTCAAGGAGCCTCTGGAAGCAATCCCAAATTCAACTCTCCCACGCCGCATAAACCCTCACCTCTCCCTTCCCTTCGATTCAATCGCTCATCCGTAGGATTGAGCCACCGCCATGGATAACGGCGGCGGCGGCGCAGCTCATATCCCCTCCGCGGGCGGCGGTGTGGTCGGGGTTCAGATCCGCCATAGCCGGAGATTACCGGATTTCCTACAGAGCGTGAATCTCAAGTACGTAAAATTAGGGTACCACTATCTCATGTCGTATCTCTTAACCCTATGTATCATTCCCCTGATGGTGGCCATCTTGGTCGAGGCTTCACGGATGAACCTCGATGACATTCACCAGCTATGGCTTCACCTCCAGTACAATCTGGTGAGCGTCATCACATGTTCCGCTATCCTGGTCTTCGGATCGACGGTCTACATCATGACACGTCCTCGCCCGGTGTATCTCGTCGATTACTCCTGTTACCGTCCTCCCGATGGTCTCAAGGTCCAATTCCACCAGTTCATGGAGCATTCGAGGCTCACGGGCGACTTCGACGAGACGTCGCTCGAGTTCCAGCGAAAGATCCTGGAGCGGTCGGGGCTCGGCGAGGAGACTTATGTTCCCGAGGCGATGCATTCAATCCCGCCGCGGCCGACTATGGCTGCAGCCAGGGAGGAGGCAGAGCAGGTCATGTTCGGCGCGTTGGATAATCTATTTCGTAATACATCTGTTAAACCTAAGGATATTGGCATTCTTGTTGTGAATTGTAGCTTGTTTAATCCGACGCCGTCGCTTTCGGCCATGATTGTTAATAAGTATAAATTGAGGGGGAATATTAAAAGTCTTAATTTGGGGGGAATGGGTTGTAGTGCCGGGGTCATTGCCGTGGATACGGCGAAGGACTTGTTGCAAGTTCATAGGAATACTTATGCTGTTGTTGTGAGCACTGAGAACATTACCCAGAATTGGTATTTTGGGAATAAGAAGTCTATGTTGATACCCAACTGCTTGTTTCGAGTTGGGGGTGCTGCGGTTTTGCTTTCAAATAAGTCGAAGGATAGGAGGCGAGCTAAGTATAAGCTTGTTCATGTTGTGAGGACCCATCGTGGGGCGGACGATAAGGCATTTCATTGTGTTTATCAAGAGCAAGACAGTGAGGGGAAGACTGGCGTTTCGCTGTCAAAAGATTTGATGGCGATTGCCGGAGGGACTCTTAAAACCAATATTACTACACTGGGTCCTCTTGTATTACCAATTAGTGAGCAGCTTCTTTTCTTTGCGACTCTGTTGGTTAAGAAGTTGTTCAATGCAAATGTTAAGCCTTATATCCCAGATTTCAAGCTGGCTTTTGATCATTTCTGTATACATGCTGGGGGAAGGGCTGTGATCGACGAGCTGGAAAAGAACCTGCAGCTGTTACCCATTCATGTGGAGGCTTCTCGGATGGCCCTCCATCGTTTTGGGAACACCTCATCGAGCTCCATTTGGTATGAGCTGGCCTATATTGAGGCCAAGGGGAGGATGCGCAAGGGCAACCGTGTCTGGCAGATTGCTTTTGGAAGTGGTTTCAAATGTAACAGTGCTGTTTGGGAGGCACTCCGGAACGTGAAGCCATCTCTTAATGGTCCCTGGGAAGATTGCATCAATAAGTATCCTGTGAAAACAGTCACTTAGTACAACGACAGCTCGGTTAGATGCTTCATTCATCGTATTTGCTCATCATTAGCCTAGCCATTGTTATGTCTTGTCTTTTTCAGTTCTAGCTTTCTTTGTTAATTGGATCTTTTATCTGATCTTGGAACTCATAGTGTGGTTTTTCGTGTCTTTCTTCTTTGTTTTACTTATCTGTAGAGAGTACTATGATCTGTGAAATTGTCAATCTTGTAGTGTAATGCTTCAGAATTTTTCAAACTGATACCTTTGTGTTTGTGTCAATATTTGGAGTGCTTTCTTTTTTAATGAATTGCCTCTTTAACATGCTATAAGAAGTGAATGGTCTTCCCATGCCAATCAGCTTTCCTTTATAAAGATGATCATTGCTTGAATTACTTAATATTTGGTTTTACCTCTTGGGGTTTAAGTTTAACTGCGAACCCATGAAATTATCTGCAAAGTGAGGGAAAACCACTTAGGCCCTTACAAATTCCCTTACAAAGTCTGATTTTTTTAGGAGAGCAACCCCATCTGACCCCACCCTACCTCCAGTTCCCCCTCTCAACCCCCCACCCCCATCCCAAACCAATAAAATAAAAAACAACAACAGCAACAATTATGAAAAATGGAAGTGTCTTTGTTCATACCATCTTGTATCCTTCCTGTAGTTCTTACCAGTCTCTGCAAAAGAAAGGCATTGAGCTCAATTTTGGAAAGCCAGACAAAACACTGTGCTGAGTGGCAGTTTCTTTATTCATACCATATTCTATCTTTCCTATGCCAAATTAAATGGCATCAACCTCAACTTGGACAGCCAAGAAAATTAAACTGTTTGAATACTTTGGATATCTATGACATGGACACCCAAGGTTGCTAACATAATCTGGCCAGCGCCGTGGGAGGGAAAACACTGAAAGAATTGAAGAGGCATTACAAGATGCTTGTGGAAAGATGTGAAGCATATTGAGTCAATCCAAGTGCCTTTACTCATTACTGCCATTACAGGAAGTCTGGAGGGAGCAGTGAAGGATATCATGTCATGGATGAAGAACAGAGGTAATTACATATTAATATACCCTTTTGGCCTATTCCTTTAACTATGTTGTAGTCTGGGACTCTGGGTTATTTTGTTAGTAATGTCTTTGCAAAAAGGAAACATTTTTTTCTTGTTTTTTTTTTTTTCATAAGGTTGTGTTTATTTAGAATTTTTGAAAAAAAAATATTTCTCTTTCTTTTTAGGAGCAAAAAACATGCATTTTTCGCTTTCAAAATCAAGAGAAGCCCTTCTAGAACACTAACTAAACTATGCTGATGCCTATGTTTACAAGAACGGCTGGGTTGCAGTTTCCAATTAGCTTTAATAATCTGCATAATTTTGAAATGAATATTTCTCTTGTAAATTTAATTATTTTTTGCCATGTTGTCTTGCTAAATCACTGCCACTATTATGGATTAGTAGTTTTTTCTTTTTTTGGTACTAAATATTAGAGTTTGAGATAGCGCCATAGATGGAGTTGAATGGTGAAAAGGATTCATGAAGCTGACCCCAAGTAGTTTGAGACTCGAGGTTTTGTTGAGTTGAGCTGTATTTACTTGTTGGGTAGCCGCTACTCAATTTGGAGCGTAGAGTATGCACATACATAAGATTAGTTAGGAGTGAAAGTAAGACACTGGGCTGATCACAATATCATGACACTGTGATGCTCGACTTTTACATGCATAGATTTATTATTATTTGATGTGTTGCTATGCGTGTATTTATTTCTGGCTCCAAGTTGCTGTGATGGACATATAGGTTTATAATAAATATTGTTGTTGACTTTGGTTCTATAGAAATTATGACTTAGGAATTTATTATAGCTGAGGCAACTTTCTTCTGAGGCAGAAGCCATCACACCAGAAAATAACAGAAAGGATGCTGGGCCAAACCATCTTAATTACTTCCAACCAAATAAAAAACTGTTTCTTTTAAATGTATTTGTAATTTAGTAATTCTATCTCAAGTCTGTTTCTTGCAAATTCAGACTTCAGCAATAAATGGGCTTCGCAATAAATGTAGTACTACTTTAGTGATGGCATGTCCTGTTTGTGTCTTCCAACTAGAGACTACTCAGTTTGGTTTGGTTTGATTTGGTACTAAAATCAGAATCAAATTGACCTTGGTGGTTCTTCTAAACTGAATCAGAACGGAACGAGTGGATTGATTTGGTTCGGTTCTTGGGTTGGCAAAAGTTACTAGTCATGCTTTCAAGGAGCATATACTATAATGAATAAAAAATTGCTAGATAAATAAAAATTATAAAAGATGACCAAAACATATATCAAAGTTCAAATTGGCAACATATGAACATAATATATATATATATATATAATGCTTTATTAAAAAATTAAGATCTAAAGGCCTTAATACAAGAAAAAAAATTAATATATGAGGAAAATATATGGAACCTTTTATTATAGATAATGAAATTTATATTTATCACAAAAGGGCCAGTTCTCGGAGTGGTTTTGGTAAACCGAATTTCTAGTCTAGAACCGAATTGACGTAGGAGATTATGTAAATTTTTGAACTGGAAGTGGACTAAATCTCTTAAAAAACTGACTGAATCCCCGAGGGACAGTTGATATTGCTTCAAGTTATTTCATGAAATTAGATTGAGATTTTCTCCCTTCCGGTTTATGAAACAATGGTTTGAGCTTTGCCTACACTTGTTTAGCATGTACAGAGAGAGCCGTCTTTTCTCAATTCTTCTATAAAATCAGAAAAAGCTAGCACTGCTCTACTTTTCCCTTCCCTTTGAGACAGTCTTTAATTATCCTGCTTGGATCGAGGATACACGGTTCTTTTAAGATTTCTGGAAACAGGCGGCCCTTACTGCTTGAAGTCAATACAAGGCATATCGTTTCAAGTCAACTACCGTTTGGTATGGTAAGTTGGTAACTCACCAAAAAGGGTATCGGGACTCAGATTTTCTTCTGCATGGGCAGGAACTGATGACTACAAATATACCTATAGCCTTTGTTTTAGGTTGCTTACTTGCTTGGAGGGTGCTAGTTGAAGAAATGGTTTTGTCGTCTCAACCAACTTGGTTGGGTAAGCAAAGCCATCTATCCTTTGGTGGTCAGGCTGTAAAGCATTTACAGACATGGTAAGTTTATTGAATTTCATATGTGGACAGGCTCAAGCTGATGACATGCTAATTGTTTTGAATTTTGATCTATGACATGTGAATTTTTATGCTTGTAGAACTTCTTCCCCCCGTAAGGATTACTCCTTGGTCAACATGCACACAGAGAGGGCCCCGAAACCCCCAGCTGACTGGTTGGCTAAGCTAAGCTCGAAAGTCATCACTATCTTATTGGGCGTCACATCCTTCATAAACTCTCCAGTGACCTGTGGGCCTCCCTCCCAACGAAAGCGTGATGTCAAAGGGGTTTCAATCCCAAGGGACTTATTGCAACCCTAAACTTTATTTGTAAACCCTATTTATTTTTACATTTTAAGCTTTTATGAAAAATATAGAAAGTTTTTATAAAAATTAATCACAGATTCCCTCTAGAAAATTTCATTTTGAATAACTTTGTAAAAGAAATTTTTTCCAAAATCTATTATTTAAGTGAACTTTTGAGTCATTTATAATTTCGTTTCTGTAAATTTGAAATAGAAACTGTAAATGGTCAAAATGTGCTCTTAAATGACAGATTTTGAAAAAAATTTATTTTACAAAATTATTCAAAATAATACTTTCTAATTGACTCTGCGGCCAATTTTTATAAAACTATTTTATATTTTTCATAAAAACTTAAAAGGTCAAAAGAAATGGGTTTGCAAGGAAAGTTGAGGGGTTGCGATAGCCCTCCACTTCCCCCAAATGATTTGGTTTTTACTTTTGGGCTTTGGCCTACGTCAAAACCCCACCACCCAGAATAGGAGGAAAGGAAAAATGAAACTCCTTGATCTGGATTTTTTTTTCTTGCACTCCTGCAAAGATCCGCGGGTCTTTTGAAGGAAAACGCCATTGATCATGATTTTTTTATTTTTCCCCTAAGGCGTTGTTTGACAAATCTAAAAAACTTTATCAGTTGATAAGTTTGGTTAATTTTGATTTCATACTATTTGGTAAATCTCTTTTTTTCTACTAATCTGTTCAGCTTTCTATTGTTTTCATAAACATAGTTTTTTTTAAACCAACCGTGAATTGATTTATTTAAGGATTGGACCCAATTTGATCCGGTTTTTAAACTTTTCAAAATGCCCCTCGTGTTATGTTTGCTGTGTGTTTGCCATCTCGAAGTCCAATCCTATATGAATGGGTTGGGCTCAGATTGAAGGCATAGCACCTAACCCAAAGTGCACTTCCCCTGTTATACCTTTATTAAAAGCGTAAAGACAAAATTACCTTTATACATTAAAATGTCAAATAAAATTTTAATATTAACCTCACTAAAAAGTATAATGACAAACTTTTTATTCCTTCTATTATAAATACCAACTTCTGACTTTCGATAATCTAATATCCATACTAAAAAACATAAAAGCAACATTGTCATTCTATTATAAAACCTCAAAGTACCTTCTTTTTTCTATTTTTATTCTTTTGTCTTTTTTCTCCAACATTTTTTCACTTCATCTCTCAAATCCTTATTAGTAACAAATTAAAAACATTTTTAAAGATTTGAACTTAGATTCATCTATTTTCCTTATTAAAATTATGAAGTATGACATAAGCTTACTTTTGAATTTAATAAAATATATATGATAAGTGATTTTCAATTCCATATTTGTGAATTTTATTTATTTATTTTATTTTTTTGCAATTCTTATTAAATAAAAAATACAAATACAAATACATACATACATAAGAATTTTTAATTTCTTTCTATGAAAAAGATGAAAAAAAAAAAAATTGAAATCTTATATTTATCTTTATATATATAAATTGTGTGCTATAATTAGTTGTAACAAGTGGCACTTCGATCAAGACCTAGCCTCTCTATTTTTGGGTACGCAATATTGCTTAACCTTGATGGCAAAGAGTAAAATGCGCGGAAAGTGTCTTGGGATCGATCGCAGCGGAAGGATGGGAGGGAGAGGGGGCGGTGGCGGAGGTGGTGACGGCGAATATTGTTCCGGCGATGCCAACGGATAGGGAGAAGATGGAAAAGGCAATAATGGGCAGGGGAAGCCAGGAGGGGGGAGGGCTGGAAATGGGTTTCTGGGGGTTTGGTGGTTTTGGAGTAGGAGCAGAAGGGTGAAGAGCGTGGCATTTTGGTGAATTTAGAGGTGTTGGTGGTGTGATTCGGTGCTCATGGAGAGACTGACAATCTAGAGTAATAATATTAAAAAATAAAAAAGGACGCTTTTATTGGCGACTTATTAATTTAATATACATTTTAAGGTTTTATAAAAAATATAAAAAGATTTTGATGAAAGCTTGCTACTTTATTTATTAAAAAACGTTATCTTAAATAATTTTGTAAAAAAAATTTTTTAAAAATTTATCGTTTAAGAGGATATTTTAGTCATCTATAAAACATAGATTATAAATGTCCAAAAATTTCACTTAAACAACAGGTTTTTTTTTTTAAAAAAAAATTACAAAGTTCTTTAAAACGATGTTTTTAGTGAACCATGCCATCAGTTTTTATGAAAACTTTTTATATTTTTCATACAATCTTAAAGTGTAAAATAAGTAGGGGTTAAAAAGCAAGTCCTAGGGTGCCAATAGAGACCCCCTATTAATTATTTTTTTTTTTAAAAACACTAATCCGTACTCTTTACTCCAACTTAAAATGACTTCTACTCGGCCCCAAAAAAAAAAAAAAAATTTGAAAAATGAAAAGCCCAAAATGCCTTATTATCACTGTCAAAACTGTAAAAGTCAAAATAAAATTTGTGATATTTGGATTTCAGTTGGCCATCCATAAAATCTGACTTTGATTAATTGATTAGTAAACATTGCTTATATTTTATATTAAAAGGTGCTCCAATTGTCACCATTGAGCAGTAAAAAAAGGGAAAAAGGATTGTGATGAATCAATTGGGTTTGATTTCTTTTGTATCTAGTTGAAGTTGAAATCCTGCCTACCAGTCAATATGGGGCAGCATCCATTCTCTCTCAGTTTTATAGATATGAGATCAGATGGCTTGACTGACAGGTTGTTGTTTGATGGTTTTCATCACCAAAGAGCATGTAACTGTGGGTTTTGAAAAGAAAGGATGACAAAAGCATGGTGAAAGCAACCATGTCTTACAAGTAAATAAAGGGTGAGTAGCTCCACCAGCCAATAAGTTAAACCATCTGTGGTTCTTTTTCTTGGTTCCCACCTATGAGCCATCTGCTATTCAATGTTGATGACTAAAAAAAGTGGATGTGCCGATTTTGAACCAACCAAGGGGACTTGTGCCGGTTTAAGGGAATGGGGAGGGCTACCCTGTTGTCTGACCCAATGGCCTGTTTTAACATTCCCCGAGGAGTGTTAAAAAAAAATTTTAAAAAAAAAAAAAGGAAGAAGGAAAAAGGAAGAAGTAAAGGAGTTAAAAATTTACCACTTTGAATGGGGTGATTTTTATTTTATTTTTATTTTTTATCAACTTTAAGAATCTATGAAAATCCATGAATTCATAATTCTAGTTTTTGTACTTTCATATTTGATGATGGCTGTTATTTTCTTATTTTCTTATTTCATCGATTCTTGAAGTTGGAACTACCATCAAAAATTGGAATCATGGAATTTCATTGATTCTTGAAGTTGTTCACGTACCATATTTTTATTTCAACGTGATACAAAGAGTATTTTCATTTCATCGACTCTTAAAGTTGATCACATACCATCATTATAGCATCAATTCTCACTTGTGACATGATTGGAAAATTTTAAACCAAAATTATAAAAAAAAAAAAAAAAAAAGGACACGAGTAGAAATTCATCCACTATCATGCCCATCACTGGCAAACAATTCGTCTTATTCTGAAGTTGAATCATAACATGTCGGTTGCCATCCATCACCATCCTACAAGAATGATTGATGGGTTCGTTTCCTATGGCATCACTCAATTTATATCTATGAGATTCTTTAGAAGATTTTAAATTTTCGAGGGCCCTTTCCATGTATGAGAGTGATGGTTTACCAATGGATATGTGGTGATGGTGCTTGATAGTAGTGGTAATGTTTGATAGGTGACAGTGGTGCTGCCGTGTGGGTGATGGTGCTTGATAGTTGTGGCAATGTTGGATAGGTGACAGTGGTGCTGCACTGCTGCCGTGTATGGTGATGGGTGCGACAGTGGCAATAGGTGATAGCAGTAACAGTGGTGGCAATGACGGTGAAAATAATGAGGACAACACTACAGTTACATGCTTAAAAAAGGATCCATTCTTCAGCAATATTTGGCATTTTCCTTTCCTAGATACCAAACAAGCCTGAGTTTGAAGAATGGATTTCAGCTATTGAATTTCTTCTAACTTCATCTCCCCATTAACCTAGATGAAGGAAATAAGAGGGAATTTCCATACTTGTCCCCACCCCCAATCTCTCCTTGGTAATAAGTTGATTTCAAGGCCCATTGAATTTTACCCTCTGCCCCCTGATTGCTTAATATCTATTCTGCCTAAATGCAAGTGCAAGCTGTTTATTTGTAAAATCAGTTTCAATAAATTTAATATGTAACAAACAATTGTTAAGAATAAGACACAAAATACAGCAATTCATAGAAAGATATTACGGAGCCATGTAGCAATACAAGCTGAGGAACACAACATGCTGGTGAAAGATAATGCCTGCTTTTGTGCCAGGGGAAAAAAAATTGTACATATTTGATCTCCGCAGTATCCGTGGAGTCATAGCAAAATGGAAACTACAAAAATCGGCCGGATCCTTCTGAAAAAAGAAGGGGAAAAAATCAAGAAAAAGAAGAAAGGAGACCTCATCTGAAGGACCATTGAATTTCTTCCAAAGTTCTCCCTTTTGTCTCAGGAACCCAAATGGTCACAAATACCACAGTGAAAGCACACACAACCATGTAAATGGTGAAGGTTCCTGTTGGAGGCAGCCTCAGTCAGTTGGAAACCAATAAAATAACAATAAACCACCACCAAGGGTGCTTGTTACAATGTTAGACTCTATATACTGCAAGAGAGAGAAAGGCATACCTCCACTGCTCCAAGTTAAGAGTAAATTTGCAGTCATTGTAACCACAAAGGAGAAAAACCAGTTGGCAAGTGTTGCGACACTTCCAGCAAGACTTTTAATATTGACTGGTAGAATCTGCAATGCCAGATTCATACAATATAATATGTAGATGAAAATTTACTTTAAAAAAAAAAAAAAAGTTCAACAAAAATATCCAAACACCACCTGCATATATCAAGTTGTAAGATAATTTCACTATGCCAAAACATTTTTTTTAAGGGACCGCCGGGGGGGGGGGGGGGGGGGGGTTGTTGTTCCCATACTCTTGAATAGAAAGTGGACGAAATTTTCACTCGTTAACAAGTGGTGCATATCCCAACAAAAAGGGGATATCATCATGAGTGCCAGAAAAATAACTTGCAGATATTCAACACCAAACTTTTAACATTTTGGCCACTCATTCCAGCAGGTCTGACAAGGGCAAACAAATTCAGTGGCAAATTGTAATGTTGCAAGGTAACAAATGTGGGTACCTCAGACATTATAACCCATGGAATGGCTCCAATTCCCAGAGAGAAGGAAACTACCATGGCCTGAAAGAAAGAATGGACCAGTTGAGTAGGTTAGAAATCTCAGCAACAAAGATTTAGCAGAAATCACCATATAATAATGTCAAAATTAACACATACCACAACTCCAACCACTGACAGAATGCCCAATATACTATTTAAGCTAGAATCGTCCGATACATAATCCTGGATATCAGTTAAAATATGGGTAAGAAAATTAGAGAACGTTCTATAGACAGGAGAACAAAATATTTATGCATGATTCATGATAAATATAATTTATTAATGAAGTCCATGGCATTATTACCTTTAAGAAGAATGAAACTGCAACAAGTAGGAGGCTAAGAGTCATTCCAGAGGAGGAAATCTGCAATAAGAGATCAAAAATTTTCCATCTCTCACTTCAACTAGATTATGACCAACTAGATTATGACCTACTGAATGAAAAGGGAAAATTTTGCTCAAACTCACTATAAGTAGAAGTCGACGTCCTGATTTGTCCACCAACCATGTAGTAACTCCAGTGGCAATGACCTAAATAGCATATAGATCCTTGTAAGATGTTAAGAAAAAATATGTAATATTACAATCCACATTGAACTAAGGCAAAGCATTCTGCAAGTAACTCTTCAAACTGTACCTGAACAGCTCCAAGTAGACATGTAGCCGCACTACTGGATGTAACCCCTGATCAAAATTAAGGCAACTAATAAGAGCCATTTAACTTTAAGATTAAGCTGATATTATCTATTTTTCCTTTTGAAATAATTGGTTATCAGGAGATAATGTCTAATTGGTTAGAGCAAGTAAACAATATTAAAAGAAACCCTTATTTTCATAAATCCAAAATACATGGCCAACAAAAGGATAAAAATATTTAACAAAACCATGAGCAGGGAATTTGCTAATTCAGGATAAAATGTAAGTTTGTTCGATAATAGACCATGAGAAAACAAACAGGGAGTAATGATATACTCAAAATTCTGGTGCTCCACCCCCTAAGAAATGCTTCAGTATAAGATGGGAAACCAGTTTATGCTTACCAGCAGATTCGAAAATAGTAGTGGAATAGAATAGGACACCATTGACTCCACTAAGCTGTTGTAGAACTAGTAATCCAATTCCAATCTGCGGGATATCAATAAGTGAAAAAACAAATTAGGTTCTAATGTTTTGACACTGTCAACATTAAGAACAAACACATGAACAAAAACCCAATTTTTCTGGAAAATAATTAATACCATCAAAGGAAGCCGATATCTTCTTTGTTTGAGCTCCGCAAAACGGATTGTAGTTCTTCTGCTAGTTGATGCTACAGACCTCTGCACAATGTTGATTAGGAACAAAATCATTGTGAATCAGTGATTTCATTCACTTCAATGGAAACATCAGAGGTTGTTTAACCCAATGGTTATCACCTTGATTTCATTCACTTCAATGGAAATATCAGTATCAAACCCCCGGAGTACTTGCAAAGAAGTTTCAAATTCTTCTGTCATACCCATTTTTGCCTGGATTCAAGAATGAAAATTTTCCTCAAAAACTATAACAATATATTGAACTATGACAGAGAGAACAATCTACTCTGTGAAGCTTACCAGCCACCGTGGAGATTCTGGAATGAAAAATAGGCCAGGTATCAATATTGTACATGGCAATATTCCTGAAAAAGAAAAGGCAGGTGAACACCACCAATTTAAAAACAGTTTATTTAAAATAGTTGACATCTCCTGTTCAAATACATGGAAATTACATGTCAGGCTGTTTTGAGGTGATTGGGGGGCTATACTTAAAACTCATAAGTGATTTGAAAGTTAACCATGTGACTCAATGTAAGAGAAATAAAGGAGTTAGAAAGTGAAGAGTTCTCTCAAAAATCCAAAACAAACTCACTGAAGAACCCAAAAAATACCCAATAAGCACTCAAAATTCAAACTCTGAACGATTATCAATACCTTGCTTAAGTGACAAAAAATACAGATTATCAAAATACAGTTGATTTTAGCCAAAAGGCTGAGAAAGGTATGGTATATCAAACTATCAGAAATATTTTTTCTAAGCATCTGCATATCCTAAAGTGCATGATTAACTTTAGAAACACAATCAAGAGCTCACAAAATTCTTCTTAAATGTTGTTCAGGAATTTTAACTGCGACTCAGAAAAAGCAAGCTCCCTACTAAACATCTCTAGTTAAACCATCATTCATCAACAAATTGGTGAAGCACATCAGGTGAAGCAGAACTTCCATTTAAATAAGTATCACATTCTTGATCATTAGAAAGAATTAACTCATCTTGGAAAAAATAAATTGAGAGAGAGAGAGAGAGAATTTTCTAAGTGGAAAAGGTGGCCAAAGTAATCTCTTAAAGGATTACCCAAAACTGCAAGTATTCTCCACTGAACAAAAAGTCCCAGCACATACGCCAGCAGTATTCCGATTGTGACAGAAAGCTACACAACAACAACTATGAAGGTTAATAAATTTGGAAAGTCATTAAATTCCCAAATTAATAGTGCAAAAAATTAAAAAAAAAAAACAAAAACAACTCATGGTAAACTGGTAAACACAGCCAACCTGGTTCACTGAACCCAGGCCCCCTCTCAAGTTTTGGGGCGCTATCTCAGCGATATATACAGGCACCTACAGATATTCAACAAGTAATACCATTAAGTTTTATTTCAATCAACTTCGAAGCTGGAAGCAAGTAAATGGAAGCTTAAACGGTTACCGTGTAAGAGATTATTCCCACACCAAATCCTTCCAACAACCTTCCCATGTATAGAAACGAATAATCCTAAGCAAAAAAGGCAACAATTATGAGTAGAAAAAGAGCTACATAGTTACACTTCACAAACACCTCCACTTGTGTCACAAAATCACAAGAACTAACTAACTAACTATATACATATATATATATATATATACACACACACACACATTTTTCCAATAACAACAAGAAGAAAGAACTCACTTTGGCAAATGAAATAGCAAGCCAACCTATAATATTGGGAATGGAAGCAATCATTAAAGACTGCAAGTTTTCAAGAGAGAGTAGCATCACTCAGTCATCCAAATAAACAGAAGCCAAAAAATGCAAATATAAAATAATAAGAAAAATGGAAACAATGAGAGCCACTTACCCCTTTTCGACCGATATACTCGGCAATCTGACCACTGGCTATTGCCCCAACCATAGCACCCACATTTGATAATGATCCGAATAAAGAGAACTGACCCAAGAATCTGAGTTAGAATCTAAAATGAAACAAAACCCAGATTATTCACACCAACAGAATTCGTACCTCAGATACTGAAAGGTTAAGATCGTCGGTGATGGCCGATTGCGTAGGGGAAGAATAACCAGCCTGCAAGAAGAAAAACGACAACCAGTGAGCACGTGTATGTATATACATACATACATAAATACTTGTGTAGGGTGTGTGTACCAGTACGTAATTGAAACTCAAGAATTCAAACACTGTCAATTGCCAAACTAAAGGTTAGCTGATTGGTTCTTTCTGTATTCTGGGAATCGAAACAGGGGAAAATATGGGTTTCCAAATTCCTTTTATTTCCTTTTCCTTCAATTTCTCAGCAACCAAACGGGGGTGTTCAAGGAAAACAAAAATTAAGAAAGTTCCTTACCGTGAAACCGAACTGGATAGGACCCAACGCGACGATTAGAACACAGGCGAGGACAGGAGATGGAGCTGTCACGAATGACCTGAGACGAACCCATCATACTGGATTGCCTCGAACCCATACGGTACCAACTTCCCGTATGAAGAAACGGTTTTCGCAGATCTCTCCCCTCTTCATTTTCGTCCCTAAAACTCATTGCTTCTCTCTTGAAAAATCACTCTCCCTTCTCACTCTGGAGCTTGGAATCAGTGACCCTTTCCGATTACAGAAACACAGACAACGGAAATAAGCCTACGGATTGCTTCGCCTAGCTTGCCGTCTAGATGTTTGTTGAAATGCTAGAGAGAGACAAGTTGGGGACGATAGAAAAGGGTTGGTGAGGAAGCAGTAAACATGGATTTTGATTGCCATAGGTAAGTTGTATGTCGTGACGTCGCGTCGTATCACACGTTTATCGTCGTGTGCCCAGGCTGTAATGCCACAACCGCAAAGGCTGCTGTTACAGCCACCCAAAACCTTGTGGGAAAATTATGAGGTAAGTGTTTTTGCTCCCAAAAACACATGAGCGCAACACTAATCAAGCAAGAAGCGGGTGATAATGACTTGTTTTCTTAAATTAATCGTGTATGGGGAAGTGTTTTTTGAAAGCACTTTAGAATAATGTAATTTTCAAATGAGGACACTTAGGTGTCCTAATTTTGCCCGTGGATGTAAAAGCAATTTGAACTAATATTGTCTTGATGGTACGTGTGACGCTGCCTAGTTAATTATTGTGGTGTGAATTCTTTAATATTTATACAGTGAGCGGCTTTGATAGTGAAGTATCAATTTATTTAAGAAGAGCTCAATAGTTCCCAATTCAACTGTACAACCATCAAAAAGGTCCATCGAGAGTAAGGCCTGCTCACAGCCATGATTATGAAAACTTGCACATTGACTATATAGAAAATGGAACCTTTTCTAGATACAAATAACACACATGGGATTGTGCACATATTTTGTTTATTAACTAATTTAGATTGGGGAATCATCCGACATGTTCATCATATCACTTCTCCGAATGAAAATTAAAATGAAAAAGGTAATTGCCAACGTGTACTATTAAGGCACAAATTAAAGAAAGATTCAGAACGCATGATGGTGTAAGAGAAATGGCATGTGTTCATTTTTCTTAAACACGTCTGGTGGAGGGCAAAAAAAAGGCTATAGTACTCGCACAAAGTGAACACATTCCTTGACAAAATAAGTACTTACTGAAAAAAAAAAAATGCAAATTGTAAAAGTAAACCGGTATTGAAAAAATATGTCCGTATCAAATTAGTCGAGTCGAAGGTTTTTGGAAACCGAAAAAACAAACGAAAGACTTTAGGCCCACTAACAGGGTCCAACCATGGATGAAACTCCATAGAACTCAGAGGGGCAACGGCATATATGAAAACAATTTTTTATTTTAAAAATATTTTATACCTTAGATCTTATTGAAATTTTGGATTTTCATCACGTGGATTTGTATTTTCCTTTCCCACTTCTCTCATATTATATATATTATTATTTTCTTCCAATAAAAGCCCTAATCCCTATTTCAATGTTTCTTAATTTCAAAAGAGAGATGCAGCATACCTCCACCTACCCTCCCCCTTTCCTTTCTTCCCCCATTCCCCTCAACCAAATATACACAACTATCTTTATTCCCGCCTTTTCTTTTCTCTCATTTCCTTCCTTCCAACCAAACAATGGGTTAGATTTTTCTAAAACCTTCGTAACAATGGAACCTCCCCTTCTCTTTCTACCTGAAAACCACAAAATGAAATATAAAAAAATTAAACTAAATTTTTTTTTTATTTTTTTTAATTAAGATAAAATACTAGCAAACAACAAAACCAAATATAAACTTAAATTCTAACTAATGAAGCGACAACAAACAATACAAGAGAGATTATTCAACTGGCAAGAAGATAAGGTGGACACGTCAACATGTACTTGGCTGCATGGGATGGTTGCGTGCATTTAGCTATACCTAACAGTATACGACGACCATTTCTGTCACTGGCATGAGGACGAATCATGATACACCAACTTTGTAATTTTTTTAAAAAAATCTAATCGAATGGCTGAAAGTGAACCCTCACGCCTCCTAAGGGTAGGGCAGGAAAAAAAAGGCGGAGTGTCGTTTTGGCGGCACGTGGAACGTGCGTGAATAAAATACACCCATTTACAGTTGGTCATTACAAAACTGGTACACGTATGATCCATGTGCGTACCAGACACTTTCCCAGCTATACCCTTTTATGTTAGGACTCCGGATACTCTGTTTTCGTTTGACTTTACGACGATTCAATTTAATTTTGAGACACTCTTAATCCAAAAATTAAAAATGAAGACTAATTTTGTACCATAACGTTTTAATAAACGAACGCATTCAATTTAAGGCTTATTTGGATGGTAAAATAAAAATTAAATCATCTTCATATATTTTATAGCACTGACGGGTACAAATTCATTATTTTTAATGAAATTTTAAGAGAATGATAACAATTATCACAAATGAAAATAAAAATATAACTCCATGTGGTAACTCAATTGGCAGTAGATACCGTCTCAAGAAGTAGAAGTCCTATACAAGATTTTATGGTTTTTATGGATTTTGAACTTACTTGATTCGTGTGGATTTTGGGATCTTATATAAGTTTAGAGTTTGTTCGAAGGACTTCTTCTTTATCAAAAAAATAAAATAATATATATAATAGTAATATTTTATGAATTTCTAAAAATTTGTTACATAAATTCGACGACAGCCATGAATTTGACTTTTTAAAATAATTTAATTTGACTAATGGATTCTCTCACATTCCAGTATTATGTAGAAATACACCATTATTACTTTATTTTCTTGTGGGCGATCAAATTAGTTTTTGAAATGATACTTTATTAATTATTAATATAATAGATGATATATCATATGATGTAATTCGCCATTTATAAAATCAACTACCACAACACGTTTTAATCAACAAAGATGAGTAAATTTTCTTTTGCTATCGTAAAAGCAAGCGACCTCCAGCTCTCTTCTACTTCTTATGACTTTTTGGAAATCTTCCATCCATTTCTCACCTGCTAGAGCAATGTGTGAAATTTACTATCCAACTTGCACAAGTGGGGGCCAATTCTTTGAAGCCCACAATCATCTACTTGTCAACATTTCTTACATTTTTTTCTTTGAAAGTAAGCGCCATCCCACGGGTCCTACGTTGAGAGAGATTTTACAGCGGTGTGAGAAACAAGACATATATAACGGATGGGAATCGATCCTTAACACTATGACTACCAAATTTCACATGATTCTCATATCATCATTGGGCCATAAGACTTGTTTGGACGCTTATTTTCCATGTTATCAAAACCATGTAGTTTTAGATTTATTTTTATCTTTTTCTTTTTTTGGTTATAAATTGTTTTTAATATAAATAACGTGAATGGTTGTATTATTAAAAAATTAAAAATAATATTTTCTTCATCTCTAAATTATTAACCTTCTTTTACTTTTGAATGTTTCAAAATTATTGTCGTGAAGTATTTTCAATAGCCTCCTTTTATTTTTTGAAAATAAATTATTGGTCTTTTTTTATTTTTTGAATGTTGCAAGATATTTCATATTTTAAAATACCATTAAAAGGATATTTCATTTTCTTTCAATGTTAATATAAAATTGGAATATCAAAATATATATATTGATGTGAAAATATTTTATATATACTAGATATAGCACACGTGCGTTGCACATGATCATTTTTAAATAATATTAGTTATACAAAATAATAAATACATAAACATTTTATATTTTTTTCATAAATATTTTTAAAGATAAACATTTTATATTTTTTTATATTTTATATTTTATATTTTAAGGTATGTGTTTTAGAATTATAGTTTCCATATTCCTATATATTTCTATTTATCATATAGGAATTATAGTTTCCGTTTCCTTTGAATTCTTATTTGTGTTTTGTATATTAAGGTATGTGTTTTAGAATTATAGTTTCCATATTGCTATATTTTCTATATATGCAGAAGGGTGGGTAATTGTGTATTTAAAAATTAAAATAAGGGTATATTAGTCAATCAAAAGTTTTTCTTACATTCATCTTTTTATAAGTAGTATATATTTATAAGTAGTATATATATATATATCTATACAACCTATAAAAAGATGAATGTAAGAAAAGCTTTTGATTGACTAATATACCCTTATTTTAATTTTTAAATACACAACTATCCACCCTTCTGCATATATAGAAAGTATAGCAATATGGAAACTATAATTCTAAAACACATACCTTAATATATAAAACACAAATAGGAATTCAAAGGAAACCCTAAATCAAATACTCCATTTAATACTATACATATAATCTTAAAACACGTTGACTTCGTATCTCCCTTTTCCTCTCATTCTCTAGCAAATGAGAATGGCCTATTAGACGCACACTTACTTCCTAACGCAGTCACAAACCAAATATCCACATCATGGAGACGATACCGGATCTCAAAGGGCTGTTGCGTGAGTGTTTTATACTTTTATTATATATTTCTTGAAATTTGGTGAGAATTCATATAATGCTGAATTTGTTTGTAGTTGGGGGTGGTTGTTTTCGAGGATTTTGGGTAGACTAGGAAAACCCTTGAATGTGTTTTGATTATAACATAGAAACTGTTGGAATGGGTCATATATGTATATGATGATTATTATTATTATTTTGCTTGAATTTGGTTGTTGATGGGAAGGGAGGGGGAAAAGAAAAAGGAAAAAATAAAATGAGGAAAAAAATAAAATGAAAATCTCGATCTCCACTCTCTTTTTAATCTCTAAGTGAACAAAAAAAAAAAAAAAAATGTAGATGACGATACCATATAAAAATAAAATTGAGAATTTTTTTATAGAAAAAGTAAGAAAAACTATATTATGAGGGATCAATTTCACTTATTAAAAAAATTAATTAAATAATATTTAAAAGCATCAAAAATATAAAATATAGAAAATAAAAATAAAATAATTATGTTTGCTACTTCCCTTTGGAATGCACATCTCAAATTAAAGTAGCAAATTGCCATAGCCTACGTAAGGTAGCAAAAGATAGATTTGTTACTTTTTTTTTTTTTAGCTACCTCCCTCAAAGATGCTCTTATATCACATATTAAATTATATTATATCTATACTACCTATAAAAGTTTATACTTTAGAAACACTTTTGATTAACCATTACATTCTTATTTTAAATTTTAAATATTTATTTGCCTCCCATATTAAACCAATTAAAAAATTTTCTAGCAAACAAAAAAAAAAAAAGAAAAAAGATAACACAATTTATGTTCACTTCATAAATTCTATACAGCGTCCACTACTATGCATATGTTCTAACTAATTTCTTATTCTTACCATAACTCCTAACAATTGAAGGAATTTTGACCTATTGCGTTGAACGTTTATTCTAATAAGTTAAATTAACACAAAAGTAAAAAATAATTAGATTTTCATGTTCAATATATATATATATATATAATTTATAAATTTTTTTATTTAAATAATATTCACGTGCAACGCACGCATGCTATATCTAGTATATATATATATATATATGTATGTATATATAATTTTTTTTTTTTTTTTTTTGGTTGTTGTTGTTTTAAAGTGACAATCAATTGAGAATAGGAGGAGCTAGTAACTCGTGAAAATCAAGGAGGTGCCTGCTGGGGTCGCTGGTAGCTGTTGGATTATTCATTGAATTCCTGTAGTCTTGTACTAACACGTGACTAAAGAATCTCGTGTGAGTACAAATTAGTGGGAATCCAAGGGCCACGTATTTGAGTTCATTAGGCTTGCTTTCTTAAGCACCGTCCACTCTTTTGGGAACGATGAACATTGAAGGATCGATGATGATGACAGTACGAAACTATTGTCCATGTCACCATGTGTGCAAAACTCCCCAGGGTATTGACGTTACGACAAAGGTATGATGCAGTATGGGGAATAGATTAACTCACCACTTGTTGAGGTGAAATAGATTGTCGATTGAGGCATTCTAATCCCCAACGGGTAGCCTAGTTTGCACGAAGATTGATTAGGATGAATCGTAAATTCGGATATCTTATATTTGATTTTTATTGGTATTTTTGGTTAGGTCTAATTGATAAATATGATTTGCAATTTTATTGTAATAATTTGGAGTTTTATTTTGATCCCACAAACAATTAATGGGGTGGATTGAGGGTTTCATGTCATCGAAAATTAAATAAATAAATCATTAGATGAGATCTCGAATGACTTGGATTAAAATATTATAAATTTATTGCTAAAATGATTAGTATGATCTCAAATACCAAAATTTTAAAATTAAAGAGGAGAAAAGAGTTGTATTATATTAGTTTAAAGAAAAATGGGAAAAATTGTTGCACGTGTCAATTCTTGATACAACTCTCACACGTATGGCCAATAATTTTAGGGCTAGACTCCACCGTTTTGGGTGGGTTTACACGTTTGGACTCATCTCAGATTTGATAAAAGAGGATCATTATTGTGACTCCTCAACTTTATTTGCACACTCCATTTATTTCAAGTTTTTCAAAATTTTCATGAAAACTAATGGCATGGTCTACTAGAAAACATCTTTTTAAACAACTTTTTAGATTTTTTTTTATTTTTTAAAAATATATCGTTTAAGTAAACCTTTTAGTTATTTATAATTTTAGTTTCTATAAAAATGAAGTAGAAACTATAAATGACCAAAAAGTCATATTAAATGATAAATTTTGAAAAAATTTTATTTTACAAAATTGTTCAAAATAATTTTTTCTAATAGACAACGTGGCCAAATAAAAACTTTTTAGATTTTACATAAAACCTTAAAAAATAAAAAGAGTGAGATTTACAAATAAAGTTGAGGGGTTGCAATAGTCGTTCTCTCAGATAACAGAACAGCTATTGCAACCCCTCATTTTTATCACCCCACCCCCCATCCTTTAGGTTTTTTAAGGTTTTATACAAAATATAAAAGGTTTTTATGAAAACCGGCTTGGCCGTCCACTAGAAAACATCATTTTGAACAACTTTATAGAAAAAAGTTTTTCCCAAATCTATCGTTTAAGTATACTTTTTTGTCATTTATAGCCTTCATTTTATTTTTTGCCAAAAAATCTACTTAAACGATAGATTTTGGAAAAAACTTTTTATACAACATTATTCAAAATGATGTTTTCTAGTGGACAACGCAACTGATTTTTGTAAAAACCTTTTATATTTTTCATGAAATCTTAGAAACCAATAAAAAAGTGGGGTTGCAATAGTCATTCCCCTAGGATAAATTAGTCGGGCATAGCCCACAATATGCTAACATTATAGTCCTCCTCCCAGTTTTTGAGATTATCTCATAGATGGTTGGGAACGACTATTGCAACCCCCCATTCTTATCATCCCACCCCCCCATCTTTTAGGTTTTATGCAAAATATAAAAGGTTTTTATGAAAATCGGCCGTAATGTCCACTACAAAACATCGTTTTGGACAACTTTGTAGAATAAAGTTTTTCCTAAATCTGTCGTTTAAATATACTTTTTAGCCATTTATAGTATTTATTTCATTTTTTGCCAAAAAGTCTACCTAAACGATAGATTTTAGAAAAACTTTTTTCTGTAAAGTTATTCAAAATAATGTTTTATAGTGAACCATATGGCCGGTTTTTGGAAAAACCATTTATATTTTTCATGAAATCTTAAAAAAAAAAAAAAAAAAAGGGGTGGGATTATAAGAATGGGGGGTTGCGATAGCCGCTCCCTAGATGGCTCGACTAAGATGGGTGCCAAGACGCCAACGTTATAGCCCAACAATACAAGTCCAATTTTAAACAAATAAGGACTTCTAGGTTGAGTGGGCTATGCTGATAAACCTACAATCTTGGCATTGGCCAAGGCCTAGTGTAACACGGATGGCGGAGTGGGCTGGGCAAGCTTGCCCGAAATTGCCAACCCATTTTTTTCCCACTTATCGTGTCCCTCTTTTTAATTTTTAAATTATTCTTTTTTTTTTTTGTTCATAAGGTTCTAAAAATTATTGTACACAATCCAATTCAAACCCTCAACAAAGAGTCATAAGGAGTCAGTAATTTGCAACTTATTTGCCGTATTTGCAAACATGCACGATGATCTTAACTTCCATCTAAGATTTTTATTTTGTTTTTTCCTACCAAATGATAAAACTAATACACTTATATGGAATCAAAATCAGGGGCGGAGTAATGGAGGGAGGGGGGGAGGTTAGCAAGGACCATGGCCCCCCTTCAAGCCAAACTTTGCTTTTATTTTTTGTGTATCGCATGAGTCAATTGAAGAAATACACATGTTATAATTTATGAATTTACAGATTCAATTGGCAGACTTGGTAACATTATACTATTATATATTTAATTTTATTCATTATTTATACATATATTCACAAATATATTTATACATATTGCAAATCAAAGAATTAAAGTTCTTATTACTCACTTTAAACCTCAGTCTCCCTAAGGAAAAAATCCCGACTCTACCTTTAGTCCAAACCAAATCTTCTATGAACCCTGCAGCCTTATTTGTGTGAGACATGCCTAAGGATCATAAACATAATAGTTCATTAATATTCTATGATGATTTCATAATGGAACAAGGTGGGGTAATCTGTCTCCGTAAAGGGTGGATATAAGTGTGATCCTGATTTCCACGTGTTGATGTTCATAGCAAGGACTGTTCATCTTCATCCCAAAAAACGGGCCCATCCAAGTTAGGCCTGACTCCTGAGTGGTACATTTCCGGTCTGCTCTAGGCCCGGTTCACCTCAAAAGAGACAGAGTTTTGGGATCAGAATTAGCCACGGTGGAGTCCGAGGAAAAACCGGGCACCACTTGCGTTTTTAGGACTCTGAAGTGGGAGAAAAGAAACACAAACACACACTCGCATGGAAAAAGTCTTTTCTTGTAGTAGTCAATCTCAAACTTGTTTTACTTTACACTAGCACTGCCCAAAAAGAAACATAAAGATGGTTTCGATTCAATCATCCTCATAAATCACCACCACCACCACCACCACCACCACAACCACCTCAACCTCTTCCGCCTTCATCGCCGCCGCCGCCCTCACCACCACCACCACCACCACCACCATCGACATTAACCTAGTCAACCACACATGGGCGAACAAACCCAAGCCCAAACCCAGACCCAAACTCAAACTCAAACTCAGACTCATCCGCACCATGACGCCACCGCTCAATCCACCACCACACCCGCCACCGAACTAGCCAATGCTCCTCCTCAAAACCCCTCTTCATCCCCCAAAATCCCCTTCCGTCCCCGTAAGATCCGAAAACTCGACAACTCCGACGCCAAATCCCCTCAAACCGACGCCGCCGGAGACTCTAAATCCTGCGCCGCCGCCGCCACTACCGCCAAATCCACCAAAAACAAGCTCGTCCCTCATCGACTGGCAGTGGTTCCAAGAATCGTCGCGAGATCGTTATCCTGCGAAGGCGAGGTCGAAATCGCCCTCCGCCATCTCCGAGCCGTCGATCCACTCCTCGCTCCTTTAATCGACCTCCACCAGCCGCCGACGTTCGACTCTTTCCACACCCCGTTCCTTGCCCTGACCAAAAGCATTCTTTACCAGCAACTCGCTTACAAGGCCGGCACCTCGATCTACACTCGATTCATCGCCCTCTGCGGCGGCGAGGCCGGCGTCCTCCCCGACACCGTCCTTGCCCTAAATCCTCAACAGCTCCGTCAAATCGGTGTATCGGGGCGTAAGGCGAGTTACCTCCACGACCTTGCGAGAAAGTACCAAAACGGAATTCTCTCCGATTCGGCGATCATCAATATGGATGACAAATCGCTATTTACAATGCTCACTATGGTGAACGGCATTGGTTCTTGGTCTGTTCATATGTTCATGATTTTCTCGCTCCATAGACCGGACGTTCTTCCCGTCAACGATCTCGGAATTCGGAAAGGCGTGCAGATGCTTTACTCGCTCGAAGAGTTGCCTCGGCCGTCGCAGATGGAACATTTGTGCGAGAAGTGGAGGCCTTATCGATCCGTTGCGTCGTGGTATATGTGGAGGTTCGCTGAAGCAAAGGGGGCTCCTTCGAATACCGTGGTGGCTGTGGCGGGCAGTGTTAGTCTGCAGCAGCAACAGCAAGAGCAGCAGCAGCAGCAACAGCAACAGCAACAGCAACAGCAACAACAACAGCTACAACAACAGCAGCAGCAGCCGCAGTTTCTGGATCCAATCAGTGGCATTCTCAATCTAGGGTATTTTTCTTCTGCTTTGAATCCTAGTTTTTTTGTATATCCAAGCTAGTTGCTTTTAAGCAATTTGTTATTGTGTAAGGGTTTCTTTGTGTAATGTGTGTGGTTTGGTATTCCGATGCGCCTCTTGTTCGTCCTCTTGCCATGTTATTGCTTAAGGTTTTACAATTTTAGACTTGCAAATGTTGCTTCTGGATTTTGGCAACCTTGATAGTGGGAATTATTTATGTGGGGTAGTTTAATTCGTTGTAATTTGTGGCACTTGTTTTCTGTTTGCTTAAATCCAATCATAATTTAGTACTACCATGGAAATATTCGAGCTTCTAAACCCTTTAATTCCATGCCTTGAACTTAAGCGAGAGAGATCATTTGAGGGATGAAATGATTATTTGGACAAAACAATTGGAACGGCATTGCCAATTTTAGGCGATATGTAGTTCCTCTATGAGTTGACTCTTTTGAAAAGATTTTCAACCCCTAGTTGCTGAGTCCGTTATTCATTTTTTGGTTTTTCTTCGTCTTTTTGTTAGAATGATTATGTAAAGAATATATAGTTGCAATTGCTAGGGTGATTGGAGAAGTTGATGGATAGAGAACTGAAGCATTGCATGGGGGGCATCTGGTCTAAGGTGGCTATGGGCTCTTGCTTAACCTGCTTTCTTTGTCATCAATGATTCTTACATGCAAAGTTTTCTAAGCTTTGGTCATGTTTAAGGAAAACTTGTGCACTTCTATATTTACATGTCAAATTATTTATTTTTTCAGACTTTTCCTGTTTCTGTACATTCTTTTTCTTAAATTTATTTATAAGATCTGAGACTGTGCTTATGGATTCCTATTACATGCTAGTGGAACTTTTACATGGTATTTGTGTTCTTGCAATGTGTGGTATTTGTGTCTCCTCGTGAAACTTTTCAGTGCACTTATTTGCATCCTGTACTCTTCTTCTAACGCTCGTCAAACACTTTGTATTTAATTCTTTGACGCTTCCTCCATCTTTGCTCCTCTCTATATTCACAGTCCCAATTTCCTTCTTTTTATTCTTTTTACTCGGCCCTGGAAATTATGGTCCCCTTAGTTACTATGAAGCAAATAGAATTTATTTTAACATTAGTAGAGTTGTTCAAGTCTGAGTTGATCTTGCCATCTTTGGCTCTGCTATAATATGTAGTACATGGCCATGCTATAGGAGAGCCAGGTGTCAATATTGTTGGACATGGATACATGTGTCAAATATGATGTTCATTGGGAAATAAGAATAGGATAATGTTGCCTTTTTCATTTAAGGAGAAGAGCACTGATACACATTTGACACTTGGTATTAAATGTACAGTCATGTTTCAATGTGTATTGGAGAAAGAAAGAAGACAAAATCTCAGCCCCTATTTTCCATTTGAAGAAGAAGAAGAAGATTAAGCTTTCTATTGGAAGAAGAAGAAGATAAAAAAACGTGTCAGCATGAGATATTGAATGTAAGAAAGATCTCAACACTTGGGAAAGGAAAATAAAAATATAAGAAAAAGAAAATTTAGCCATTGTTTTATTCATTTATTTATACATAAGGAAATTTTATCCATTGACACAAGATATTAAATGTATAGTCATGTCTCCACATCTATTGGGCCAATGGAAGAAGGAAAAGCATATAACCTATTTAGCCACTATTTCCATTTGAGGGAGAAGAGTATGGCCACACATTTCGACGCACAAAATTAATGGTCATGTCTTTATGTCTATCATGGAAAGGAAGAAGTTGACAAGTCACATGTGTAGTTGGTGAAAGAAAGAAACAAAAATGGAAAATCTACTCTCTCTTTCCATTTGAGGAAGAACAGCAGGGACACGCTTTTCAACATATGATATTAAATTTATTGTCATATCTCTACATCTATTGGCGAAAGAAAGATTAAAAACTCTAGCCCTTATCTAGCCCCTCTTTCCATGTGAAGAAGAACACATAAACATGTGTGGGAGAAGTTATTAAACTTTTATTTAGACATTTAGTTTACAGTAATTCTTATGTATCCTTATGGTCAATATAATCTATATAAATTCATCGTTGGTCTAAAAGTAACAAGTACGTAACTAATTTGGAATTCAAGTATCGCAGAGAATCTAGGTAAAAGAAGGATTATATATAAAATACCAAAATAAGACTCCCTCCGTTTCTAATTGTCTGTCCCCTTTGAAAAAACATGCTTTTTTAGAAAACCTTATTAAATGTTTTGACATCAATATATATGTTTTGATATTCCAATTTTGCCTTCAAGTGTACAAAACATTGGAAAAAGAGAGAATACCATTTCAAGGGTATTTTAGGATATTAAATAAAAAGAATTATTGACTTTTGGAATGTGACAATAATTTTTAAACATCCCAAAAAGGAAAGGAGGCCAATAATTTAGGAACGTAGAGAGTAATAATAATAATAATAATAGCAACAGTTTGAAGATGCTGTAGTACAATATTTGTAATGATTATGCTTTTATGTGTATAGTGATGTTCTTTTAAGTTGATTTTTATTTTTAAGGGATTGCCATACCAAACAAAATGTTTTGGTTGACACTGTACCTTTATGTTTATGTTGATTTGAAGGGATTTGGAATGACATCTGTATAATTTTCAATTCTCTGCCCATAAGTGGGGGGGAATTGGAAAGAAAGGAAAGCTTAATAAATGAAGACCTTTCCACTTTACTATTTTACCCTGGTTTTATAAAAAACAAGGGTTAAAGTTGTCAAAAACCAATCCCATTCTATCTATATTTTCCTCAATGCCAAACAGGACAAAGGAAAGGAAGAAGTGAAGAACCCTTTCTTTTCCACTCCCTTATGCCGAACATAGTGTTAATAGTTATCGATCTTGGAAACGGTAATGATACCTGGGTAAACCCTTCAGTTCTCTTCCACTAGAGATGCCTCGGTAAACCTTAAGCATTGCCAGTCTAAGAGAACATAAGAGATTCATTGGTAAATCCTCTATTTCTCTTTCATTGGTACTATGAGAATGAGATTATTGCTTGATTAATAAGAGTTGGATGTGATTATAACATTTAATAAAAAACATATTATTTAAGGAGGCAAACTGACATTGACATGTTATTCAATGACTAACTGTCAAATCATAACGCCTTCAAGACATAAACAAACATGGGCAGTTGTCCAAAATCAAGCTGAGTAAAAAATGTGTATATTTTTACAATTTGACCCCCTTGGATTTTGTGTAATCATATTCAATATTTGTACAAGTAGTGCTACACAGACCACCACTTTTACCGCCTCTCTCACAAGGGGTGGGACCCGTGTCAGTCCCACCCCTTGTGAGAGAGGTGGTAATAGTTGTGGTTTGGGCCTATTTGTATAGGATGACTAAAGTTCCTTCTGGTTGATAGTTTTTCCGATTGTGTAAATGATTACCCTGCCCTCATACAAGATCCTCCATTTTCAACTCTAATAATCTTCCACTTTAAGTATCCAGTGCATTGAGGAGAACTGTTTGAATAATAATGCCTTAGTATTTGATGGAACTGCAAGACTTACATACACGTAATAAATATTTCGGAATTGCCATTGATGTAATGAAAAAATTCAGAGATCTAAGTCGGAGATTTGGATTTTTTTTTTCTTCTTCACGGCAAGCTTGAATATGTATGTGTTACGTTTGACAAGGCCAAAGTCTTTTAAGATATGAATAATAGTTTAATCTGGGAGGAAGGCATAGAGTTGCTGGCTATCTAGCTAACAGAAATCAAGAATCAGGATATTGTGGCAGACTGAATCTATCTTGATATTGTTAGGATCCATCAGATACTAATGAGCAGCAATATATGTATTGGCATTTTTATCCTTATATTCTTCTGAGGTGGTGCATTTAAACATGCTTGCTGTTTGCTTCGGAGATGTGCATGAAACTTAGTAGCTATATTGGGTGATCTGGGAACCAGGATTCTTGATTCAAACTTCCTTTTGTTTCTCTGTAGTTCAAATTTAAAATGCAGGAGCAGTAGAATTCACAGATTGTCCCACTAGTGACATAATGCTGATTCTACTTTTTACTATTTAGCTATATACTCTGTCTTATCTTTCACACAGCTGGTCTCATGCCAGAGAAAGGAGGGATGTACTAGGTAGATGACCAACACAAAAAAATACATATACATATAGTTGTATCTTTTGAACAGTCAATCCCAATTAGTTGGGATTAGGGCTTTGCCAAGTCAAGTTGCATTGTTCTGTGTCGTAAGATTCTTGACATAATTATTTTTTACGGTTATTTTAATTAGAGGAACATCCCTTTGATAATTAAAAACAGCACCTGAATGCAAGCAGGGAAATGTTAAGGTAATTTAATTTAGCTCTGATTTTTTCTTCTCCCAAGTGTGCATGGCTATTTGTATTGAACTCAAAAGTTTAGAATTGATTCTTTTACACAAATCTTACCTTTTTGTTCTTTTTTATTTTTTTTTCGGGGGAGGGGTGGAATATAAAGTTAATTCAAGCTTCCTATGTACCTACACAAGTGGGTTTTAAACTGATAGATCTAAGTGCGATCTGAATATGCTGACTCAAGGCACTTAGGAGATGAATTTTCTTATACCTCTTACATATAATATAATATTTTTTCTAAGTTCATCTCGCTTTAAGCTAGAATCCCATCACATCCGTGAAAAGCTGTTAGTGAGACTCTAAATTCCTTGAAATTATTTGATTTGGAAGGGAGTTAAATATACTATTAGGCATTTAGGCCGCAATGAAATTGGTACCTCTACTCCTTTACATTTTACAAGCTAATGGTTGAATATTTTCTTAATTGGGTTTTGGCTGACTCTTAAGTTTTGATTGTTCAAGATTTGCATGACATTTGAAGACAATATCTGGGTGCGTTTCATATAATGCCAATTCAAGGGGTCATGGGCTTCTTAGATGCTTTCTGAAATCATTTGCAAACATTATTCTAAGAATTGTCAAACTGTACTTTAACCTGCAGATTTATAGTCCAAACCCAGAGAGTACAGTTCAAAGATATTGTGGAAGAAATCTTAACAAACTTGTGCTGAAGATTGATTAGTCATTCCAAGTATATTATGATAGTTTATGCTAAAATGTTGCTATACTTCTTTAAAAAATTGGTGAAATGTAGTTCTTCTTCAAGTGCTTTAGATAATTGGGTCAAACCTATTATCGAGTTGATCTATCTCCAATCTATTCTTTTCTTTTACTTGTCTTTGGAGAAAGGTAAAATGATTGTTTTGATGAACCCACATTTGCCACTCCTCCCATTATGCCTTTTTACTTTGCCAAATCCTGGAAATGTGCTGATTAAGTTGAGGTGTAGAAATATAATTTTTCTCTAGCTAGAAACCTGACTTCATCTTATCAAAAGCTTAGATCTTGGGTATCGCGATATATATATATATATATATATATATATTCGCATAGGGAAATGGTGCTTTAATTTTTGGTTGACATGATAAAAAAAAATTTACATATATGATTATCAAAATATTTGGCATCCTGTAAATTTAAGACCTTATTTTGGATAGCTGACAACTTAACTTGCTAAATCTGGCAGCTTTTTTTATTGGTAGGTTGGATACTTCATTTCTAACGAATTCTACCAGACTGAATGATACCTACTTAATGATATAGAAAGAGTTTAGCTTGTTTTGTCCTGTGATGATTATGTGCCAATCATTCTTTCTCCATGTCATGTGATTTAGGGCTTGTGCTTGGGGACAATGATTTGGATTGAAAGTGAGAAGCTTGTCAGTCATTCTTCTCAATAAATGCAAGGGGAAGTACTTCAATGCAATGTAAGAAAGGTGTATCATGGGAGATCTTGGCACTGGAAGCTTGGACATTTGAGGCTTTTAGAGATGAGTGTTTTGACTTTTGTCTAGTAAATACTTTTGAGATATAAAATAAGGACAATCTATGCTCAATTTCTGTTCAACTTAAAGAATGCCAATTTTAAGTTGTTTTAATGGTCTTTTACGGAACACTTTAGAATGCCATACTCCATGCCTTTACCTTTTGATGTGGTTCGCCTTTCTTCTTGAAACTTTCGAATTTCTGCACTGCTTGTTGACAAATCCTCACATTGTTTGCTTATGTTTGATGTGCAACCTTTTTTCTCCCCTTAACTTTATTGTGAAATTTTGGTCCCACCCTCCACCCCAAACCCCCCCCCCCCCCCCCCCCAAAAAAAAAAAAAAAAAAAAACCCAAAAACACACACACACGCACAAAAAAAAAAGAAAAAGAAAAAAAAAAACAGTTTGAATGGCCTTTCTAACTGAAAATCACAATACCTACTTAGCAACTGTTACTAATTCATTCAATGTGGGCTATCTGGTGTGGATCCTGCTTTCCAATTCCATGGCAATCGTGTACAGACGATTATTAGGCAAGCAAGCAAACTCCCTTAAACAGTCCTTCACTCCTAAAAGCAAGAGTTTTGAGAAGGCCCGTGGATGCGAGGTTTCTTGAGCAACATTGGCATAATGGCTGCATTGTGGGGTACTTGCTGGGACGTCACCCTTCGACCCAAATTTGACTCTACCTTGCGCAGGTCAGATGTGCTAGTTACGGATGTTTGCCTTGGTGGGATATTATACCGGCCCTTTGCAATTGAGTGGGATCAGGTCCGTCCTGCCCGAGCTTAGGTTTTGGTCTCAAACATAATCCCAAGCTCAACGCAGCCCCAAGCAAACCTTGCTTAATCAGCAGTTACCCCATTGGATCTTTAAGCTAAGTGGCCCACGTGGGGCAAGTCTGGTCCAGTTATGCTGTGTGGGCATCCAGTACCGAAGAATGGAGCACGTAGCCAATTTTCTCTTATATGGATTGGAACGCATATGGATCCCACATGAGTCATATGAAAGAGTTGGGAAAAATATGAAAATGGGAAAAAGTTGGGGTGAGTAGTGTTATCCTGGTACAAATATAAAAAAAAAAAAAAAAAAAAAAGAACAAAAAGAAAAAGAAATTAAAAAAAAAAAAAAAACGGTTTGGTTCATCTTTGTCCCCTCTCTCTTTTTTCATTTTTATTTTTTTGTTGGACTAGTTTAAGATGGCTTGAAATTCCTTCATTTAAATTTACTCTTTCCTCTCTCTCTTTCTTTTTTTTTTTTTTTTTTTTTTTTTTGTTGGTGAAGGGAAAAAGAGATAAGAGAAGATGAGTAGAGTGACTGATTGACCCTAGTAGTGCTCGACTTATTTGGGACTGATTTGTGTAGATCTGCGATGTCAAAAACACGTCAAATTCTTTGAGTAAATGTAGAATATATAGCAATCATAATGGGAGGCTCCCCACAAAAATCATGGCAAGGAGGTCATATAGTTTATAAGTTGATCAATTTTCCATATGACTCCACTTTTTTCACTTGGATGCTGCAATTTTCGATATAAATAAGTTGGGTAAGAATGTAGCCTCTATTTCTTTAATCAAATAGATCTTGTATACTTCGATTTCTTTTCACACTACATGGCCTCCTCCATTACAATGAGATGTCAAGATGTTGATATTCATGTCTTTCGTCCTTTCTTCCTCCCAAGACGTCGAATCCACATCTCAGCTTGATATATGCTACATATGTTTTCTCGTTATTATACATACGTCTATATATATATATATATAATTATGTATATTTGTTTCCAAAGTTAGGTCCCCAATTGCTTTCATAGTATTTGATGAAAGTTATTTAAAAAAAAGAAGGAAAAAAAAGAAAAAGAAAAAGAAAAAGTAATGGCCCAAAAAAATTGTATACATTTTGTGCACAGATGTTTCTCAAATCCTATTAGGATTGATACTTGTATATGATGGTTATTGGAATTGAAAGGAATTGGTACTATGAATTGATACTTACATATGATGGTTATTGTAATTGAAATGAATTGGAACTATGAGTAGTACATGTAGTTGGTACTTTCTTTTTTCTTTTCATCTTGTTTACTTTGGCAAAATTCCCTGTCCTTGTGCATAAAAATGGTTTAAAGTGTACATTTCTTTTCTTATTTGTCTTGCTGAATGCTTTGAGATTCATAGATGTCCATTTAGCCCAATAGTGTACTTGATCATGATTGGATTGGATTGGAGTACTTGGATTTGATCATCACTTGATAATTTAAACATTAGATTTCTCATCAATTCTTTGTTATTATCAAAATTTCAGATATGTACTTGGTTGAACATTTTAGGTTTAACAATCCTAATACCTTATAATTGGGAATGACTGAAATTCCCTTCATATGGAAAGGAAAATGTGTGACAGGCACCCAATCCAGTTCTTCCAATTGCAACAAGAAACTTATTTTGCCTTTTTTGGTTTACTAACCTTGGATAAGAATTTTGTTGATTTGGAATTAATTTAACTAGTGTGTATTTGACTTTTATTTCATTTTTTCTTATATTTTGTCATGAATCCTAAAAAAAAGAAAATAAAAATTTTAAAATTTTAAAAAATTTCCTCTAAAACTGGTGTTGCTAACACTGCTTTTAAAATAACCAAAAGCAGCCGCTTTTAATATAACTGAAAGCGGTGTTGACAACACTACTTTTAATTTTTTTTTAACAACCTTCGCCAAGAATTATGTTGATCTGGAATTGATTTAACTAGCATGTATTTTGACTTTTATTTCATTTTTTATTCTTTTTCGTAATGGCTCCCTTAAAAAAAAAAAAAATAAATAAATAAAATAAAAACCTCTAAAAGTGGTCTTGATAACATCGCTTTTAATATAACTAAAAGCGCTGGTGCTAACACCGCTTTCAATATAACTTAAACCGGTGTTAATAACACCGCTTTTAATTTTTAATTTTTTTAAAATTTTTTTAACAATATCCGTAGACAAGAATTATATTTTGGAATTAATTTAACTAGCATGTATTTGACTTTTATTTCATTGTTTCTTATTTTTCATCATGGCTCCTTAAAAAAAAAATTGCTCTAAAATTCTTTTAATTTTTTTTTTCCCCAATATATTTACCCTTTGTTTGGTTTGCGGAACATGTGAGGGAAAGGAAAAAAAAAAATAAAAATGAAGGATTCTATTTTTCCCCGTTTGGTTGTAATGGAAAGTGAGGAAAAAAAAATAAAAATGAAGGATTCTATTTTCTCCCGTTTGGTTGTAATGGGAAGTGAGGTAAAAAAAAAAAGTGAGATGGAAAAGAGGGCAGAAAATTCTAATAAAACTTTTCCTTTCAAAAATGTGAGGAAGGTTTAATTGACCTCAATTCCATATTTTCACCCATGTCCTACTGTGGACCACTCTTTAATAAGGGCTTGGCCATGCAATTGTAAATTGAACTGAATTGAGTTTGATTGGAATAATAAATTGCTTCCGCTTTAATCGTTAAATTAATGAGTCCGAAAAATAAATTCAAACTTTGCTCATTTCTCTTACAAACTAAACAAACTTCATATAAAAAAAAAAAAGTTGTTCTCAAGTTATTTGATCATTTAAAGTATTAATGAGCTTAATTAACATAATAATACTTTAATATAGATTAATTCTATCGATTGTCACAAAAAAAAAAAAAAAAAAGAAGAAGAAGAAGAAGAAGAAGAAGAAGGAATTGCTCTAACATTGGGTGGTTCACCAGATGAATTTGAAGGTGATTAAGAGCCGGAGATCCATTTTGGGTGGCGCATCTAATAGGTTACCCAAATGTATCCGAGAGCAAATGGCCAAGACATTCAAATGCAATAGAATGTACTAATGTAGGGATTTATGTATAATAGAATTATACTTGAGTACTCAATATATTAGTATTTTAATCTTTTGGTACTAGATTTTTATTTTTTTATTTTTTATTGAGGTTATGTCCAGAATTGCCTTATTACATAAAGCTAGAGTCCGACTACCTAGCATAATGATATTGTGATGACAAACTATCCACTCTTCCTAATACCCGAGCACAAGCCGGATAACCTTTCCGAAATGCGAAGCTGTGTACAATACATGTCTGAAAAACAATGATGCATGCATAGAAGTAGTGGGCATGCAGGAGTAAGGGGACCGAGAATCCAATAAAGAATGAGAAGTAGAAAAAGACAAAAACAAATAATGATTAAAATGAGTATATAGGGAAGATTTATGTGTCACATCACAGAATCCAATGTTACAAATCGAAACCCCCAAGTGATCATATGAGCATTCTTAGGACGGTTGGTGATATGCTGGAGACAGTCGTCGGCTCGTCCCATAGAAGTCCCGAAACAATGATTCAAAATTGAGAGCCCATCCCAAGGATCCAAATTTATAGGATATTCTCGTAGAATATCTGTCTATACTCCCCTTCATAAAATAAAATTACTACTTGGAATATGTTGGATCAAAACAGACGCAACACATAGTAAACAACACAAATCCAAAGTCAACCACGAATTAATTATAAGAAATTGAAAATAAAAAATAAATAAAAGGGCAACACAAGAAGAGTTTCATACTCATGTCAAATGACCCAAGTCACCTTCACTTGAATCTCCCCGTACTTGCCAGAAATATTCTCCTCGGTTGTACCAGAAGGTTGAGCAGGAAACTCTGCAATGCCCTTAGCAATCTCATCGAATAAAGAATCAAACAGATTGGCCTCAACTATAAGAGAAGAGCCGCATTGCACGGAGACTATCGATCTTGACAAGGGAATGATCTGCCCAGGCTTTACAATGATGTCTTCATCTGCAGGGCCGGCCCTGACTTTTTGGAGGCCCCAAGCGAGCTCAAAAAATGAGGTCCCTTATACTAATTCACACACCAAAAAAATAAATAAATTTGGTGATTTTCTTTCTTTTTCCTATGTTTTCTCAATAACTAAACGGTACAAACAAAGCATTCAATAATAAAAAAATAAAAAAAAAAATTTCATGTGCAACTACAACAGTACAAACAAAACATTTAACAAAAGGAAAAAATAAAAAAAAGAAAGAAAGAAAGAAAGAAAGAAAAAAGATTTAAAAGAGATTGAGTGAAAGACAAAAAAATTTAATACGAAATAATACCTTAGAGACAGAGGCGAGAAAGAGAGAGAGGCGTGAGAGAGAGAGAAGCTGTGAAGGGAGACCGGGAGAGAGGTCTGACTTCTAAGGTAAGCCATAAAGGGTAAAAGGGGAGTGAGGGATTGAGGCTGAGAGAAGACACGTTTTTTTTTTTTTACGTTTTGACTTTTGTAGATCTGAGATTCCCCCTTTTAATTTTTGTTTGGGTTTTAAACTCTTTGAACTGTTGGACTTGGGCCCTTACATTTTTTTTTTCTTTTAGGCTAACCCAATACCAGTTACTACATTTGGTGTTGGGGCCCCTTTTTTTACCCAAAAGAGTGGTGCCCTAAGCAACCACATTGATAAATTCTATTCAGGCCGGCCTGGCCGGCTATCTAGCTAAAAGAAATCAAGAATCAGGATATTGTGGCAGACTGAATCTATCTTGATATTGTTAGGATCCATCAGATACTAATGAGCAGCAATATATTTATTGGCATTTCTATCTTCATATTCTTCTGAGGTGGTGCATTTAAACATGCCTTCTGTCTGCTTTGGAGATGTGCGTGAAACTTAGTAGCTCTATTGCTTATAGTTGTGATAGGGTCACTGAGAAGAGGTGAATCCTTGTTATATTGGGTGATCTGGGAACCAGGATTCATGATTCAAACTTCTGTTTGTTTCTCTGTAGTTCAAATTTAAAATGCAGAAGCCAGAGAAGTCACAGATTGTCCCACTAGTGACATAATGCTGGTTCTATTTTCTACTATATAGGTATGTACTCTGTCTTATCTTTCACACAGCTTGTCTTGTGCCAGAGAAAGGGGGATGTGCTAGGTAGATGGCCAACACAAAAAAATCCATATTCATATAGTCAATCCCAATTAGTTGGGATTAGGGCTTTGCCAAGTCGAGTTGCATTGTTCTGTGTCGTAAGTTTCTTGAAATACTTATTTTTTACAGTTATTTTAATTAGAGGAACATCCCTTTGATAATCATAAAACAGCACCTGAATGCAAGCAGAGAATTGTTGAGGTAATTTAATTTCGCTCTGGTTTTTTCTTGTCCCATGTGTGCATGGCTATTTGTATTGAACTCGAAAGTTTAGAATTGATTCTTTTACACAAATCTTACCTTTTTTGTTCTTTTTTATGTTATTTTATTTTTATTTTTTTTTCCGGGGAGGGGTGGAATATAAAGTTAATTCAAACTTCCTATGTACAAAACCTACACAAGTGGGTTTTAAATTGATAGATCTAAGTGCGATCTGAATATGCTGACTCTAGGCACTTAGGAGACGAATTTTCTTATACCTCATCTATTCTTACATATATTATAATATTTTTTCTAAGTTAATCTCACTTCAAGCTAGAATCCCATCACACCCCTGAAAAGCTGTTAGTGAGACTCTAAATTCCTTGAAATTCTTTGATTGGGAAGGGAGTTAAATATACTATTGGGCATTTAGGCCACATTGAAAGTGGTACCTCTACACCTCTACATTCTACAAGCTAATGGTTGAATATTTTCGTAATTGGGTTTTTGCTGACTCGTAAGTTTTGATTGTTCAAGACTTACATGACATTTCAAGACAATATCTGGGTGCTTTTCAATAATTGCCAATTCAAGGGGTTATGGGCTTCTTAGATGTTTTCTGAAATCATTTGCAAACATTATTCTAGGAATAGTCAAACTGTACTTTAGCCTGCAGATTTATAGTCCAAACCCATAGAGTACAGTTCAAATATATTGTGGAAGAAATCTTAACAAACTTGTGCTGAAGATTGATTAGTCAGTCCAAGTATATTACGATATTTTATGCTAAAATTTTGCTATACTTCTTTAAAAAATTGGTGAATTGTAGTTCTTCTTTAAGTGCTTTAGATAATTGGGTCAAACCTATTATTGAGTAGACCTTTCTCCAATCTATTCTTTTCTTTTACTTGTCTTTGGAGAAAGGTGAAATGTTTGGTTTTTATGAACCCACATTTGCCACTCCTCCCATTATGCCTTTTTACTTTGCCAAATCCTGGAAATGTGCTGATTAAGTTGAGGTGTAGAAATATAATTGTTCTCTAGATAGAAACCTGACTTCATCTAATAAAAACTTAGATCTTGGGTATCGTGATATATATATTAGCATGGGGAAATGGTGCTTTAATTTTTGGTTGACATGATAAAAAAAATAAAAATTCATTTATGATTATCAAAATATTTGGCATCTTGTAAATTTAGGACCTTATTTTATTTTGGATAGCTGACAACTTAATTTGCTAAATTTGGAAGCTTTTTTCATTGGTGGGTTGGATACTTCATTTCTAACGAATTCTACCAGACTGAATGATACTCACTTAATGATATAGAAAGAGTTTAGCTTGTTTTGTCCTGTGATGATTATGTTCCAATCATTCTTTCTCCATGTCATGTGATTTAGGGCTTGTGCTTGGGAAGCAATGATTTGGATTGAAAGTAAGAAGCTTGTCAGTCATTCTTCTCAATGAATTTAAGGGGAAGTACTCCAAAGCAATGTAAGAAAGGTATCATGGGAGATCTTGGCACTGGAAGCTTGGACATTTGAAGCTTTTAGAGATGAGTATTTTGACTTTTGTCTAGTAAATACTTTTGAGAGATTAAATAAAGACAATCTATGCTCAAGTTTTGTTAACTTAAAGAATGCCAATTTTAAGTTGTTTTAATGGTCTTTTACAGAACATTTTAGAATGCCATACTCCATGCCTTTACCTTTTGATGTGGTTTGCCTTCTGTGTGGAAATATCTCTGAACCGAGGTTGCAGCTCGGGATGGAAGGTTCAGACCTGAAACGCTGACACGTGGCGAAGACTATTCAACCAAGCCAACCACAACGTACGTGATTCACCTCCCACGATCCAGCTCGGGTCAAGGAGTTAAATCACGCCATTTGACACGTGGCTAATACCACACGATAGGACCTGCAGCAGATCACGTGATCTCCCAGCTCGGGACCTTACTCTCATCTCGGGATACCTGTCCTATGACTCACACTACAATCCAAATCTTACTACAGTCCAAAACTGTCACAGCAGCTGTAATTCCTGACACAGCGGTTGCTAGAAACCATGGTTCCATGACCAACCATGATCAACAAACCATGGTCAGACGGTTATGGGTAAACCATGGTCAGATCTGACCTAACCAAGGCAGTTATCTGACCTCACATGGTCAGTCCGTACAGGTGGGTATAAAGAGAATACGATACAGCCTAATTTGGTAAGCTACAGTACCCTAATTCTCTAAAATTCATCTTCTTCCTTGCCTCATTCTTCCTAGTACAGCTTTCTGACTTAAGCTTCGGAGAGGGCACGGCCAAAACCCACCTTGGCCTACCCTCTGACCCATTTTCCAAGCTTGTGATTGCAGGTCCAGGTGAGAGAGCAAGCTCCATCATCAACACATAGTTCGGGGCGCAGATTTTACCCCGTACACCTTCCAATGCTATATTTTATTTGGGGAATTTGTGGGTTAAGGGTAAGTAAGTACACATCAATACAAATGTCTACATTACATAACAAGTGGGAATAAATCCATCCCTAGTGCTAAAATCATTTAGTAGTTGTCAAGAATGTCCTTAATGTAATTAATAAATAATTAAAAATCTATACCATGCTTGTTGAACAAGCTAGACCCCAGACCAGGGGAAATACAAACGAGAAAAGTTGAAAAGACCTAGAAAGCTAGCAAAAACAATACAAAAAAAAAAAAAAGGTTAAAAAGAACGCAAATAGCATAGAGGATATTTCAATATATATATATATATTAGCAAGATTATAAGGAAAACAAAGAGAAAATAGGAGGAAACCATCTTACTGCTTGAAACTTGTTTTTTCATCGGCATTACAACTTGAAAATTAGGTGCCTTTGTTTGTTGGGTTTCAGTGGTTGAAGAGGCTTAGGTGGAGTTGTGTTGCGAGACGATGATGAAGAGAAAGGATGGGGTTCGATGGTGGGATGGTTGTTGTTGTTTGGTGAGGCTGGTAAAAAGTGGAGGTGGTTAATAGCGGACTGGTATCAACGAAAACTGACGTTGAAGTAGAGTGAATGTCGATGAGCCGTGCTCGAACAAGATGGCCTTTAAAGAACTCACCGCACTCAGTATCTCTCACTCACCTCCTCTCTTTCTCTCATGTTCTCTCTCTCTAAGCCTATTCTTTCTTCCCAAAACCCCAAAATGTGTGTTTGTGTAGTGGCTGGTAAAAAGTGGAGGTGGGTAATGGCGAACTAGTTTCAACGAAAACTGACGTTGAAGCTAAGTAAACGTCTACGAGCCTTGCTCGGAGAAGACAGCCTCCGAAGAACACTCAGTATCTCTCACTCACCTCCTTTCTTTCTCTTTCTCTTTCTTTTTCTTTCTCTAAGCCTATTCTCTCTTCCCAAAACCCAAAATGTGTGTTTGTTTTGTGAGGCTGGTAAAAGTGGAGGTGGGTAATGGCGAACTAGTTTCGACGAAAATTGACGTTGAAGTTGAGTAAACGCCGTCGGGCCTTGCTCGGAGAAGACGGCCTCCGAAGAACACTCAGTATCTCTCACTCACCTCCTCTCTTTCTCTCATGCTTCTTTCTCTGTCTAAGCCTATTATCTCTTCCCAAAACCCAAAATTGTGTGTTTATCTGGTGAGGTTGGTAAAAAGTGGAGGAAGGTAATGGTGGACTGGTTTCGACAAAAACTGACGTTGAAGTTGAGTAAACGCTGGCATAATCTGACATAGGTCAACAAACGCTTTTTTCACCTCTTCCTTGGTCTTTGTATCAATTTTTAACATCTTACAAAGCCTATCGCCAAGTTCCAAATCGTACCCCATATGAATCCAAAACAAGGCTTTAAAAAGGGTTTTCCATTCGTTTACGATATCTCCAAAAATTATCAAGGAGAGTAGCTCCCACTTCAGCCTTACCACTGAGGTGCACCAAGATCGACTCAAATCTGATTGCCTCTGGAAACGATAAAAGTAAGAAAGGCTTTGGCCTTTTTAGCTAAAGTTGGATCTTTATTCCACAGGTCAAATATGGAATCATTTAACTGCATTTTCCCAAGTTGGACTCGAGCCTTGTCACCACTTTAAGCTTTTTCCAAGGATACATAAGTATCCATCAAACCTATGAATTCTGAGTTTGGAATTCTGTGCAACTCAGGATTGTCTACTTTGGGGATAGCTCCTAACTTAAACCACTTTTCACCTAGTAGTTTATAACCAATTAAGTAAAGGTCGTGACATTTTATCCAAAGTGTCACTTCTTTAGTCGATTTATCAGTCTTTAGAGTCAAATGAAAATATTCATCTCTGTTAGGTCCAAGAACTAGAAGAGTCTTTAAGATATATGTACTCACCAGCTTGTTGTGTAAGAAGTCAATCAATTTTTTGTAGGCTTTCCATTTTCTCTTTGGTGCCGAACTTCCTTCTTCCTCCACTATCTCTTCTTCGACGTCAAATATTGCAACGAATTTTGGTGGCTTTATCTTTGGCTTAGACATTTCTGCACTAGGAGAGGAAACAATATTATGCTCTGAATTCTGCATGCTAAAGGAAAATTACCTTATAGTGATCATTTCCAACAAAAGGGTACAAATGGATTGTCAACTTGCAAAATTGCAAAAGATAAAGCCAAATATCTTTTGTTGAAAATGATCACCACAAGGTAATTTTCCTTTGGCATGCAGAACTCAGAGTATAATATTGTTTGCTCTTCTGGTGTAGAAATGTCTAAGCCAAAGATAAAGCCACCAAAATTTGTTGCAACATTTGACGTCTAAGAAGAGATAGTGGAGGAAAAAGGAAGTTCGGCCCCAAAGAGAGAATGGAAAGCCTACTAAAAACATGATTGACTTCTTACGCAACAAGCTAGTGAGTACACATATCTTAAAGACTCTTCTAATTCTTGGACCGGACAAAGATGAATATTTTCATTTGACTCTAAGGACTGATAAATCAACTATAGAAGTGACATTTTGGATACAATGTCACAACCTTTACTTAATTGATTATAAACTACTAGGTGAAAAGTGGTTTGAGTTAGGAGCTATCCCAGAATAGACAAGCCTGAGTTGCACATAATTCCAAACTCGGAATTCATTGGTTTGATGGATACTTATGTATCCTTGGAAAAAGCTTACGGTGGTGACAAGGCTCGAGTCCAACTTGGGAAAATGCAGTTAAATGATTCCATATTTCACCTGTGGAATAAGGATCCATCTTCAGCTAAAAAGGCCAAGGCTTTTCTTACTTTTATCCTTATGTTTCCGGAGGCAATCAGATTTGAGTCGATCTTGGTGTACCTCAGTGGTAAGGTTGAAGTGGGAGCTACTCTCCCTGATAATTTCGGAGATATCGTAAATGAATGGAAAACCTTTTCTAAAGCCTTGTTTTGGATTCATATGGGGTATAGTTTGGAACTTGGCGATAGGCTTTGTAAGATGTTAAAAGTTGATACAAAGACCAAGGAAGAGGCCAAAAAAGCGTTTGTCGACGTACGTCAGATTGTGCCGGTGTTTACTTAACTTCAACGTCAATTTTCGTCGAAACCAATCCGCCATTACCCACCTCCACTTTTTACCAGACAAACACATATTTTGGGTTTTGGGAAGAGAGAATAGGCTTAGAGAGAGAAAGAGCATGAGAGAAAGAGAGGAGGTGAGTGAGAGATACTGAGTGTTCTTCGGAGGCCGTCTTCTCTGAGCAAGGCTCGTCGGCGTTTACTCAACTTCAACTGTTAGTTTTTGTCAAAACCAGTTCGCTATTACCCACCTCCACTTTTTACCAGTCTCACCAGACAAACACACATTTTGGGTTTTGGGAAGAGAGAATAGGCTAAGACAGAGAAAGAGCATGAGAAAAAGAGAGGAGCTGAGTGAGAGATACTAAGTGTTCTTCGAAGGTCGTCTTCTATGAGCAAGGCTTGCCAGCATTTACTTAGCTTCAACGTTAGTTTTTGTCGAAACCAGTTCACCATTAGCCACCTCCACTTTTTACCAGCCACTAGACAAACACACATTTTGGGGTTTTGGGAAGAGAGAATAGGCTTAGAGAGCGCATGAGAGAATGAGAGGAGGTGAGTGAGGGATATTGAGTGCGGTGTGTTCTTCAAAGGTCATCTTGTCCGAGCACGGACTCGTCAACATTCACTCTACTTTAACATCAGTTTTCGTCGAAATCAGTTCGTCATTACCCACCTCCACTTTTTACAAGTCTCACCAGACAACACCAACCATCCCACCATCGAACCCCATCCTTTCTCTTCATCATCGTCTCGCAACACAACTCCACCTAAGCCTCTTCAACCACTAAAACCCAACAAACTAAGGCACCTAATTTTCAAGCAGTAATGCCGATGCAAAAACAAGTTCCAAGCAGTAAGAAGGTTTCCCCTTATTTTCTATTTGTTTTCCTTATAATCTTGCATATATCTATAACGTATACTAAAAGGGAGAACGGACTTACACTGTTCACTTTCGTTCGGTTTTTTCGTTCGGTTACTGTTCACGGACAAAACGCATCCTCCCAAAGAATGAAACGACGTTGAATTCCCCCTCAGTGAGACAAAAGGCAGCCCTTCGTTCGGTTACTGTTCATAGACAAAACGCATGTCTTCAAAGAATGAAACGGCACTGGCTTCATTTTGGGAGAGCCTTTCTCTCACTGTTCATAGCATAAAACGCGCCCCCGAAAGAGTGAAACGACGCTTAATTCCTGTTTGGGTAGCCTTGATTCAGAAAAACGTTGTCGTTTTGAGAGCCTCTCAGCCTTCAGATGCCATGTGATCCCTCGATTGTTGAGTGTCCTTTGCAGCAGCTTCACTTTGTGATTTGTGAAGGGCGGTGGATCGCTGCGATTCAACCAGCTCTCAGAGATTCGTCCACTGGTTGTGGGTTTGTCGGGTAGATCCCGTGCTTCTTGTACGAGATTTGGAGTTGGGTGGTTTTGATTCAAGCGTTGGAAGCGAAAGTGGTGTGCTCTTTTCCCCTTTTCTTTGCCTAGGTTGGTTCAGCGGTGAGGTATGGTGTTTTTGACCTGTTTATTGTTGTGTGCATCGTTATTTCCGTCCATTTATTGGTTGTTATTTGTGTTTCTTCTGTTCTAGAGTGTGTATTCTGATCTGGATATTAGGGGTGTTAATGGTTCTGGTTAAAACCGAGAACCAAACCAAATCAAACTGAACCGAGCGGTTTGGTTTGGTTTTTTTGTCATTAGGTTTGGTTATGGTTTTAATTTTAGAAAACCGAACTCAATTGGTTTGGTTTTGGTTTTCAATTTTAAAAAACCAAACCAAACCGAAAAACCGAAAAAAACCGAAATATATATATATATATATATATATATATATATATATATATATAAACTTAAAGTTTGTAAATTCCCAATTCTAATAAGGGTAAAATAGGTAATGGACTTATTTTTGTTGATTTTAAGTTTCTTATTGTTTTCTCTTTTTTAGATTGGCATGTATTAAACTAGTTATAAATTTTGTGTATGATATATGTCAATATGTTTCTATTTTGATACAATGTTTGTTTTTTTAGTTGCTAATGTAATGCTTTTATTAAAAATGTTTTTATTTGGAGTTTGGCATGTCATTTTTTTTATTTTCAATTATTTGTTGTTACTTGATAGGTTAAAACCAAAACCGAACCGAACCAAACCGAAATATAATGGTTTGGTTTGGTTTGGTTTTTTTATAGTATGGTTTGGTTTTGGTTTGGAAGGAAAAAAACCGAAGTATAATGGTTTGGTTTGAAATCTCCCCTAAAACCGAACCAAACCGAACCATTAACACCCCTACTGGATATTGTTTTTTTTATCGTTTTGTATGTTTTGAATACGAGAAAAACCTTTTTTTTAATTTGATTTTTGACCTGGGTTTAGTTGTATTATCAATTTTCTGCGGTTGATATCTTTTGCTGCATGGAACATTTGAATTTGATGCGAATCCTGATATGGGTTTTGTTTAGTTATTGTTTTTGAGGGATATATTTCTTTCTGTGCATGAAAAATTTGTATTTTTTTTTTTTTACTGTCAATTTTTGAACCAATTTCTCTTCTATTTAATTTTAGGATCTTCGTTTCAGCTTACTTTTTGAGGTTTTAGTTGGATAAAGAGCTTTGTGATCAAAGCTTGGATGTCTGACAGCGATGGTCCTCTCTGTGCAAGTTTGTGCTCATTTTTCTTTTCGAGTTAATTTGAAGTTGAAGTTGCTGTTCTTGAGACTTGATAATGGAGGTTTCTATTCATTACGTAATTTGTTATTTTTGATTCTTATTTATAATTTGGTGATTTAACACAAGCAATTAGTATATACAAGCGAGGCAATGTTTTATATATATATATATAACCCTTGAGTCACACAATATCACCCCACCCAGCGACCACCATTTGGAGATTAAATGCTGCAAGCCCTCAGAAATCAACTCAAAGGCTGATGTTGTGTGACTCAAGGGTAATTTCATCACCTACAGTCTTCTACATTTATTCAACTCAAAGCCCTGCAACCCTCTTTGATGCTGTCCAACTTGTGCCGGAGAATGAGTTGGGTCAAAGTATTGGTGAATTGTCTGAAAGATTTTATGTCGATCCTATTGCTTCTGCTTCAATTGCACAGGTATCTCTCTACTCATGAAATCTCTGCCCAACTGCACCTACAATTAGATAAAGAATGCTCATCATAATGATACGGATCCTATAGGTTTGAAGAATTTTTATTACATATCCTATTTTTTTATAACGTATCCTATTAGTTTTAAGCATTTTCATTACATCCACTGTTACTTGTCAAAATAAATAAAATAAAAAAAAAGAAGAAATTCAAATCATGACCAGCACTAAATGATCATGATGAGCAATATGAATTGGAAAGATTTGTTAATATTCTATGCAAGTAATTCTGCCATGATTTTAAACTTAGAGAGTTGAGTTAATTTGAGATCAGACACATGAATTTCTTGAGCCTTGAGGGAGTAATGTAGTGGTGTTATTTGTCCTTACACAATTTCTCTATGTGCACCAATTTCCCTCTATATTTTTCTTTATCATTTTGTTCTTTGTAGGAGTCGCTATTCAGTAGGGGAGCAATATACTTGAAACGGTATTATTGTGCAGCGGTGTGAGACCAGTACCACCAGAAAAAGGAATCTTCCCGTTGGATCACATGCATGAATGTGACCTGGTAGGATTACTTCATAAATTTTCGTTGGAGAGTTGAATGTCATTTACCTTAAGTTGAAGAAAGAAGTTCTTGAAAGTTGTTTGTGTCTGAAATGCTCAATGTTATGTTTTTGAAATTTCTTCTGATATTTGTTATTTCTTGCTTTTTTTATTGGCTTTGATTCAGGAAAAGAAGGATTACATCAATTGTATCAAGTCTTCTGGCCATAAATCTGAACAATGTAGGCTCTTCTCAAAAAAGTATCTGGAATGTTGCATTGGAAAAGTTAGTGAGTTTGCTGAGTTTTGCTTAAATTTTTTCTTGCATTTGCATGTGCTTCTATGTAAGATAGTGCAGCTTAGTTTTATTTAAAGTTTCATTTATCTTTTAGCTTCTGAAATTGGGGGAAAAGGTACATTTATGAAGGAGGTTGATGTATATTAGGACCTAATATGTATTCCAATCAACCTCACCGGCAGGGATAATAAGCTGTTCTGTTAAAGGACTTAATTCTTTTCAATGACCTTTTATCTCTCATTACCAAGAATAATAAAGAAGTCGCATCTGGTAAGAGAAAATGGAGATATTGATGGGTGCACCAGTGAACAGTATAACTGATTTGTAATTCACTGACCTCAAATATTATTTTGCATTCAAGATTTCAATAGGGATACATGATGAAGAGTTTATGTTTAGGGGCATGACCTTCTCGCAAAACAGTGTCATGAGGCGAAGTCAATAAAATGGAACATTGCTTAAATATTTGGGTTTGCCATAAGTTGCTCTGGGTTGTAGTGCTAAGATGGAAGCAATGGATTTGTTTTTTTAGGCCTCAGCTGGATTGACATAGTTTTAGATAGATTAGCCTAAAAAAAAAACTTGGTTTAGAATAAGAGCTGCAAGCTTGCAACAGAATAATCTTATGAGCAGAATAGTATATGGCTCTTGGCTGAATCAATCAAAAATGTTTTACTACTCCGTATATGATAATTGCATGTATGATCCCATAATTTGATGAACATTTTTTTGAGGTTTAATACCTATAACTTCGTTTTATCTAGCAGTAATGTTGCTTACTATTTTTTTTTTACTCCCTTTTTGGGCACCTAGATTGATAAAATGATTCAAATTTCCTATTTCTGTTCTATATATTATTATTGGTTAAAAAAAGAAAAAAAAAAAACAGAAAAAAGCACGCGGACACGCTTTATTCAGGCCCCTTAATAGTGGAACTGCCTACATTAATCAAAGGTAAACATGTTATAAAAACACAGCATTTTAGTAAAAGCTTTTTAAAAAATAATTTTTTTAAAAAAAAAAAAGAAAAAAAAAAAGGGCTATTACCCAGTGTTGGTCTAGCTACGCAGGTTCTTGGAAGAGGTGAGCTGGACATGGTCCTAACCTTTGGTTTTTTAAGTAGAAAGTGGCCGCTCTCAACACTTCCACATATGCCTTCGTGCTTAGTAGCCTGAGACTTTTACCATTGCAAGCCCCTATTTTAGTAGAGCTTATGATATAAAATTCACTGTTGGAGGGGATGGATGGATTTGTTTTCAAAAGTGTGATTTGCTTATAGCTTGTCCCAGGTGAGGACAATGATAGAAGTTTCTCTTTCCTATTACTAAACAAAACACATTACAAACTTCTGTTGACAGATTTATAGTGTGTACTGGTGCTGTCTTTTACCCCCATCATGTGCTTGTTTGTAAAAAAATTTGTCTGAGTTAGTGGTGACTGTTGAAGAGTTTTAGAGCTTAGTTCACACCCATCCCCTTTGCTAGAGGCAATTTCTTTGATGTAACAGAACCTCACATGCATGCTACATGACAATATGTACAGTTGAACTTTGAACTAGATACAAGGATTGTTATTTAAGAAATCCTAAACTCAAATCCTATTGGTTTGTCAAAATCATTGATTTCAGAATGACCTCACTGTTGTTTGCTGCCAAATGGAAGGAACTTTAGAAGCTAATTTTATGCTCTTCTTTTTTTCTTTTCTTTTTTTCATTCATATTATAGAAAATGAGCATATGTTTCCCCTGTGTCTTACTGTCTTTTAACCAGTAAAGTATATTTATTTCATATCATTAATCTTTTTGCAATCATACAGGAACTTGATGGCAAAGCAAGACATGGCAGAACTCGGATTTGCAAAGGAATGTGAAGTGGAAAATTCTGAAGAGAAGAACAACAAACAGATTGATAACTGAAGCACATAACCGCTGGATTTTGATAGTATGGTTATGGCCATGTGAAGTTGTATGAGCTTGCCCACTGAATTAATTTTTACGTATTTGTACATTTATTGGGGATTTTCTTCAACATGATCGGCATACTTCTTCCTATGAAAACACATGCAAAGAAATTAGAAACTAGAGCATTAAGGATTTCCTATTTTTTCATGACTAACAATGGTGGAATAAGGTACTGCCCAGCAAATAGCAATACTGTCATTGTTTTTGTACCACATTGATCAGTTGTCATCTTTTTTATTTTATATTTTTTTTGAAGAGCAGTTGTCATCTATTAAAAATGTTGACATTAGAATTTTATAGCATTAGAATTTCTTCTTTCTAAGAACACATTTCTGAGAATAGTTTTCAGGGTATACGGCCAAAAGGGCCTTTAGTGTTTGAAACTGAAATGCTCTCATATATGACTCATTTTATGTTTTCTTACAGATTAACACATGCAATGGTTTCTATTGTGATACCTTTTTGGCCAAACAATCTGAAAAGTCCAAAATGTGGACTGAAAACTGGACTGGATGGTGGGTCTCTTGTTTTACGATTCTTTCCCTTTCTTTTTGGGAATAGATTTATGTTAATTTGTTGGACACAATCAATGCATTTGAATATTCTTGTAGGTTCAAGGGGTGGGGTGGTAAAGACAGCCATAGAATTGCTGAAGATGTGGCATTTTCTGTTGCACGCTTCTTCCAAGCCGGTTGAGTCTTCAACAACTACTATATAGTTAGTCTTATTTCAATTTCCTTTCATTACTCTTTGCATTAATAAGTTTTAGATTGACATTTTATCTTCGAGTGCTTACTATTATTTTTCGTTAATTTCAGTGTCATGGAGGAACCAACTTTGGACGCACAGCAGGAGCCCTATATTACAACTTCTTATGATTATGATGCACCACTTGATGAACATGGTAATCAAAGAGCTATTTAATTCTATGCTATATTAGAAAATCAGAGAAACGGTATGAATGATTTAATCCTATTTTCATGGTCATTTATGTGTTGAATATTGCCTCATTATTGTTACCTCTATTGAGAATGTGCCTAATATATTAAAATTTTCAGGGAATTTAAATCAGCCCAAATGGTGACATCTTAAGCATCTCCATGAAGCCATTAAATCAGTGCAGAATGTTCTCAGCAATAGCATTTGCATAGAGCTATATTTGTTGATCTGAAACCAACTGTCATTGATGAAGTTAGGATTGGGACTTACCTAACATATTTTCCACCCCGAATGACTAATTTCTGGCAAGGAACACGCTGCTAATAATTTAGGGAGAGGGCATTACAGAGGTGAATTTATTTATTTTTAATTACTCCCTCCGTCCCACTAAGATAGGCCAATTTTGCTATGTTTTTTGGGTATCCAAATGTTTGTCCACTTTGAAAAGTCAAATCATAATTTTTTTAGTGTCAGTTAAGAAAAATTTAGACTGAGAATTACACATAATTATATCAAATGGTCAAGTTTCTTATTGTCATAAAATATGTGATCTTGTAAACAAACAGTATGTATGCATGGCTTCTGCACCTTGTTGTTGGGCCTGTGTTTGATCTAAATTATTATGTGGAAGGTGTCTATGAATATGTTTGTGATGGGCAGATCTGTTTGTATTTTCATCATTTGTTGTAGACCTGATAGCGGTATTTGCTAAATGGGATATAAAGCATGTTGTGTGACTTCATGTTTTTTTTTCGCTGTTCACATCCTTACTTTGTCTTCCTTTTGTTGTTTCAAAAATTCAATCCAAAAATCGAGCTTTTGAACTCAAAACTATTGCTCAGATTGAATTTGGTTTTGGGTGTCGTATTTAATCCAAGTATATGTCACATGGACCCTTTGCTAGCATTGGAAACAGGTACACCCAATTTAATTCATCTTATTTTAGTTTTGAATTTCTACATTTTTTCTCTGTTCTTGACGAACACCTTCACCGTAAGATTTACCCAAACTGATATGCATATCATTTTCCCCCCTTTTTCCCCATAACCATCATCTGCTGTGATGAATAAACATCCATGGATTTCAACTAAAGGGGAGGGTGGGGGGGGGGGGGGGGAGACAAAAGTTTCTGGGATTTTTTTTTTCTTTTCTAAAAGTTTGCGTGCAACAAAATCTGCTCATTTTTTCGATAATTCTACTGCATGCATGCATGCCAAGTTTAGATCTAACATCAAAACCTCCTTACACCTGTTAAGAGAAGCTCAGTGTTGTCTTCTTATGGACCCCATTCCTTTCAAGTGCAGGTGGTCAATTATAGCAGCTCAGTATTACCACCCAGTGAAAGATAACCACAACAACATCCTCATTTTTAGAAATTAAGCAAGTTGTTGCAGTTCCTCTGATGGGAGTGGCACTACTCAGATCAGCTGTGGCAGAGAGATCAAACAAGAATTAGATATGAATTTTCAAAGCTACATCTCAAATGGGTTTGAAGAAAACCAGAAATTCATGCTGGGTTATAGCAGTTATAATGGGGCTGAAAATGTCAACAATGGATGCACTGATGAGAAGACAAATGGGTGTTTTGCTGTGGGTGACCCTCCTCCATTAGAGTATGATATTGACGACGTTAAGCAGTTGATTATCATATCCTCTCCAAGACTTTTTTTTGGTAGAGCACACAAGCGCCCGCTGATGTATTCATCCTTCTCAATTACAAAATTGCAATCATATAATTATTATGTACATATCTAATCCTTTTGCACCTTTGTGCTGCATTTTTTTTGTATTATAGTACTCTCGACTCTAGGACATGGGCAAAGAAACCTAACCCAAGAACAACATGGCTTCTTTCCTTGGAATCTTCTTACAGCCACATTTAAGAGTATTTTGGGAAAACAAAAAACAAAAGTACTGCTGTAGCCATTGCATTATCCTAGATATAATAGGATGTTGGCTTTCAGATGCACATATCACCAAAAGCAGCATATAATTCGCCTTTTGTACATGTTTCAACTATCTTTTAAAATACATATTTTATTATTAGTAGATTTTATATCGCATTATGCTTTGCCATTTTTTCTTCAATTCTAAACGCACTTTATTGTGCTACGTATGTAAAAGTATAATGAATTCTTCAATTGCCTTTCTCAAAATCTTTGATATGAATTAGTTTAACAAACAACTTATTTGCAAAATTCCCTCCTGCAAAAAAGTGGCTTAAGTGTGGGGTTATTGAACACCGCATATCAAATTTACTTTTTCGTTTAAGACTCCTGCTAGTGCCACAGCGGACCAAGGTCTTCCCGAAAGTACAAACCCAATACATCAAACCCCTCTTCAAATTTAAAACATAGCTTCCTCTTACAATCCTTGTTAGAAAACAAAGAAAATAATAACCAATATATACCCCTTCCTATACAACGGGCACGTGCCTTGGCCCCTTGTATATAAATATACTCTATGGTATTTGCGTTCTGTTTAACGTTTTTATTTATTTATTTATTTATTGTTTTTACTCGCTTTCTAGGGTCCTTTCAACTTTCTTGTTTGTATTTCCCCTGGTTTTGGGGTCTAGCTTGTTCAACAAGCATGGTATAGATTTTTATTTATTTATTAATTACATGAAGGATATTCTTGACAACAACTAAATGATTTTAGCACTGGGGATGGATTTAATCTCACTTGTTATGTAATGTAGACATTTGTATTTATGTGTACCTATTTACCCTTAACCCACAAATTCCCCCAATAAAATATAGCATTGGAAGGCTAAATTGTTTTGGGGACATTATCTTTTGGTGACCACTTCCTAGATTAATACCAAACGAAGGAAGTCAAGGTAGTCAATTTTGTAAGTTGACAATCCATTTGGTACCATTTTGTTGGAAATGATCACCAGAAGGTAATTTTCCTTTGGCATGCAGAACCTAAAGCGTAGTATTGTTTCCTCTTTTGGTGCAGAAATGTCTAAATCAAAGATAAAGCCACCAAAATTCGTTGCGACATTTGACGTTGAAGAAGAGATAGTGGAAGAAGAAGGAAGTTCAACACCAAAGAGAGAATGGAAAGCCTACAAAAATATGATTGACTTCTTACGCAACAAGCTGATGAGTACATATATCTTAAAGACTCTTCCAGTTCTTAGAGCTAACAGAAATGAATATTTTCATTTGACTTTAAAGACTGATAAATCAACTAAAGAAGTGACACTTTGGATACAATGTCACGACCTTTACTTAATTGGTTATAAACTACTAGGTGAAAAGTGGTTTGAGTTAGGAGCTATCCCCAAAGTAGACAATCCTGAGTTACATAGAATTCCAAACTCGGAATTCATTGGTTTAATGGATACTTATTGACACGGCCCGCGCGCGAGAATAACCCAAGGAGAGGTTTATAGTGGGAAGTGGCTAACTCTCCTACTTGGTAGAATATTCTAGAGTTCTTTAGGAGACTCTAGGCCTGTACATATGTAGAGATTTTTAGAATGGGTTCTAGAATAGTCTTTAGCTAGAAAATTCTATTGAGGAGGTGGAAAGCTTTTAGAGAATGCTCTAAAACTCTCCTAGCCTTTAATTTTATTTTAGAATATTCCTTAGGAGTCTATATAAGGAGGGAGGCCTCATTTGGCCAAACCAATTGGAAGGAGATCCAAGCATTGTAGCCTACAAAATGTTGTAAAGCTTAGTTAGTGCAATACAAGTGTACTTTTCACAAAGTGTCCGAGTGTTGTTTCTTTCTTTCCTAGTTTGGTGGTATGCTTGAAGGTTTACTTAAGGGTTCACGAGTAGGGCACGAAGCTTGAGTGCCGCACGGGTAGTGGGTTGAAACATCAAGCCCGTAACATTATGTATCCTTGGAAAAAGCTTACGGTGGTGACAAAGCTCAAGTCCAACTTGGGAAAATGCAGTTAAATGATTCCATATTTCACCTGTGGAATAAGGATCCAACTTCAGCTAAAAAAGCCAAGGCCTTTCTTACTTTTATCCTTATGTTTCCGAAGGCAATCAGATTTGAGTCGATCTTGGTGCACCTCAGTAGTAAAGTATAACTAGGAGCTACTCTCTTTGATAATTTTGGGGATATTGTAAACGAATAGAAAACCTTTTCTAAAGCCTTGTTATGGGTTCATATGGGTACGGTTTGGAAATTGGTGATAGGATTTGTAAGATGTTAAAAGTTTATACAAAGACCAAGGAAGAGGCGAAAAAAGTGCTTGCTGACGTATGTCAGATTGTGTTGACGTTTTCTCAACTTCAACATCAGTTTTCGTCGAAACCAATCCACTATTACCCACCTCCATTTTTTACCAATTTCACTAGGCAAACACACATTTTGGGTTTTGGGAAAAGAATAGGCTTAGAGAGTGAAAGAGCATGAGAGAAAGAGAGGAGGTGAGTGAGAGATACTGAGTGTTCTTCGGAGGCCGTCTTCTCCGAACAAGGCTCGCCGGTGTTTATTCAACTTCAACATCAATTTTCATCGAAACCAGTTCACTATTACCTACCTCTACTTTTTACCAGCCCCACTAGACAAACACACATTTTGGGTTTTGGGAAGAGAGAATAGGCTTAGAAAGAGAAAGATCATGAGAGAAAGAGAGGAGATGAGTGAGAGAAATAGAGGTTTTTTTTCCTAGATGTAACTGTTTCAGAAAACCCACTTCAAATAATTAATTTAGTTACAATAACTTTAATTTAATAATTTTAATAATTTTAACAAGTTAAATTTAGTTTTAAACACTTAGATTTAACTATTTTTCATAGGATATTGAACCAGATTACACATATTCAAAATGTAATTTTTTTTAATAAAAAAAATAGTTCCATGTAACTATTTTGCAAAACCCATTTCAAAAAGTCAAATTTAATTATAATTACTCAAATTTAGCCATTTTAATAAGTTAAATTTAGTCTCAAACACTTAGATTTCACTATTTTCGTAAGATATTGAAGGCAGATTAAACTAATATTCAAAATTTAGTTGTTTTTAAAAAAAAAAAAAAAAAATAGTTATATGTAACTGTTTTATAAAACCCACTTCAAAGTATTAAATTTAGCACAATCACTTAAATTTAATTATTTTAATAACTTAAATTTAGTCTCAAACACTTAGATTTAACTACTTTTGTATGATATTAAAATTAGATTACACAAATATTCAAAATATAAATTTTTATTTGAACAATTATATGTAGTTGTACATTAAGTCACAACACTAGACCATATAACTGTTTTATTTTAATACTTTTTATTTTTTTTTTTTCATATTCATTATGGGTCTTATTTCGAAGCTCTCAACAAATAGATTCCAACGATATAAATTTTATTGAAAACCGACACATAGATTGAAAGTTATGCCAATTTAAAGTTTTTAAATAAAAAATAACAACTTAAGGATATAATTAACTTTATGTATTTAAAGCTCACACAAAGACACGGTGGTTTTCAATTAGAAGGGAACTTATGACAACATAAGTTTTTACCATGGAGTTATGCTTCCATAAGTTCTATAAATGTACTTTTCCCTAATTTTCCCTAAAAATATCTCCTTTAGGCTCTCTTGCTCCAATTTTTATCTCCTTGTTATATATATATATATATATTTTTTTATATTTTTGCGGCAAGCACATCATAAGTTTTTATGCTCGACTTATTTATTTATTTATACCATACATTTTGAAAAAAATGACACCATACATTTTATGGAACAAATACGTACATTATCTAAACTCATTCTGTACATGTCATACCTCCAATTAGTGCATTATATAAGAGCACATGTTAAGCTGTAATTAATGATCCAATTATTGTATCGGAAATGATGAAAATGCATTATAAATGATGAAAGTTGCTTGGAAAAATGTGAAAATGCTTGGAAAATTGGGAAAAAAACAATTTTTCATGCAATGATTAGGATATTAATTGCAGGTTAACATGTGCCTTTAGGGCGGCACACATTAAGAAAACCCTTTATATATATATATATATATATATATATATATATATATATATATATTTTTTTTTAAAGAAGAGAATCTAAATTAGAGGACACTAAGAAAACCCATGCTATAATTACAATATGGGAGACAACAAGTATTTCATGCAACATTGTAAAGCTTCCAATAATATTGTAATAGTTTAATCATTAGTTTTAATTTATTCTTATACATTATATTAAACCAATTTGTATGCTATCTATACTCATATCGTACATTTTATCTCTATTTAGTGTATTAAAATTTAAATTGTAGAATAGTAGGTAACCTGTGAAACACTACAAATACCCCATGCCCAAATATCACTGTGGTGGTGATGGGAAACTCATTGAAGTCATTGCCATTGTTTTTTTCTTTTAATATATAACTTCCATTTGAGTAGCACTTACACAGTCATATTTCTCTCATTGGATTTGATCCCACACTGTCAGTGATGTGACTCTATTTATTAGCCGTTGATAAAACCATTCACTGCATAGTAGATCTTTTGAAGAGCTGATTAATTGGACGAGAATAAAGATGGAGTCCCATTCTACATGTCAATCCCGACAACAATGAAATTTATAATAAGAGAAAAATCCGTCAACTTTAGAAATCATGAGGGTTCAAGTCCCTCTTACAAATGAGCATTTCTTTGTTATTAAACAAATAATTCCAATTTTATGGGATCGTGATCAAGCTTTCAAATGAGGTTCCAATGGTAGATCTAATTGAGTTAGATGAAGATAAACACATTTCCACATTTTTATCGTCATTCAATTTAATATTGCAATATGAAGCGCCACTTCCTAATGATTACCGGCCTTGATCGCGACAAAGCAAAACCCTTGTAATTATCAGTTATCATTTTTGTTCTCAATTGAATTTGTCATATGGACAAGTCCAAGAGGACGAATTTCCCTGTACTGCGTGCTTTGAAAACCACCAACCACTCATAGTTCTAAAATCGAAAACATGCCAAAAATGAATGATTGGACCAATGGGTGGATTGGAGGCTTGGAGCCACGAAGGCTTTTGATGAAAACTTGGAAATGGTGTTTTCAAAAGGTAGTGGCTCTCTCACCATCTATTATTTTGCTTAAAAATTCTACTGCAAGATAATAATTATTGGCGATCAATTCATTTCTTGGTAAAATATTTACAATTAATTAAGTAAAAGTTTTTCTAACTCAATTAGTCAACGAAACTAAAACTTATCCTATCAATTAGTTACAAATTTTTTTAAAATCCCTTATTTACCCTTATCATTATTAAAGACACTCCAGTTTTTATTATTAAGGGCAACTTATGTAATTAACTTAGTTTTTTAGTATTCTAATTTTTAAAAACTTATAACTAACAATATACATATTCGTTTTTTAAAAAAAAAATTATATTTTTAGAACCTCCATGTTGATTAGGTAATTATTAAAAAAATTTAAACTGTAAAATTTTATTACTTGACACAGTTTAATATAATATTTTATAAAATTATAAAATTTTATTACTTTACAAAATAATAAATTTTATAATAAAATATTAAAATTAAGAGTTGGGGTTTTCTGCACATGCAAAAGTGAGGAGATTAGTGATACTCCGTATAAATAAACAACTAGACAAATAATATTAAAGGATACACAAGAAGAACAGGATCATTGGTGGGTCCCTTCGAAACTTTTTACCATTCCCTGCCGATCTGAATAGAAGACCAACTTTTCACCCTCTCACACCATAAAACAAAAACCCCTTCCATCACAGCGATCAAGTTTGTTTCACGGCTTCGACTTGTGATAACCCATTTGATCCACAAGGTTTTGAAAATCGCTATTTCGGTTCTTACTCTAGCGCGACTCGAAGTCACTCCATGCCCGTATTTTCTGGTATGGTGTCCCCTAAATTTTGTATTTAATTTCCTTAATTTTAGTATCCTTTTGGATGCTGAGTAAAGAAAATAAAAGAAAATTTCAAATCTTTGTGACCCTAAACTGTGTTTAATAGCTTCATTCTACTCTGTTTGGATGCTGAGAAAGCAAAAGGGGAAAAAAAAAAAAAAACGAAGAGGTAAGGAAAGAAGAAAGAGGGGTGGAGGAAGTGGCAGTGGTGGGCGACGGTAGAGGAGAGGATATCCCACGAGGTTCTCCCGCTATGGATTCAAATTTGATAATGACGTAGAGAGATGACGGTGGAAAACATGGTATTGAACAAGGTAGGAAGAGTATTTTTGTTAGAAATGGAGCAAATGAATTAACTGAATTAAAATAAAAATTAGTTGACTAATTCATAAATAAGTGTTATTTGCTTGACTATTGCCCGAATCCCCCTAACTAATATTATTCTTTTAAGATTTTGAATTATGTTCCATCTATCAATTTTTATTGCAAGTACTTCTCTACTTGAAATTGACCCTAGCAATGTCGGACTTTTTGGGATTGACTTGTGTATGATTAGTTTATATGCATGCATAAAGTCATGGCAAGAGGTCACATAGTCTATATACTTGATCAACACAATGTCACAACTACATAACGGAAGACGAATTACAATAAGTTGGTGAGTCTAACCACCTAGAATAACAGTGTAATGACAAACGATCCATTTCCTTGATATGTGAGCATATGCCTAATACATGTCTTAATTGATATGTGGAGTTGTGTCCAAGTATCCGACGAATGCAAAGCAGTCTCAAACTGTCAGCTTGCCTTCTTCCTTTCGACAATGATACATGCATGCATAAATTTTTGCAGGAGTAAGGGTACCAAGAATCAGCATTTGGGAGAATCATCAACCCAATTCGTCTCTATTAGCAAATTATGGCCTAAGGGTCTATTCATATATGTTGGTTAGCATGTTTGTATCACAAATTGATATGAGCGATTATGTCTTAAATGTGCATAAAATACACGTACATTTGTATTAGCTTTTTCCGATGGCCAAACTAGGTGATGCGCTATATACAAGGAGTATATAATTCAATAAGTCTTTTAAGATAGCTTGTACTTGTTAGATAAGTGGATTTTCCATTTCCTTGTCTAAGGGAAAAACAAGTTCCTTTCTTATTGTGAGATTCAAGACAACATCATGTGTTTTTTTTTCTCATCCAAACGTTTTAAAGATCTGATTGGACCAATATATTGTTGTCAATGACTTGATCAATCGACCTATTCTACTTGATGCACAGCTGCAATGATAGTTCTTGTGCAATTATGGTGATGATCTTGCAAATTACAATTCCTAGAAACTTCGTTTGTCGGTGCCTTCGATCCATTTTTGGGGTTTTATAGCCTGTCAAATATAAAATGTTGCACTTTATTTGCACTATCTATCGCATCTGGCACACAAACTGGGGAGATATTTGAGGAATAACTACGGGGGACGCTTTTCAACGCATATCTTTGCATCTATTGGGGAAAGAAATATTAAAAGCCTTAGCCCTTATCTTGCCACTGTTTCCATGTGAAAAAGAACACATAAACATGCGTGGAAGAAGAAGCTGTTCAACTCTTATGTAGTTTACAGTAATTCTTATGTAAAAAAATAAAAAATTCTTATGCATCCTTATGTTTTATTTTTTGGGGGAAATATCCAAAATCTCCCTAAAAAATAAAAATCATATTAAAAAACCCCATTAAATATTTTTGCAACCTATCTAATCCAAAAATTGGATCAGACTGGCTCTAATTGTTATTTAGTTTTTAAGTAAATCAAGTCATAACTGGTTTGAAAAAAATTGTTTTTATACCTTATTTTCAAAACAAAGCTGAACTGATTAACATGAAAAAGAGATTTACCAAATAGTGTAAAATCAAAATTCAACTGGTCAGGTTTTCCAAATAGTCTATTAATTCATTAATTGTAAGGTAATTTACCCCCACAAAGTTATTTTTTTTTTTTCCACAAAACATATATATATATATGTTAACTTTCGTGACCTCTATCATTACTTATTGAGTATAAGTACATAAACATTAGGACACATGCTGATGACATGGGGTGTAAAGGACCGGGGTGCAAATCGGTTCGGTCCGGTCTGGCCAGGTCATTGGTATATCTGGACTAAACTGAATTAATTCAGGACCTCAAAAATTGGATTGGAACCGGATCAAAAATTGTATTAGATTAGACCGACAAAAATGGTCTTGTTCTTGGTCCGGTTCTCAATTTTATTTTATTTTTGGGTAAAAAGTAATAACTTTATTGAAAGTATTATTATTTATTCAATGATACTTATATATGGAATATAATATATATATATATATATATATATATATATATATATATATATATATATTTTTTTTTTTTTAATTAATTTTTTCTTTTATAATTCGGGAATTCGGTTCAGGTCTATTTTGAAACTTCCTAAATCGGGGACTGAACCGAATTCATTAGTTTTTAAAAATTTATCATGAGAACTGAACTAGTTACTGTTTGGATCAGATCGAATTGTACAAAACAGTTTGGTTCTCAAGTTTACCCGAATCATTTTGCACTCTTAGTAAAGGTGACATGGGGTCTAAAACTCTAAATGTTGAGGCAGGTATTACGTGCCGGATAACGAACCGTCATTAGCAATATTGCTAATACAGGTATTTAATTCTTTCTTTGAAGACGACCTTTTTCTTTTGTAGTGACGTGGGACCGCTTAATTTCAGAAGGCGACAAAATCTGATTTTTGCGAATACACCATCAATATATAAAATATTTTTAAAGTCATAAATGTGCTTGTTAGTTCTTGTGGGAATATTAGTGTATTACACGTTAAAATTCTCTTGGCGAGCAACATTACCAGTTGTAATCCAATCGTTACTCGATTTAATATTGCATTATGATATGCCATTTAGCTTCCTAATGATCACCTTAATTGATCGCGACAAAGCAAAGCCCCTTGTAATTATCGGTTACCAGTTTTTGTTTTCAATTGTCTATGCCATATGAACAAACAAATCTAAGAGTCAAAAGACAAAATTTCACTGTACTCGCCTGTTTTGAAAACCACCAAACAACCTCATACTTCTAAAATTCAAGATCTACCAACCATGCGTGCCTCAAACGGATGATTGGATCAATGAGTGGATCGAGAAAAGAGAGTTGGAGGAGACGATCAGAGTGGCTTAGTCACCTGGACGTGACCACAATAGTATTGGATTTCTTTAAGATTGATTTATATATGGTTGATTAATTTTGACCATATAAGGATCCGCACTATATTTTCTTGACAAAACACATCAAATTCTTTATAAAAAAAAATGTAGAATAGCAATCATAATGGGAGGCTCCATCCCCATAATAATCATGGCAAGGAGGTCATATGGTTTTTATACTTGATCAACGCAATGACACAATTACATAATGGAAGACCTGTTACAATAAGTTGGTGATGCCATTTTTGGCCTGATTACACTAAGCTAGGGTCCAACCACCTAGCATAACAGTGTAAAATATGAGGAAAGATCCACTCTCCTTGATACGCAAGTATATGCCCAATACATGTCCCGATTGGAATGCGGAGCTGTGTTCAAGCATTCGACGAATACAAAGCAGTCTCAAACTCTTAGCTTGCCTTCTTCCTTTCGACAATGATATATGCATGCGTATAAATTGGGCAGGAGTAAGGGCACCAAGAATCCGCATTCGGGAAAATCATCAGTCCAATTCGTCTCAAGAATGAGATGGAAAAATGATTAAATAATAGGAGTAATGATTAGAATGAGTACATATGCAAGATTAATGTGACAACATTATAAAAATCCAATGTTACAAATCGAAACCCCAAGCAATCATATGAGAATACTTAGGTCGGCTGGAGATTGTCGTCATCGCATATCCCGCATCGAAGCCTCCGAAAAAAAAATGATTAAAATTGAGAGCCCATTCTAATGATCAAACTCTGTAGGATATTCTCCTAGAATATCTGTTTATGCTCGCTTCATTTCTTTCGTTTTCTTCACTGAGGCAGCATCAAACACCTAATCTTTTATTGTAGCTTTCCCAATCATTGCCACTATAAAATAGACCAAAGTAGCGCCTTTTGCTCAGAAATACTACACAACAAACAACAACATGAGCTACGAAAACTACGACCCTTATTTCCCAGACCAACCTGTGGTCGACCTCTATCTCCCAATATGGGCTAACCTGCCCTCTTTCCGGTCCAAGCCAGCCTTCATTTGGGCTGAAAATGGCTCAAACAATGTGACCCAGGGATCCACACTTACCTATGCTCAACTCCACCACACCGTGCAGTGTATTTCTTCTCAATTACTCTTCCCATTGCAGAGAGGTGACACTGTCGTCATTTTATGCTCACCCTGGTCTCGAGCTCGTCGAGATCATCTTTGGGTGCCAAAGGGCTGGCCTTTTGAGCGTGCCCATTTTTCCACCAGACCCTTCTTTTGCTAAAGAAAACTATCATCACCTTGTTAGAGTTCTCAAACAGACGAAACCCAAAGCCGCCATTGCTCACCGTGATTACATCAAAAGTGTTCGACGATATGTCTCCTCCAACTCTAAAGACAAACAGCTGGCGGAGATGTTACAAAATCTCAGGTGGATTTCTACCGACGATCTCAAAGACGAGAAGGAAGTTTCAAAATGGCCTTTGATGTCGTATAATGGTTGCAAACCGAATGAAATGTATTTGATTCAGTACACGTCGGGTGCGACTGGAATTCCGAAACCGGTGCTTGTGACAGCAGGGGCAGCTGCGCATAATGTTAGGACGGCGAGAAAAGCCTACGATCTTCATCCGAATAGCGTAATTGTGTCTTGGTTGCCTCAGTACCACGATTGTGGCCTTATGTTTCTGTTGCTGACAATTGTATCCGGTGCAACGTGCGTGCTGACATCACCTGGTGCGTTTGTTAACCGGCCAAGGCTATGGCTAGAGCTCATAACAGAGTTCAAGGCAACTTGCACTCCGGTTCCATCCTTCACGTTGCCGCTTGTGGTTAAGCGAGGTGGAGTTGATAAAGGCACTCTACCTATAAATCTATGGAGTTTGAAAAACTTAATTATCATTAATGAGCCTATTTACAGGGAATCGGTTGAAGAATTTGTCAATAAATTTACGCCTTTTGGGTTAAACCCATCATCCATCTCTCCATCTTATGGATTAGCAGAGAACTGCACCTTCGTTTCGACCGCGTGGAGAAGCAATGTTACTTTTCCAAACATTCCATCTCACAACAAGCTGTTACCCAGTGCGAGACTTGCTTTTGAGTGCAGAGATGATGAAGATGATATCAATATTATAGTTGTGAATGAAGAAACACATGAGCCTGTTGATGATGGTATAGAAGGAGAGATATGGGTTTCATCTCCGAGCAATGCCTCTGGTTATCTCGGCCACCCTTCTTTAACCCGCGAAGCGTTTCACAGCCAACTAAGCAACAAGTTGAGCCGGGGCTTTGTCCGAACTGGTGACAGAGGAATCGTTAAAGGAGAAGAGAGGTATCTCTTCGTGACTGGTCGATCTTCGGACATTCTCAAACTCCAAAATTGTCAAGAAATTCATCCTCATTACATAGAAACTGCTGCTTATAACAGTTCCCCAAAGTTTCTAAGAGGAGGTTGCCTTGCTGCATTCGACATATCGCGAACGATAGTTGTTGTTGCAGAAGTGCAGAGAAGTGAAGCGGAGATTGAGGTTTTGAGGAGAATATGTGAAGGGATTAAAGAAGCTGTTATGAAGGAAGTGAAGGTTGAAGTTGGATTGGTGGTTCTTGTAGAGAGTGGAAGTGTCCCAAAAACTACTTCGGGTAAGATACAGAGATGGGCAGCTAGGGACAAGCTCATGGGAGGTAAAATGAATGTAGTAATGGACATGAATCATGGTAGCTTTTCGTCGCCGTTGGGGACGATGGTTCATGCAAGTAAGGGGAAAGGAGGAAGAAAAGGGGATGAGGGAAGAAGAGTGATAGTTGAAGAAGAGATGGGTCTTTCATTCTCAGGCGCTCCAGCTCGTCCATGCTTGCGCTCATTTCTGTGAGGGCGTCAGTAATTCACCAATAGGCCTTCTATTTCTATTTTTATTTTAATTTTTATTTTTTTCTCAACCCATAGACCTACCTTAAATATTGGTATAGCACGTTGGAATTGATTTTCAGTTTGTGCATTCTCTGGCGCCCAATGAAGTGGTGCCACGTGACAGCACAATTTCTCACACTTCACCGCGTCAAGATGGAAGAGCTTATTAAAAAAAGAAAAAAAATACTCCCTAATAAATGAGAGAAAAAAAGGACGCTCCATTCATCTTTAACGGCGAGGCTTTAGTCATTTCGCAGGCACTCACCAAAATCAACCTCATCACCTTGACATGGGATCACGGGAGCTTGGTTTTTGGTACGGGGTGGCAATCTCAACCCAAACCAAACCTCTGAAACTGCCTAAACTCCTCCCAATAAACGGGTTTGATTGAAGTAAATTTCTAATGAAGATGACTTTTTATTTATTAAATTCTATCTTTCTAAAAATATCATCCTTACTTGGTATTGGGTTTTGTGTTAAATGTAATTATTAGATAAACAAAGGGTAATATAAGAAAATCAAAAAAATTATGATTTGACCCTTTTCAAAAAATTATGTAGCTGACATACAAAATTGTAATAATTGAAAAACTCATACAAACATCAACTAATTTGATGGCCTCGTTTGGTTTTGTTGTCACATGAGCCTGTTGAGATGTTTATTGGTTTGGCCATCACCCCTCCTATTCCTTCCTTTGAAAAAAAAAAGAAAAAAAAAAAGAGAAAAATTTAATAGCCACTCATGACTTCATGAGATGCCGCTTGACTTAGTTAGGAAAGACAAGGACAGTTCTCTGCATGGGAGTTCTCTCTTTTTGGCTGTGATTTATTTATTTTTTATTTGATAATCATGATGGGAGCCTGTCGTTGGTGTCGGAATTCCCCGGAGAGATATGCAGTTCATCGGAGGGGGGAAGGAGAATGGTAGACGAACTACGCTTGGGCCAAGAAGAATGGTTCAGCTCCTGTTTTGTCTTTTTAGCCTCTCTAACAAATCAGAACACCTTTAGAAGTCACGTGAGAAGCACAGTATTATTGAACACATGTCGTTTTAAAAAGATGCCACATTATTGGATGGGAGGAGCTCCTCCACCTTAGGGTGGAGGCAAGTATTATCCGTTTAGCAGCGAATTCATACTCGAGGAGAAAGATAAGGGGCTCATAAGTTTCTAAATGCAGAACGCTTTCTTATTAAATTAAAGTGATAGTATAAAAGGTAAATTTTATGAGAGAAGGAGAGGGACCTATTGACGAATAAATGTGGTATTACACCCTGCGGTCCTCAGTAGAGGGATCGAACTGAAAGAGATTAAGGAAGAATCTGGATTTTTATTTTTATTTTTTTTATAATTGTTCATTACTCTATTACTTTTTTTAATAAACTCAAGTGGTGAGTTTGTTCCGTTAAGTTTTCAAAACACATGGCATTAACCTAATGCGGTGATGGAGGGAGAAGATCGGAAATGGGGACAAAAGATTCGGACACTAGTACATATCTTAGTTATTAATTATACAATTCTAGAATGCTTCATCAAGCCTATATATAAGGAGGATGGTTTCATTTGGCCAAACCGTTCAACCAATCCAAAGCTTCTAAGCTTACACACATTGTAAGTGATTTTTTCCACAAGTTCTCTTGTGTGTTATGTTTCATTCTTAATTTAGAAGTGTGCTTGAAGGCGTACTTAAGGGTTTATGAGTAGGGCACGAGTACCCTACTCATAAACCCTTAAGTGCTGCATAGGTGGTGGGTTGAAACATTGAGTGCATGACAATTAGTATCAAAGTCACGAGATGATGACTAGCACTTCTAATGTGACTGAGGAACTCTACAAAAAGGGAACGGAGGAATTCTACTAAAAAGGATAGGAAGGGCTAGTTAAAGTCGAATACAAAATATATATAATTGTTGTTATACCTTTAAAAAAATTTATTATGTCTGACCTTTTATCAAAACTAGTCCGCCATTACCCACCTCCACTTTTTACCAACCTAACCAAACAAACACACATTTTTGGTTTTGGGAAGAGAGAATAGGCTTGGAGAGAGAAAGAGCATGAGAGAAAGAGAGGAGGTGAATGAGGGATACTGAGTGCGGTGTGTTCTTTAAAGGTCGTCTTGTCCGAGCACGACTCGTCGACATTCACTCTACTTTAACATTAGTTTTTAGTCGAAACTAGTCCGCCATTACCCACCTTCACTTTTTACCAGCCTCACTAAACAACAGCAACCATCCCACCATCGAACCCCATCCTTTCTCTTCATCATTGTCTCATAACACAACTCCACCTGAGCCTCTTCAACTACTGAAACCTAGCAAACTAAGGCACCTAATTTTCAAGCAGTAATGCCGATGAAAAAACAAGTTTCAAGTAGTAAAACGGTTTCCCCCTATTTTCTATTTATTTTCCTTATAATCTTGCTAATATATATTGAAATATCCTCTATGCTATTTGCGATCTTTTTAACGATTTTTTTTTGTTTATTTATTGTTTTTGCTTGCTTTCTGGAGTCCTTTCAACTTTTCTTGTTTGTATTTCCCTTGGTTTGGGGTCTAGCTTATTCAATAAGCATGGTGTAGATTTTTATTTACTTATTAATTACATGAAGGACATTCTTGACAACTTCTAAATGATTTTAGCACTAGGGATGGGTTTAATCTCACTTGTTATGTAATGTAGACATTTGTATTGATGTGTACTTATTTACCCTTAACCCACAAATTCCCCCAATAAAATATAGCATTGGAAGGCTAAATTGTTTTGGGGACATTACCTTTTAGTGACCACTTCATAGATTAATACCAAACAAAAGAAGTTGGTAGTCAATTTTGCAAGTTAACAATCCATTTGTACCCTGTTGTTGGAAATGATCACCACAAGGTAATTTTCCTTTGGTATGCAGAACTCAGAACATAATATTGTTTCCTCTTCTGGTGCAAAAATGTCTAAGCCAAAGATAAAACTACCAAAATTCATTGTGACATTTGATGTCGAAGAAGAGATAGTGGAGGAAGAAGGAAGTTCGGCACTAAACAGAGAATGGAAAACCTACAAAAACGTGATTGACTTCTTACGCAATAAGCTGGTGAGTACATATATCTTAAAGACTCTTCCAGTTCTTGGAGCTGACAGAGATGAATATTTTCATTTGACTCTAAAGACTGATAAATCGACTAAAGAAGTGACACTTTGGATACAATGTCACGACCTTTACTTAATTGGTTATAAACTACTAGGTGAAAAGTGTTTGAGTTAGGAGTTATCCCCAAAGTAGACAATCCTAATGCGGTTATGGAGGGAGAGGATAGGAAATGGGGACAAAAGATTCGAACACTTGTACATATTTTAGTCATTAATTATACAATTCTAGAATGTTTCATCAAGCCTATACATAAGGAGGATGGTTTCATTTGGCCAAACCATTCAACCAATTCAAAGCTTCTAAGCTTACACACATTGTAAGAAGTTCTATTAATTATATAAGTGATTTTTTCCACAAGTTCTCTTGTGTGTTATGTTTCATTCTTAATTTAGAAGTGTGCTTGAAGGCGTACTTAAGGGTTTATGACTAGGGCACGAGCACCCTACTCATAAACCTTTAAGTGCCACATAGGTGGTGGGTTGAAACATTGAGTGCATGATAATTAGTATCAAAGCTAGTCACGAGACAATGACTACCACTTCTAATGTGACTGGGGAACTCTACAAAAAGGGAAGGGAGGAATTCTACTAGAAAGGATAAGAGGGGTTGGTTAAAGTCGAATACAAAATATATATAATTGTTGTTATACCTTTAAAAAAATTTATTACGTTTGACCTCCTAATCCGTCCTGTGGGCTTGAGCAAAACATCAGTTCTGGGTTTTGAGAAGAGAGATTGTGCCGGCGTTCACTCTACTTCAACGTCAGTTTTCGTTAAAACCAATCCGCCATTACCCACCTCCACTTTTTACCGGCCTTACTAAACAAACACACATTTTGGGTTTTGGGAAGAAAGAATAGGCTTAGAGAGTGAATGAGCATGAGAGAAAAAGAGAAGGTGAGTGAGAGATACTGAGTGTTCCAACTTAATGCCAAAAAAAGAATACTATCTGCCAACTTAATACAAATTAACTGTATACAAACTTCAAAAAAGGACTACTAATTTTCTTTGTTTGGTATTATGTTGCAAAGTGAACACCAAAAAGTAATTTCTCCAACTTTTTTTTTTTTTTGGTTTTCACTACTCTTTTTCAAGCGGTATCGGTAGGTTGACGCTTGGTGTACACTGTATATCTCTTTATTTTTATGTAGAAGAATCGGAAAATGTACATTGTACAATGTTTAACCCAAACTTAGTAGATTGTACCATATTTCTTCGTTTTCTTTATGCCTATTCATTTTCTCTCCAAAAAATTGAACGTATAAAATTATAAATAGTTATAATTAGAAAGAGAGACAAATCGAGGCAATGGTAATTAAAAAATAAAACCCAACACATGACATGTTAGAATACATACTAACAAATCAAAATCATGACCATAGGATGGACTAGGCTTTAACGAGTCTTAATCTTTTTCCACCAAATACCTGTCACCTCATTTATTTTTTTTTCACAAGTTTTCACCATTAAATTAATTTTTTTTATAAATAATTTATTCTTTTTGGAAGTATTCATAATTTTATGTGATACATTACGCTAACATCGCACTAAAGATTATTTTGATTTAACTATTTAATTTATTTTTGTCTATATCTTTTAAATTTAATTGACATATTAAATTAACAAATACATTTTACTATTTTAGAGAATAAATATTTTGTTAAAATTCTAATTTTCTAATAATCTTATTTTTATAAATAAATTTTTGCATGGCATAGGTTTTGAAGCTAGTATATATATACACACACACACACAAATAAGTAATTCACACGCAAAACACATAAAATTTTAAAAAGGCATACTATTGAATACAAGACAAATGATTATCGAGCAAGTAACCTTATGAGGGATCTGGATTTGGTGAAGTTTGGGACTTTAACTGTATGGTGAAGTTACCGCTGGATTGATATCACGTGGTAAGGGAGAAGAAGAGATGGTTTGGATTTGCTGGTAGCAAAAAAGGTAGGAGGAGAATAGGTTAGGGATTCAAACTCCTCCCAATGTACCAAAAAAGAAGAAGGTTACTAGATCTTGTTGGTTTTCCCCAAAGGCCCATCTTGACTCTAATATGAAAAAAAAAAAAAAATTAAAAAATGGCCGAACAATAAACCAATTAAAGGGAAAAAACCTAACTTTTCTTCACGTGGCTACCCTAAAATAGATCACAATCATATTTTTTCATAAAGTAGTCCATCTATTTTTGCCATAACTTGATAGGATTGTATTATTTTTATAAAAAAAAAAGTGTCATATTTTAGAATTTATTCACATTTTTAAACAACTTGGAAATTAATAATTTCAGAAATTCATTATGTTGAATCCATAATTATTTTCAAATTCCAAAATCCAAATAAAGCATGTAACTCCCTTAATCTCCCTTACCCCACATTTCCTCTAATTAACATTAAAATAATGCTATGTAAGCACTAAGCACTAGTAAGAATTTACATCCGGCCACCATCATATGGTTTTCTCATAGTATATTAACTATGCAAAAAAGATTAATTTGACCTAACGAGATCAATTAACCCTGCAATGCATATGGGATATCATTTTCTTCTACGTTCTTATTAAATTGGAAAAATTACACTTTATTCCTTTTAAATTTGATACGTCTTCATTTTTCTCTCTTTAAATTTGATAATTACACTTTACTAGGGGCGAAGGGAGGGGGGGGGGGGGGGGTGCCAGAGGGGGCACTTGACCCCCCTCAACCATTCAAATTTTTTTTTTTATATACTATAAATATATCTTCATATTCTTTCTAAAAAAACTTTTGACCCCCCTTATTTTATAATTGTACCCCCTACTCCTCTCTCTTTCCTTTTTTGTTCCCTTTTATAGAAATAGCTCTAACCCATTTGTGTGACATGTGTTACTCAAGTTTCAAAATCATCCTCGACTCTTTATTGTAAACTGATGTTTTGCACAATAGGAATACAAGAAATTGTTCAAACTAAGAAAGACATATATAGTATATTTATTAGTGTACTTGCTTGTGACATTGACATTAATCCTACTCGTTGAGACTGCTATTGTAAAGAAGGTGTTTTTTGCTATGAAGATTATAAAGAATTGATTGCGTAATCGAATGGGAGATGAATGGATGAATAATTATTTGGTTGTATATATTGAAAAATATATTTTTGATAACATTGATAATGAGATTATCATTCAGCGGTTTCAAAACATAAAGACTTGATAGAGACAATTGTAAAGTAAGAACGTAAGAACTTTTTATGGGGTGAAAACTTCGATTTTGGTTTCAAATCGTCTTTTGTAAAGACTCTTTTTTTTTTTTTTTTTTTTTGTCACATACACTAATACTAGTAGGTTTTCTTTTATTTCTTTTGTGGAGTCCTTAAAGTTTTAGCTAGGGCTTTTGGTTAGTGCTTGTACATGTCTCATGTCCTTGGGTTATGTCTCTTTTTAGTTTAATACATACATTACTTCATAAAAATAAATAAAAAATTAAAAAAATTATTAATGAATATTTAAGTTTTTATATTAATTATTAAATTCAAAAAATTTTCTTTATTCTTGTTAATTTTTATTGTATATAGAAGACTACTTCAAATGATTATTTAATTTATATATAGAGTTAGAAAAAAAAAAAATCAAACAAACAAACAATAATATCCAAACAAAGTTACCCATACTAACATAAATTCCTGAATCCGTCACTGCACTTTACCCTATTCAATAACACATGGATGAGTCGTCTCAATTTCACTTATCTTCCTTGTACGAAAAATGATATAGATATAAGGTAAAATTTTAGATTGATCATGCTATAAGAAAATAATTACACTCCAGTGCTATTTTCTACTAATTTCTTAATAAATAACTACTAACTTAACTAACAATGACTACTAACTATAATTATTTTCATCTAACCCAACCAACCAATCTAAAATTCTCCCCCAGATATAATGCTATGGCTTGAAATTAGGGGTAAAGAGGAATTGCTCTTCCTACGTAAATGGTAAAGTGGAGTAATGAAATTAGAAGACGTTGGAGGGAAGCCAAACTCCAGTGGGAATAGGCGATTGTTGACGAACGGTTGATGGGAGGAGTTTTGAAAACAGACAAATGATTATCGAGCACGTATCCCCTGGGGTCGTGGAACAATGGAGGGACTTAGTAGATGGTAATTCCTCGGGGTAGCACTTATTTATCCCTCTGAGTTTTGCTTCCTATTGGTTGAAGCTATATCAATTGCATCACCTACATTAAAAGTTACCAACCAAGTACCAAAGCAAAGACGTGGAAAGAAAGACAATAGGGTCATCGAGTACATCACAAAAAAGGGTTAAAGACATTGCTTGGGGCAAGCGTTGAGCTGCAGAAGTTACAGAAGATGCAGGCTTAAACTTGATCTTGAATTCCAAGTGCAACAGGACAAGTCCTGGAAATGCACCTTGTGGATCCACCCGTTTTTCACTTTTACCCCTCCATCTCTGTTTCTCTGGTAATAGGAAAAATACTATTTCGCTCACTAATATCAATCGTTATTGGCCACCACCCTTCACATGTGATTACGTGGTATCCCCATTTTTTTTTTTTATATTTACTAAAATGTCATCCTTCGTTCAACTGTCACATGGCCCACAACATGTGGTGGATGATGATAGGTTAGATGATTTTGCTGGATAGTATAACATATATTATTCATATATTTGAGAACGCGCATTTGGGGTTCGTCCTGATTATTTCTTTAAACACATAATTCTTTTATCACACATCACTAAATAATTATTGAAACATGAAAGGTACGGTGGGATAGATCACTCGCTAAAGGGATTAATCGAATTTTTTTTTCTTTGAAATTTCAGACATTTGATATACTTTTTCTTAAGTGCATATGGACCCAACTTGTGAGTAGACTTGTATATATTTGGGTCTTTAATGGAGTTTAACTTTGGTACTTAGTGAGTGTTGAATATAGAAAGATGAGGTTTATTGTTGGGATTAATATTGAACGCAAAGCAAAGTAAAGCAAAGCAACGTCACATCAAAATGTAGATGAGGATCACTTTGGTTATTTTGTAGAGTCATCAAACTGTGAAGGAGTGTGTGCTTCATAAGATAAGAAACAGAGGATGGAAAGGGGCAATAATTAGAGGTGGGATGGGACCAAGTGGCAGGGCGTGGGAGAGGTTGAACATGACTTTGTCGGTTGATTTTTTCTTTTGCAGAGAGACTTCTTAATCTCTCTTCACTGTCTCACACTCGTATCCCTCCCCATCCCCTCGCTTCACCACAAGCAACCAAGCTGTCTCTTGTTGGATATGTAGTTGGCTGTTGGAACCACCGAAGCACATCTCTCCTTCTCTCTCTTGCTTAATATTATATTACTGTAAGCCATTAGAGATCGACGTGTTTAAGCTTTGATGGTAAAGGTAGTGCCACTGCTGCTGCTGCTGCTGCTGCTGCTTCTCAGAGGACAGTAAGGTAGAGTAAGGGCCCCATATATGTAAGCTAATTTCAATCTCCTGCTTGAGATTTGAGAGTTGTTTTCCATTTTTATTTTCTATTTTCTATTTTTTGTTGCAGCAACAAACGCTTGTCTTAATCTAATGTCTTGAGAGATGAATGCTGAAATTAGCGAAATGGGGTTGGTGCAATTAGATCCATGAGAAGCCTTATATCTTAAAGAAAATGAGATAAGTACAGCAGGAAATTTGGTTTATTTGCTGTAATTCTCTTTGAACTATAAGAGATAGTACTGATTACTGTATGATAATGGAGTTGGGAGAGCAAGAAAAGGAGATGAGGCCAGCTTCTTCTTTAGGTTATCGTCATTTCACCCAAGATTCTTCACCAGGAGGAGAAAGCAGTAGAGATGGCAATGATAACGGTACTACTACACTACTCTTCACTCATCCTCAAACCCTAGATCGAGTCATCACCGACACCTGGACCCGTCGACGGTGCAACGATTGCACCCATTTTAGCCCGATCCAACTCCAAAACACCATCTACGGTTTCTGCTAGATATCGAGAATGCCTCAAGAACCACGCGGCGAGCGTGGGCATGAACGTCGTGGACGGGTGCGGAGAGTTCATGCCCAGTGGCGAAGAAGGAACCCTAGAAGCCTTGAAGTGTGCGGCTTGCGAGTGCCACAGGAATTTTCACCGGAAAGAGGTCGACGGAGAAACTAATTTCAGAAGAAGTGTGTTATATCCACTTCAGCTGCCTCCACCTTTACCATCTCCATCACTACTTCATCAACATCATAAATTCTCAGTGGGTTTGCATACTAATAACCCTTCGACCGTAATTGTTCCACCGATGACGGTGGCTTACGGTGGCAATGGAGCGACTGAGTCTTCCAGTGAAGATCTTAACGGGTTACAGTCAAATGCCAGGAAAGAGCAGCAGCAGCAGCCGCCGCCGTTTGTGTTGTTGAAGAAGCGGTTTCGGACGAAGTTCACGCAGGAGCAGAAGGATCGGATGTTGGAGTTTGCGGAGAAGGTAGGGTGGAGATTACAGAAACAAGATGATGAAGAAGTGCACAAGTTTTGTGCTGAAGTTGGGGTGAAGAGACAGGTTCTCAAAGTTTGGATGCATAATAATAAGAATTCTATGAAGCAGCAGCAACAACAGCCCTCGTAAAAATTGTAATGGAACCCTTACTCAAACTGTCTGGATGTATTATTCTTCTGTTGAATGCAATCTTTCTGCATTGGTTTTAAACACAATTAAACTTTGTATGTATTGTCTGCCTATTAAATAGGTATTCAGGATCTCTTACAAATTTTTTCTCCTTCAATTCAAACTCAATCCCAAGATGTGGAACTTTAGTTGCTTGGATGTCATCTAAAACAGAGTGGCCGGATGATGACTTTATCTTTAAGGAATTAGTTAGATTGAAGATTTAGATAATTGTTCTCTCTTAAGATAAGTAAAGGCGCAATTATCTTGGAAGTTATCTGATATAGAGTGGGCGATGGTCCTCCTTTTAAAAGCAGTTTTTTTAACCATTTTAGAGAAGCCAAATCTATATTTTAACTTGCCTATGTTCAATGTCCAAAAGCTAAATTTGGCTCAAATGGCTCCAACGTGGTAAAAGTCATTTTAGTTCTGGCTAAATCCGAATCATGTCTTAATTTTAGCCAAACACGTGGAATAATTTGAATCTCTCATTATCTTAGCTCTAGTAATTTCTTGAACCATATTTGATTTAAGATTTGGTTAGAACTCAATTATGACTTCTCCCATAACTGATTATTAGAGCACCATATTTTCTGTCCAGGTCTAAAACTGAGCTTTGGTTGGCTATATGGTTGATTGTTAAAGATGATCTAAAGGATTAATTATCCTGATAATTGTTGGAAAAAAAATTATAAGGGGTAAGACTATCATGAGGGGTTCTTCGATTTATTGGTAAATTGATAAATTCTTTCTCGATTAATAAGAATTAATGTATAAATTCAAGATAAGACATTTGTCATCAGATTGAACTTAAATCCTATCTTGTCAATAAAAAGAGATGTCCCTTCATTTTCTTTACAAATTCTAGGATAGTATGGGGAAGCACATTTTATCCTAAAATTAATTGTTTCACTCGGGCTGCCCCAACTTGGGCCCCTTAGTCATCCCATCACATTCAATATACCAAGCTCAAGCTGGTGATTGTTTGTAAATTGTAACTTGAAAGGCTCAATGAAGCTCATGCTAAATCAATTTCAGCAGCTAGAGCTCATTCATTCCATCAGTCGGCAGTAGGCAGTGAATGGATCGAGACCACACCCCTTGCGTGGCTCCCAACCGTTACTTTCTCACGAGCCCTGATAAGAATCGTGAAATACGAAGAGCCAACTTTGACCTTTTACAAATTTTCCAAAGATGCTTCTAGACACCTTGACCCCGACATTAATCTCTTTTCCAGATAAACCCTCCTTAATTCCTTAAACCCTAGTAGCCCTTTAACCCTAATTATAAATTTCATCACACCCACACTAATCTCCGCGCCCCTCTCTCTCTCAGACACACATGGCTGCTTCCGTTAACAACATAGCAGCTACATTTGCCACCATCCAAATCTCATCATCATCATCTTCCTCTTCATCAGCATCTTCCAATAACCAAACAAACTTCGCTCTGTCAATCTCACCCAAACCCATTTCCACTTCTTGGAACCCTCACACCACCCTCCCTCGGTCCCAAAAATCTTCCCTCCTCAACCTCTACGGCCCGCCAGGCCCACCTCCCCTCCAATCGATCTCCGCCGTCCATCGCCGCCCCCAGATCAGCAAACCACGCAGACCCATTTCATTAATCCCCATAGGCGAGAAGCTCCCCAACGTAACCGTCTCCTATCTGAACCGCAACGACACCGTTCAGACCGTCGCAATTCCAAGCCTCTGCAAAGGGAAGAGATTTGTTCTCGTGGGTCTTTCCGCCGCGTTCTCACCGAGTTGCACTCGTTTCGTGAAACGGGTGGAATCGGCGAAATCGAAGTGGGCGGATTCGATCGCGTGCGTCGCGGTGAACGATGTGTTCGTGATGAGGGCGTGGGGTGAACATCTGGCCGTCGGTGAGAAGGTGATGATGTTATCCGACGGGCGTGGAGAGTTGTCTAGGGCACTTGGGGTGTCGCTCGATGCGAATGGTGGGGATTGTTTGGGGTTAGGTGAACGCTCCAGGAGGTTTTGCCTATCTGCTTTCAATGGTGTGATTACGAGCGTTGACTTTGACGAAGAAGAAGATGATTTCATTTCTAGAAAAAAATCAACGGTGATCTAAAAGGTGTATGGTTAACAAATGGGTTTGTGATCGAATTATTCACCCAAAGTAAATTTTTTTTTTTGGAAAAATTAATTTAAATGTCATTTTGGTCAAGCCCCAGCTGGAAAAGCATCAACCTGTGGTGACTGGTGGGGCTAACTTGGACATTATGTGTGTCCTTGGCTTCATTTGAAAATCGTACATTGTAAAAGGCATGGTTGGTGTGAACTTGGGAGAAACAATTTTTTTCGTACCCTGCCTAAAGAATGGGCAGATTGGACAGGAAATCAAATGAAATCTAAAGTAGGTTTTTTTTTTTTTTTTGGCTATGTAATGAAATTCAAAGTTGGTCATACCCAAAAATATGGGCATCGTTGTTTGCATGTTGCTTATCCAATGAAAATTAAATGGGTTTGAATGTGTTTTTAATTGAATGGCTCAAATGTGAGTATGTGTCTTTTATTTTTTATTTTTTTATTTTGGTGAGAGAAAGATCAATCACATTTTAAGAAAATCTAAATTTCTATAGGATAATTAAAATTCTAAATCCGATTGCATTTAATTCTATAACAAAGCACATAAGTCATCATATCAATTAAGGGTCCATTTGGTGTCTAAATCATATTTTACATGATATTGAAAACACAAATTTATTATATGCAATAGAAAAATTCAATAAGATAATGACCATTATAACAAATAATAGTAGAAATTTAAAATGATGTCATTTCGTGAATTTTAAAAAATTAAACTTATAACATTATTTTTAGTAAAGATTTTAGGATAATTTCTAAAAAACCCTTCCGAGATTTAACCCTTGGCTGACGGTTTCTACAGTTAGTTCTCTTTGGTTGTAGCCCTATTGGGCATTCCATTGCGCCAAAAATAGAGAGCATATGTCAAACTCTGTGAGTAAATTGAGGTAAGTTGGGATGCATAGCAATACTCTAACTTTGATTATATTTAATATGATGGGCTAAATTCTAATTTATTACTATATTTCATTTTCGGTACTCTTTCCATTCTCTAAAATATTTATCATTCAAAATGCAATCACAAAGGATATTGAAAATATTTGTGAGGACATCTCTCGAAAGGGATAGGGAGATCGAAAATAGGCCCAACTCAAGGCCTTTACTAAAAAATAAAGAGTAAAAATAAAAATCTCATGGCTATGATATAAATAGAAAATTTTATTTAACCAAGCACATTACATTTGCGATCAATCCATTGCGGGCGACAGGCTACTTCTTATTATATACTTAATTGCTTAAAAAAAAAAAAAAAAAAAAAAAAAAAAAAAAAAAAAAAAAAAACAGAACTTAAACCTATAAATAATATTTGGTATTAGCCAAATCCTATGATGTCTTCTTCTTGTATGCCGCCGCTGCTCGTTGATCTCCTTGTGATTTAGTTGAATTTATCTTTAGCCCACTCCACCCATGAGCTGGCAGTGTCCTTAGCACTCTTCATGGCACCTGCTAGAGAGGTTGAGGCGCTTCCCGCCTTATCCTTCATCGTCGAGGCGGCATGGCTTACCGGGCTGTCCTCACCCAACGCTGAGTGGATGGACAAAACCAGGACCAATGAGAGAACCAAAACAAACGCTACCTTTGCCATTTCTTTCAATTCCTTCTTAATTTCAATCTGATATGAGAAACAAAACTGGAGAATTTTAGGATTTGATATACGTAGCTATTAAGCCTACTTGAATGATTGAAACCGTGCCTTTATTTATAGTGTTTTGCAGAGAGATCATGACTGTGTGTGTCGATGGAAAAGCATATTCTTTGGCCGTCTCTTTCGCCGAAAAAGAAAATTTCAACCGGAGAACACATTCTTTTGGCCATTTTCCTAGCAAAAAAATTTGTGGCCTATGGGAGACTGTTCATATCCTTTGCATGTGATACTCTTTATTTGGAGGACTGTGTAATAAGACATGGGAAACTACGTGTCCTCTTGGGTTACCAGTGACTGTAATTAGGCAAGCAAAGCGGACCGCAACGCACTTAGATCCATTTTTCGACCTCCTTTTTAAAATTATTTAAATCCTTCTTTTTTACTTTTTTTCTTTTTACGGTAACGTCTGGACTTGAATTTGGAACCTCCTCCCACAAAAGGCGTGGGGTTGGTCAGGGGCGGTTGTACTAAGGTGCATGTTTGCGCTTGTTTAACCACTCAAATAATTTTTTTTTTAATTTTAAATTTGTATAAGTAAATTATGTAGTGCTTTAGATTTCATTGGGAAAAAATAGTTAATTTTGATTAAATTTAATTAAATTTTGATTAAATTTATTAAAATTCACCACTTTTGTAGATTATATAAAGTTAAGGCTTGGTTTATTCTTATGTGCAACCATTAAGAGGAACTTTATCCCATATTAGGTACACGGTATTAAGAGTGGTATATAAGTAAAGTTTCTTATGTCTAAAAGTCACCTAAGTTTTTAAATTATGGTGTCGATTTTATGTCCTACTTCATCACTTTTATTCAGTCATGTCAATGTGTGACTTTTATCCTCTCTCATTTTGTTAGGATCTTGTTCTACATTGGGTAAACAGGAGTGTTACGAGTAATATATAGGCAAGTTTTACGTCTCTAAAAGTCACTAGACATTTTAAAATATGATATGTTGTCAATTTTATGTCCTTTCATCACCTCTATTCAATGATGCCGATATGTGCTCATACTTTTCTCCCTTCACCATCTTACCTTAAGCAAAAATATTAAAACTAAAATTTTAAAAAAATAAATGCAATCATTGGAAGGAAATTCTGAATCCGCCTCTGGGGTTGGTGGGTGGGGAAGGAAATGTCACTAAAGTCCAGGTCAATTTATGCATTTCTGATCTGGAGAAATGCCAGTGACTTGAGCTGAGCCCAGTGTGGTCCAATTTATAGTACATGCATCTGCACAAGACTTATAAAGGCTAGGCTACATATTACGACTTGAATGCAAGGGGCCCCAAAATAAATAGGGAAACTACTTGTTTTATTCAATGTTGATGGCAGAGCAATCCAATTAGCATATTTATTTATGGTAAGGCAATGTCACCAATAGCACGGCAGGGGATGTAGCTCAGATGGTAGAGCGCTCGCTTAGCATGCGAGAGGTACGGGGATCGATACCCCGCATCTCCATACTCTTTTTTGTAATTTCATTAAGTGAAATTTCAGACTTTCAATCTTGGATCCTCAGCCGTTCGTTTTCGCTTCAATGCATTTTTACTACCGTGATTTAATAAGATATCTCAGCGTTTTGATTTGATTGCCACTGCAAAAGATCTACTCCGGTTCACTACCATCCGGTCCGAGAAATCAAATCGAAAACTTTCGCGCCTCTTCGTCTCCCTCAAAAGCCGCCTAAAATCACCATACAATCTATTTTGCTTTTCACATTGCTTCCGGTAATTTATGCCATTTTTTTTTCTCTGCAATTTTTCCAGCGAATTGCCTCGGTCTCATGTCCTTGATGATCTCTCCATGAAGGTCAGTGATCAAACCGCGTAACTATTCCAATATGTCATTTTCTTAATTTGTTTTCACAATTTATTTCGTTGAATTTGATTCATTCTTCAGCATTTTGAATAAAGAATTGCTCTATTTTCCAATGAATTAGGTCATGAATTCTTCAAATATTATTTCATTTGAGCAATTGTCCGTCTTTGAATTTGTTATTATGTGGTCTTTGGGATGAAGTCACATTTCCACTCTCCTATTATTTCCTTTGGCATCTGTTTGGGTATCAGAAAGAATAAAGGAAATAAAAGGAAATAGAAAAGGTTAAAAATGCTAAGGGAAAGGAATCCATTTACAAGCAATCTTTTTTGTCATTTTTCCCCCGTGCTTTCCAAGATCCTAATACTGCCGTGGCAGATTTCTCTGGTTGAATTTCAATTTCAGTCGATAATTTTGCAATATGTGGACCTTGAATCGCACGAGGAAAAATCAATGTTACGATCCTAATGTCCCGGTTAAGTATGGGTTTGGTCGCATGTATATTAACTGTTGGGCACCTTCCCCTTGCAAGGCAGTTTTTAAGCGTGAGTCTATCTAGGGGTTCATATCATTTGGTGTTGGAACTAGCCACCATGGCAAGTATGCGATCGGATGCGGGGTGAGTTGTTTGGATCAAGAGTTTTTTAACACCAGATCCAAACAGAGGCTAAATGTTTCCGCCTTGATTTGGTCGTTGCATGGAAAAAGATGGATGGAATAGTGAAATTCACATGTACATACTATTTCCTTGAGTGAGAATCTATAACAGTAGGAACATGTTGATTAAGGATAGAAACAAAGATACAGTGGTTTATCTTTTGTTGCATTCATTTGGCTGATCATCAGTAACATAGGGAAAGGAATACTAAAAAAGGGAAAACTAGAAGACCCCCTATATGCTTTTCGACAGATCTTCTGGCAATAACTATGCATAATATAGCAGACACTTTTGCATCATTGTAGCTTGAGATTCTTCAGGAGCCTGTTGAGAAAAAAACAATAAAAAGACAAGAAAAAGCACCATTAGATTTTAGTGAGAGCCGATGTGTGTAGTATTTTATGTTGCAACACGTTATTGAATTCCAATTTGCACCAAAAACAGGCCTGCACCATTGACATAGAATTTCCCATCACCACCCCCATCCATGGGGATTAGTAAAGGATTACAGAGGAATGTGAAGATATCATAAAAAACACTGTTGGGGAAAGCCAAGCTAATACCCCTTGGTATATTTATTTTTTGTCTTGCTGTTAATGCTGCCAAAAGTTTCAGCTAGATCCGAGAGGCACTGTTGTGAGCGGCTGTAGGGATTAGAAAAGGTTATAGAGGAATGTGAAGATCTAATAAAAAAACGTATTGCAGTCTTACAATGATCCTCTTGGAACAAGAAACACCAGCTAAATTTATAGTTTTATACTAACAACGATCACAATAATAGTGGTCTAAGCTCCATACTATAGAACCATGTGCATGTGATCTACAACGAGTAGGATTAGATTTCATGTGGGTTTTACTTTTTCGAAAGCCTAACGGCATATGGATAGGCTTTAATAGAAAAATAAGGATAAGGATTAGATTCTTGAGGTTTGGTTTGGATTGTAGCTTAAGTGGAGAGGGAAGTAGATGCCTAAATGAAGTTAATAGGACGGTATAGGTACATGACAATTGCGTTTGAACTAATGTTTCTGATCTATTTCCTGCCATGTAATTAGAACATTTTCAGCTGTCATTTCTTGTTCATTTCAATTATGTCTACAAATCTAGAAGTATGTTTCTATATGGTGATGCGTTATTCTTAATGAGCTAGTGGCGGTGGTGAATTTTTTAGGAAATGAGAGGAAAAAGGGTTGCATGATATTTGTGAAGGGTAATTCGAGGAGGGGGATTTGTGATGCATATGCTGTATTATGTATAGCATTGCTCTTCCATATAATGGGAACTAATGGACCATATATTATCTATCAAAAACATTCATGATTCATCTACTCCTTGGCCCCCTACCTGCCATGGACCTTTAGCTTGGTAGATGATAATACAGAGGGTGTGCATCCCTTGCACATTCTCAAATACAAAAGGAAGGGGCCCAATTATACCAGTTGGGATTATCTTACTCAAAATGGAACGGTTGATTAGTGATGGTAGTTCAAAACGAGAACCAAGTTGCAAAGAATATATATGCTTGTAGTAATGGGTAAGGAGTTACCAGTCTACTACCTCTGTTCATTATCAATTGCTCTACCGTTGCTCCCAGTGGCCCTGTAATTCGGTATAGGAAATTGGCCCGATTCTATAATCCTGAGATCCTGCACAAGGATCTCATAGTGCCTTTTCACTTCATCTGCAGTTTTCCCATCCACAGCCCTAGCTATATTTTCCCAGCGGTCAGGGGTGTCCTTGTCATACAAAGCCAGAGCCTTTTCGAATTGCTTGTTTTGCTTCTGCGTCCAAGATGAGCTCAAGCTACGCGAAGATGTGAGAGAGCTTGATGCCATTACACCAAATTAATGAATATGAATGGGATTCTAGAGATGGAGAAGGTGATTATGAGAGAGCTTAGAAGGGGAAAAAGTATGCGATATTGAGGGTGAGAAAGGAAATGTGTGTTGAGATGGGGAATTGAGTTTGAGTCCTAAGGCAAAAGAACCCACAAAAGGAAAAGACAATTAGAAAGAAAGAAACTAGGATAGCTGCCTCAGTCAAGGGAGAAGACTAGAAGTCAAGGGATGGTATGGGTTAGCCATGCTTTGCTCTCCCTTATAAACTGGAGGGAATGGTGGTGGGGTGGTGCAACTTGGCGAATATTTTTTTTAAGGGGAACAACAAGGTGTGATTCCACCTCCTTAGGAACCACAAAATTGAAGCAAGGCAAAGAAGGAAAAGGGGGTGGGGTGGGGAGGAGAATCAGTGTCAAAAGGACGACCTCTTTCTAATTTTTTCGAGGCCCTTTTCTCTCATCTTTTATAATATCATCAGCAAGTGGATTTCCTTGAGAATTTTTTTACCAGCTGGTGGGGATTAGATCCCAATTTCTAGACTGGTCCCATTCAAATATCTCCGCCAAAGGCAGAAAATTACTACCCCAAGTGAAACAAAGGAAGATATTCTGTCCCCTCTTTTGCCTGTGGCTTATTACAGCAACTTGGCATAAAATTTAGCTGGTCTAAGGTAGGATATTGATCATTCTTCTCTGAAAGAAAAATCCAAGATGGTTCCTGTAGTGAAATCACGTACTGCACCCATCAAGGGGATTGATGATATGATCCTCCTTTTGTTGTGTTCCATCTCCATATCTTTCAGCACGTCAGACTTCTATACCTTAAGCCGGCCTACAGAGGCTGCTGCATCGATCCCATGCACCCCCTCACGAGAGTGGTGGCTGTATACACCTGTTTTTCCTATTTAAAAAAGGGGAAAGAGTTTTATCTTTGAGTTGTATACGTCATTGATGTTTAGGAACTTGGAAATGGTGTTTTTATCATGTTCTGAGCAACATTCCAAAAGGCTTTCTTGACGGGTGGTTAGCTGAGACCTGCAGTGATAGTATTTTGTTTTGTAGTTGAATCAGCTGAGAGTCAACAGGTCTTGCTCTTTTGGGAGATCCTGTGTCAGGTTTAGGGTTGGTCAAGCATTTTGGGGTTGCCATAGATTGATGTTATTCCTCGCAATCCACATCAGCCTAGTGCTTGGGAAGAGATTTTTTTTTTTTTTTTTTTTTAATACCAAACTTGCATCTTATCTCATGGCTACGTAGTAGTACGTCCCTTTTACAATTTGTGGGTTGAGTTTTCAGTGTTTAACCGGAAGAGTATAAAGGAGATATCACCTAAATTACAAGGTTGAAAGAGTTCTATATATAATTGCATTTCATTTGTCTAATACATAGGAATATTACATAAAGAATGATTAGAACCACACTCTCAAGTCTCATCTCATAGGATTGGCCCCTCTTTCCCATCCATCTGCGTATGTACATTAATACAGGTTCAATACTCACTCATACCCAAGACCTCTTCCTTACAAAGAGAGGTGTCATTAAGCTACTAGCCCATTTACCATGGTTTCCTATCAGGCATGACTGTTCAGGACGAAACATTTCCTTTTTCCTACAGATTGTGGTTTAGCATGAACTGGTTTAATTGGTTACTATAGAAGAATAACGGCATAGCTTATGTCATTGTTATATACTTTAATTTTATCTAAGCTTTATAAAATTAAGAAAAAATCTAATGAGGGGTGGCCCCATATGAAGGGCAACTTGCTTGGGTAGTTGCCTTGAGATACTGCCCACATGCAGGAGGGCCCCTGAACAGAGACAATATTCAGGTAAATGCGCTAGGAATCTGGTATAAAATACACCATCCCATCGATATTTAGAATCTTTATCATCTCAAGTCGTCCTCAGGAAAAGTTTTCTTGAGCTCTTCCTTTATTTCTTATGTATGAAAGGTCTTTCCTTTTGGCTTGTGGCCTTTCCCTATGATTGGCTGGATCAAGTCCTCTAGATTAGATGAAAACAACCCAGAAACAGTGACTTGTCTGGAGTTGAAGGAGTCCACTTCCACCCATTCATGGTCCACCCATCTTCTAGCAAAAGCGTAAGAACCACACCTAAGAGGGAATCTTTGAATAAAGGGGAGGAAAAAATAAATTGCCAAGAAGCTTTCTAATCGTTGAATCTACATGGAGAGGAGGAATTGGATCTTTTGGTGACGGAATTTTGCAAAGGATAAGCAAGATAGATGCATGATGTTCAGGTATACCAGCCAATGGAAATTATAAAATGTTATGCTTGATGTGAGATTTTTTTTCATTTTTTTTTTGGGGGGAAAAATTGATGCGATACATATATGCTTGTAGGTTGGACATAAATTTAATGATTTCTGACTAATAAGGGCCATTAACTAACTGATTTGTGGTTTTATTCGGATGGATTAGATATGTTGCCCTTTTTTGGTGGACAAGAGGGCCATGAGCTTTGAGATTACGTGAGCCAAAAAAACTAAAAACATTTCTCTTTGATCCTCACTGACCCTAGTTGTAAGATTCCAAGTTTTCTTTTCTTTTTCCAAATTTTCGCAACAAAAATGGCGTATGGCCTATCAGAGTTGAGATTTTTTTTTTTTTTTTTCAGGAAATCTCCCCAATAAGAGATGAATTATTTAATTAATTACAAAAAATTTTTTAAAAAAAACACTTAAACAGAGTGGGGACGTAACCTATTGGAGTAATGCTATTCTTCCTCAATTCTCACACCAGAAAGACGTACAGGGTACAGGACAAATGCCCATCAGATTGCCTGTAGATGAACATCACCGCGATTATATTTTGCTGGTATAGGATTCAATAAAATTTGGGGAAGAATATCGATTTTCATCGTTCAAATTAATTTATTTGCTCTGACCCCAATAAAGGGGAAAAAAAGGCACTAAGGCGTGGGCCTTGGGGCTGGGGGTGCACACACATGCAAGCCCATAATTGAACAAAGGCTCCGCTCATTGGTCATGGCGAGCCTTGCCTGTCCCTTTGTCAGCCACACAGCCTCATACGGAGTGAGTTGGGCTCACTAATACTAGAGGCTAAAGATGAAATGAGGTTGGATGGAAAGAAGGCCTCAGTAGCAAATTGTACATGGTACACCATTGCTTTAGACATGCTTCATACCTTCTTAAGAACATTCGCACCTATATTGTTTATCATTACAGAAGTAAAGCCGGATTGTCAGAAAAGTACATATCCATTTCTCACGTAGTAATTGCATAACATGACATAAGAGAAGCTTCTAACTACTTTTTTACATCATAGCATATTTAAATTTTTTTTTTTGAACTCATGAGGTTATCATGGCTCATGAATTAAAGTTTTAAATTTAAGTTTACACCTTTGCTATTAGATGTATGTTTGCAAGTAAACTATACATCACAGGGACAAAAACTCTAGGCCCAAAGCTGGGTGAGAGTTTGGAATACCCTTGATATACGTAACCCCCCCGCCCCCCAGAAAAAAAAAAAAAAAATCCCATTTTTTCTCTGGATTTTCGATTTCTATTAAACGAAAAGTCTCCTTTTATCATGCCATGGGGGTGCTCTTTTCGCCAGGGTTCGCCTGTTCTGAAATAGTTTCTTGTTGCCTTGGAACCCGATTCTAGACTACATTTACAACACTGCGGCTATTTGGACGTAGGTAGGGCTACTTTCTTCCCACCGCGTCAAGAAGATGTTAACAGTTGAGTCAATTGCAAACGATTCTTAATTAGGACCTTAAGAAATCGTGTGGAATAATGTGGACACTAATGGCAAATGAGATGACCTGGTTGGTATGGCTCTCGTTTACTTGAAAAGTTGAAAGTCAGTCAACCCTGGATTTTGTTTGGCTGCTGCTTTCTTTTTCGGGAAAAGAATCTTCTTCCCCCCCCCCCCCCCCCCCCCCCCCCCTCTCTTTTTGTTGTTTACTGCATTTATTATAATATTATGTGTTAACAAAAGTTGGTTTAGCCAATGCCTGTGCCTTGTTTAGTTGTTTGGGTATTCGGTCTTCTGGGCATCCAATGAAAAGGACAAAAAATTAAATTCAATTCAATTTGGTCGCACGTGATTATCATTATTAATAGTTGTGAACGAGGCTAGGGCGTGGAGGTCTTCGTGGTCCCTGATACATACATGTATTGACGAAAGTACCCCCCCTAAACTTATACAATATTCGATATTTTATATTCTAGGCCCCACCTTCGACGGTTTTTGCTCCCATTGCCCTTTGCCTAGAACCGGGTTGGCCGTCTAGGGTTGACTTCAAAGTCTTGGCTTTTTTACCCTGAATTTTTTTCTCCTCTCTTTTTTTATTTATTTGAAGCCACTTTCACCAAATTTCTCTTTGAACTATTGTGTTGGAAACACTGCCTCCCATCAAATTTAATGCACATTTTTGCCTAATTTTACAAAATTTGTTATCATTTCTTATTAAATATAATGCCTAAACTAATTATGAAAAGATAATTTATATAGTAAATTGGTTTAATGACATTATGTAATGCCGGTGTGATCTTATTTGCATAAAAATAGTGAAGGGATGATTGATTGCAAAGTGTTACAATCTACTAATTCATTAGTTTATTTTGTTTACTTTTAAAGTTCAAATGAAATTTTATAATTGTCTATAGTTTAGTGGTAAAAAGGAAGAAAGCTAGGAGAGTGGGTGGCAACCCTTAACCCACCACTATAACACCTAATTGGAAAAGAAGAGCCATGCTGCATTGTATAATGAAGTCAACTACTTTCATGATTAAATAATTTTTGTTTTCTAACGGAACCCCAAAAGGCTAGAATAAAACCTTCTTATGTGAATATAATTCTTTTGAGGCTCTCCAAATGTAATTGACCATTTTGGCTATTCTAGTTAAATTAAAGAAGAAATAACTAGTCTTATAAGTAAAAAATAGCTTTTTCTTTGGAATCCTTACATGAATAGAAGGTTCCTTATCTTAGTTAACTCTCTTGAAGATCCCTTTTAACTCGTTTAGATATAACAAAGAGTTCTTATACGAACTCTTCAAAGTAGAGAAGAAATAATGGAAAGTAATCCTATCAAAGATGCGCTTACCATAACTTTTTGGTGAGTTGCTTTCTATGACCGTGGAAGCAACTACATCGATGATGGCAATTTCTAATTCCAAAATAATTCAAAAAGATGAGAAGTTTTATTTCGATATTCATGATCACTACAACTGTCAATAATGGTAAAATACAGTTACCGTTGTGGCCATTAATGTTGTTTTTTTTTTTTCTTTTCCTCTTCAAAGAAACTGTAACTTTTAATGTTCATACGTTTCCTTTTGTGTTCTGCTTGAACCAGTAACTTCAACGTTCCACAGTGTGATAGAGATGTTTACGCGCTCTGCTTGAACTAGTAACTTAATGTTCCACAATGTGATAGAGATGTTTACATGCTCTGTGTGTGTGACAGCGCATAAGCATATATGCGTCATTCATGATGTTTTCAAAGTCTACGAGTCCACGAGCTCTATTTTGGACTTCAAATGGTATGGTAGGGGACGAGGGATCAATTGCTCCTCCCTTATATTTTCTATTTTTTTTTAAATATATGACTTTAATTAATTGCAAATTTAACTATTTTAAAATTTTATTTTGCTCTAAAAAATTTAATCATTTTGTAAAATGGAGTCTCTAACAAAAATCAAAACCCATTTGTTATCTAACTTTAGTAACTTTTTCCTTTTTTATTTTGTTTTATTTTATTTTATTTTATTTTACAATGTATCACATTTTATATCCTAAATTAAAAAGGGAATTTTAAATTGGTCAGACTAGGGGAAAATAATTACTGTTAGTAGCTAGTCATTCTTAATTAAGTCAGTAGTCATTTACTCGAAAGTTAGTAATAATTTGTATTGAATTGTTATTATTTTTCCGTAATCTGACCAATTTAAAATATCCCATTGAAGGTAAGGGCAAAACCATTTTTTTTAATAAGTATTTTTTATTTTTTGGCTGAGTCCTTCCTTTTTAATAAGTCAATGTCTTGAAGAATAGTTTTCTAGCTCGCGCTGCACCAAACCAATGACCAAGCTACTAACATGTAATGCAATATTTCTCCACAATATTTAATTTTATGGGAAAATTACACTCACCTTTCCTAAGGTTTGGTAAAATGATACTAACTATCCTTAAAATTTAAAAAATTACACTCACCTCTCCTTTGAGATTTAATGAATTTAACATTCCCATCCTCTTTATCTATTGGCTGTTAGTTTACCAAAAGTAAAAAATAAAAGATTATTATCCCACATTTTAGTCTATTTCAAACCAAGTGGCTTTTGACTCTTTAAAATACTTTAAATCAAGATAAAATTTGAAAAATGAAAAATGTAAATAAATATATATATATATATATATATATATATACTCCTAAGGAACTTAGGTTTTATTTAAATTAGGTGTGATTTGAACATTTTATTTGCTTTGTTATGGTCTTAAACTCTCAACTTTTAAAAAAGGTCAACATAATTTTTGAAATGTAAAATGAGATTAGATTCATTTGGCCAAAACCTTATATTATAAGTGTAATGAGTAATATTACTTTGTCCTATACTTTGTCTTACAATGTGTATTTGAAAAATTAAAATTATAGAACATATTGATATAATTAAATCCTAAAAATTAAAACCCTTTTAGATGCACAGAGTAAGTCAACGGTACGAGGCAAAGAATCATGCGCAAGTGTAATTTTCTCTTATGTTATTTTCTTCGTGGGAACCAAAAATGCACCCACACTGTCGCTGTCGCTCACACTTTTGCCTGCGGGCCATGCCGCGTGAATGTGCATTTTGAGATTGCTCTCTGGTCTCTCTCTTATACACACTATATCTCTGTCTCTCACACACACACGCACACACACGCGCGCAACACAGAGAATGTGGTCGTTGAATGCTTTCTCGTAAGGGAAAACTTCTCTCTTGAGGAACTGAAACTATGTCTAGCAGTAACTATTTTCTGTTGAATATTCGCCGCCTTCTTCACCCTTTCGTAGACTAGCCATAGTGGTATAGGACCATTTGAATTTTCAAGCCATTATGATGAGGTCCCTGTGGTATTTAACCTTGTGGGTTTCTTTCATCTGCTTCACTTTTTACTGATGTTTCTTTTTCTCTCTTTCCTTGGCTAAAATCTATGGAAGAACAATTCAGAAGACACAACTGGGTAATTTTTTTGGGATCTCTTGTTGCTTGGTAGCTGATTAATTTGTTCTTCACTTCCATTGTTTTTCCATAATTGGGGCCTCTTGCGGATTGGGTTCTTTGTGCATGCTTGGGCTTCGGTCGTTTTTGTTTCTTGGTAAGATTTCTCACTAGCTTCTTCTCTTGCCTTCATTTTATCTTTGCATAGCAACCTCTTGCTGGCTTTGCAGGAGTTTCTAGTACAAATTAATATAGTATTCAAGCATGTGCGGTTTAAATGGACTTCTACCCTGTGATTTAGCCGAACGTTCTTGTGGTCTTCGATCGGAGTCCAACTTATTAACGGGTTAACTCAAGTGTCATGTGCATAACAGGGATTCAATCGATTACTTCTTTGAATTTCCCACAAATTAATATATCTGTTTTTATAGTTGATTCATTCAAGCTTTTGGTTTGCAAATGTTTGTGCTTCTTCAAGCTGACAAACTACACAGCCTCAGTTCGATGTCATTGAGTAGAGCAATTCATGCGTTTCCCTCTAACTTGTTTGATGGGAATGGAGTCCCCTTTTTAGTCCTTGTGGCAACCACCAGAAACGGCCGTAAGCTGTCAAGTAGAGTGTCCAAACAGGTATATGAAGTCATATCGAACCCGATATTTGGGTGATGTGGATGTGGGACTTCCCAACAAGAAACAAGGGGAAGAAAACCAATAGAATTTTTAAAGTAAGTTCTAATGGATCTATGTAGCAGATCCTATATTTTAACTATACGGATGAGTTGAGTCCATATTTCTATTATGTTCTCAATCAATTATGGCTTGTTTAAATTTGCCATATAAATAAAATTATTTAACTGTGTTTCAGAACAAAGTCATCATCTTGAATGGTAAAATTCAAGAGATCCCAAATGAGAATAAAAATTCGAAATAGAGGCATTTCATGAATTTCTAAAATGGATCCTATAACATTGGTTTGTTGATGACTTCAAATTTTTAAGATACACATTTGTTATTGGTAAATTGTGCAGTTAAAACATGTCAGTTATAAAGGTCTAAATTGGTTCATCCTTGTGATATGCTGATTGAAGAACAGAAGCTAGAAAATGCATATATGTGAACAATTCTCTCCAGGCTTTTGATTCACTTTATAGGATGGTAAGTTGACTTAGAGCCTTATCTAATCAACGAATCTAGGTGGTTAGTATTCAAATTGGGTCTTGGGTGAGTAAGCTTGCTCGAGCCAATTTGCCTCTGCAGAATTCTTGCTTGAAGCGAGGTTGGAATCGCTCGAGCCATCATAAGTCAATAGCTAATTAAGTATTCTCGCTTGTGTTGGCCAGTTTTAAAAAGTTGAGCCTTAGAACGTTAAACTTCATAGTGAATGAGCCATATTGGACTAGGTCCTATGGTTTTTCCTGCAATGGTTTTCCACGTAAAAAAATGTGTACATTTGATTGGTTTGATCTTGTTTTAAGAATCTCGTTAATTAATTTGGATATAATATATCTGTGATATATTTGTCTGAATTGGCTAATCTAATTCGATTTTAATTGATTTACTTAATTCGGGATTTAGTATAAGCTTGCAAACGATTAGCTAAGTTTGGTTGTTACAAGTTGAATAAGATTGAAATCAAGTGCTTAACATCCCCTCCCTCCTTTCTTTTCTCCTTCTAGGTCTAGCGTTTCCATAACCCTGAAATTTCAAACCTTTTTAAACAGTCCCCTTCAAGATAATGAATTTGTTCCTTCAATGTTATGTAAAATACACTAATTATTAAATCACCAAACAGCCCCTTAAACTTGTTACTCCCCCCAGCCCCCAACAAAAATAAAATAATAATAATAATAATAATTAAACATTTTTCAGGTCTTGTAGGAAGGGTGGATGATTTTCTTATTTCTGAGTTACTATAACCCAATACTTGCAATAGCTATCCATTTTGAAAAAAAAATAAAATAAAAAAAAATCATGTTTTTTTGTTTTTTTTGTTTGGAGGGGAATTGACCCCTACATCTATAGCTATCCAAACCCTCACCCATTCTGATACCACCTTTAGGCCACAAGGGTCGGTGGTAGATAAGCTTTTTAGTATTTCAATAATCCCCTTAATTATTGTGTACCTTCTTTGAGTTCAGTACTGGTAACATATGGTATTGAGGTATGAAAGTCTAGGTCTCTGGCTAATGTTGTCTTTGGCTCTTCTTCTTCTGCAAAGGGTCGTCCATTGTTCAATTTCTTGGCTTATCCTTGGTGGCTTTGTTACAATGTTACCTATGTTTTATCTATCTAATCTTTTACTATTCTTATTTAGTCCCAATAGTCAAATGCACCTTCATTGGCATGATAATAATGTGAACATAGTTTGGCTAATAATAGTGAAATAATGGTGTTGTATTATTTTTTGAGGAAATCATAAGCATTCATACAATGTCCTAAGTTGGTCAATCTCTAGAATCTCAGAGTAAACATTTATCAAGTGACTAAGTTTGATTGACTGGAAATAGGTGTCATGTTTGAATTAACAGCAAAAATGTTGAATTCTTTTGGCTTCTGCATATTTTTAATGATTCTGCTTTGCATTGATGCCATTTAGTTAATTTTTTCTCCTCTTTTTTCCTTTGGGTCTTTGGGTTACATTCTATAGACACAAAATCTTGATTTGTTAATTTATTGAAAATTTTCTGTTTTGTTAGGGGTGTGGATACTTCAGTAAGAAAAGCTGGATCTGAAATTTGATTGTTAATGTAAATGTGCTGTCCAAGGATAATTTCCTGTTAAATGGGAAATGAGGTTGCTGAATTTGTGGAAATTCCATATTATTGTACCATAAAGGTAAACATTGATGTTTATATTATTGCGCCCTTTCGTTGATTTTACCCTGAATGAGTTAGTATACCCAGGGAAAAAAAAATTGCAGTTTTATTATCTCTGCAGTTGTTTCATGACAAACTCCAACATGACTAGAGATCTAGAGTACAATGTTGGAATCAAATAAACATATCACTTCTTGGCAAATCAATTTGTACATGTATCATGTCTTTTCCATTTATGAAAAGAGATTTTTAATTGGACTTCTTTATATTGCTGTTGGGATCACATTACTTGACGCAAAACAGCAAATATGAGCCAGCAGTATGGAATGTCTCTCCTCTTTGTTTGGTCACCATTATGGAATCTGGCCCCATTGTTAATTGTCAAAAGGGTCAAGGTGTCTTTAACTAAAAGTTTAGAGGCAGAGCTGAAGAATTTAATTGGTTAAACTGAATTCTCAAAACATTGCGGTTTTCTTGTCAAAAACTTACTATCATATTATTCATTTCAAATTCTTATCAGTTTTTGTATGTCTTTGTGACTATATTCCTTCCTGCAGGTGCATCGTTCAATGTGCTTAGAGCTTAAGAAATACATCGATAGAATCTCACAGATATTTCCAGCCATTGAATCTGTTCGACCACGATGCTCATCAGGACTACAGGCACTGTGCCTCTTAATCTCTGCGATGGACAAAGCCAAGTTACTAATCCAGCACTGCTGCGAGTCGAGTAAACTCTACTTGGTATATATTCCACCCTCTTTTTTTATTTTTTTATTAAGAATAATTTTGCAAGGCAGTATCTTCATTTGCTCATCAATTTGTGATGTACATCACAATATAGGATTTCTCAAATTGTTTTCACCTGTGGGCATGGTATATTCTTGTGTTGTGGGTGCAGTTCCATCATTATATGTTTATAATGTGACATGGACCTAAAATCTTTTCCTGTTGAACAAAGAAAATTGTGTTCTTGACCTTCCATCAATATCTTCAAGTTCTAATAATATCTATGTTTCCAAATAAATACTGCCTCTTAGAGACTTTGGTTATGCACTATAGGTTTTGTGTTGCCTAATGAATATAATTTTTTTTTTTATTTAAATTTTTTATAACAAGGGTGTTTGAGGCTTTGGCCCCAACTAATCCCTTGGGTATGTGCATTCACCCAGTCCCAAAAGCACCGGGAAATTACCATGCCCTATGAATATGGAACTTTGTGGCACAGTAGCATGCTGATGGAATCTTTTTTTATTGTTAATATAGTTAAGACTTGTTCATTTCATAATGTTGATTTTCTTTTTTAAACGAGATGCATTATTTGCTTTCTTTTTAGTTTGTTGGTAATTTGCAGTTGTAGTTAAGACTTCACCTTATTCTTTGGGTAATTATGTGTTTAACAAAAAATTTCAGGCAATGACAGCAGATAAGATAGCGTTGAGATGTGAAAGAATACAAAACACTTTGGGCATATGTTTAAGTCAAATTCAAAATTTGGTTCCAACACTATTGGCTGCAAAGGTTTGTACACTATGCCCTTTCTTGAATTAATCTTTTCACTGTGTTGAATTTCAATTTTAAAACTGACATGATTGTTTTAGTGGCCTATTTTTAGGGCAATGTGTTGTATATAAAATTGATAAATATCTTTAACTAACATCTTCAGAGCATGCTGATAAGACATATAGTACAAATTGTGTTGGTTGTTACATAACTTTATTATTTTTCTGTAAGTTTGTAGTTTGTATGTCCATTCAATATAGCTTTTATTGGTTATGAACTATCATTCAAAGGTCTATGTTTCTTATGTGTATAAGTTGCTTCTGTTGTGGATAGTTCCAAATCATATGCCACTCATACTTGAGAATCTCTTCATCAACTGATTTGGCAATCCTAACCATTGCAACAATAGCATTTCTTTTCTGGAGTAAAAGTAACTGTGGTAAATGGTCTATTAAACAATTATTGTGCTAAAATGGGTTAATTTAAGTCTTTGATGTTCCAAATAGAACTCATCCTTAAGATCTACGTTCTTACCAAAGGGGATCTAGTACTTCATCTTTCTATACACATACACACATACACAAAGAGATCATACTAAAAATTGAAATAACATTAGTTATTGAATTCCTAAGGATGAGTCTATATGTGAAACTAATAGATTCATATCTATGCTCAGAGAACAGAGTAGGCACACTTTTTAGTGCCTTCCAAATGAGTTGGAATGAACTCATTCCTTAGTGGTCTCCAAAAGGCTCCTTATTGCCTTTTCTCATACATACACAGTACAAAATATTTGCAGGTCACCAGTTTCATTTTCTTATTTTCTGTGCATTCGAAAAGCTTACTGCTTCTGGTTATATTTTGGAGGACCTTATTTGAATCTTAAGTATTTGTTGTCTTTGTGGTCACGTTTGTTTATTTATTTTTTTTAAACCTTTCTTTTTGAAAAGTTGAGAATGTAACACTGTCTGCAGATATCTGGAATTGTTGATGACCTTAGGGGTGCAAAGTTTATTGTGGAATCCACCGAAGATGAGGCTGGGAATGTCTTACTGGCACTGCTCCGGCAGGATATAGTTGCATCAGATTCTATAAACAAATCAGAACTCAATGCTATTGAACTTGCTGTTGCAAGACTGCATATCACGTCCCCTATGGCTCTCTTGATAGAGAGAAGGTCTATTAAGAAGCTACACGATAAAGTCCGTGATACAGACCCAACAAAGAAAAAAATTTTGAGATACCTCTTATATCTTCTAAAGAAGTATGGAGATTCAATTAAAGGACACCAAACAGAGATCACCCTTGCTTCATATGAAGAGTCACTTCATCAGTCCATTGAGCCAGAACATATAGAAGAAGCAAGGGACGAGACTCAAGCCGATGCGTCCAGTATCCCTGAACTTCCTGAGGAATTTAAATGCCCTCTTTCTATGAGACTGATGTATGATCCTGTTGTGATAGCTAGTGGACAAACATTTGAAAGGTTTTGGATAGAGAAGTGGTTAAATGAGGGTAATGAGACATGTCCAAAGACACATATGAAGCTGTCCCATTTGTCCCTGACTCCAAACTACACAATGAAGGATCTCATTTCAAATTGGTGCTTGAATCAGGGTGTCACTATTCCCAACCCCTGTTTACATCCATTTTCTTCATCACCTCTCTCACGGAATTGTACATCTGCCAGTTCCATTGCTAGCTTTGGCAGTTCTATTTATAATCGGGGTCTTCAATTCGGCAATGTATCACTTTACTCATCCGATCCCAGTATTAGGTCCAATGTATTGGATGTAGAGAATGATGATGAGTTTGATCATGAGCTCCCCCTGATGAATGCAGGTTCTCACAAATTTCAGTATTCTTCAGTTACGGATGGTATGAATTTAGCCTTTCTCTCCAAACTTGCTGCACTTCCATGGGGATCCCAACGCAAGGCAGTGGCAGATATAAATGCCCAACTGAAAGACAACAATCAAGCATGTAATTCGACATATTCTAATAGTTACATCAAACCACTAATTAGGTTTTTGAACGATGCACGCGATCAATGTGATATAAAATCCCAGAGAGATGGAGCACAGGTGCTTTTGGCATTTTTGGACAAGAGCAGGTAAGACTTCTCTTCAAGTAGGCATGACTGATTTATATTGAGCCTTGGAGAAGGCAAAGCTTTTGGGCCTCTAGGAACATAGGAATAGGATAATGAGAAAAATTGTAACTAAGTACTAGAAATGGTTAAGGATTATAATACATGTGTATATACAAATAAAAATGTGAGAATGTATGTTGGGGTGCTGCCCCTTTGGTGCTACACCTTTTACACACCAATTGGTGGGATCGTGCATCGATCCTGAGCATTGAAATAGATCTAACCACATTCAGAATGGATATATTCCTAATTTCACAAAGATTGATGATGAACACCCGTTGTAGTTTGTCCCATTAAAAATAATTCATCAATTTATTCATCAACCAAAAATTTTTATTAAAAATAAAAAATAAAAAAAAGAAAATATCCAAAAGAGGCAAATGCCTCAGTTAAAGCTTGCTTTAGAGACAAAAATGCCTCCTGAGGGTATAGCTTTGTTCAATGTCATATTGAATTGTTTAACAAGTAAATCTCTGGCAGTTGAAGAAAGATGATAAAATATATGCTACAGGAAAGCAACTAGGCATGGTTTTGGCTCCAAAATTCTTCACCTCTATTCAATAAAATAACAAGCGAGATAGTTTTGAAGGAGTTGTAGAAGTAGTAGTTTATATATATATATATATAAAATATTTAATGAAGTTATCAAGTTTATAGAAGGAAAAAAAAATTTTAATCTTGCTGAGATCTATTTTTGACTAATGTATGAAGAACACTAAATAATTAAAGGCATGTCTTGAAATGTGAGGTGTGCCCCTCATACTTTGAAGCAAGGTCTTCAGGGAATTTGAGCTTCCAAGGTGACCCTATGAGACCGCCTTAGAGGAATCAGAAAGAGCTGATGCTATATGTAATTCTGCTAAAACCCTGTCAGAGACAATAATGCTATGTATCATTCTTGCTTTGAAGGATTTTATTTACGCTAGAGACGCATTAAGTTTTAGAGTCAATGTCATAAAATGTTTACATTTATCAGTTGCCCTCAGTTCCTCCTTTTGGTGAGTGTTTACTGGAGGCATGAACTTGTTCATGTTTTTCTTCAAGACTATATATTGTAAATTTTGCATAGCTAGTGCAAGTGTTTCTATTTATCCCTACGCTACCATTGGTTCAGAAGGATTCACTTCATTCCATGCTAATTGAATTTCCTCTGTTCCACACAGAAGCAGAATGCCACCCTTACATGAAGATGCAATTCATGTGTTAGCATCGTTTCTGGATTCTGAAATCACTGAAGAAGCTCTTGCAATCATTGAAGTGTTGTCTAGCCAACAGCATCACAAGTCAGAAATTGTGGCATTTGGTGTTCTTCCTTCCATACGAAAGGTCCTCGACACCCAAATCATGGAATCTCACATCCTTGCTATGAAAATACTGTGTAATTTGTCCTCAAGCAGTGATATTGCGTACCACATTGTGTATTTGGATTTCATCCCAAAGCTGGCTCCGTTTTTGGTTGATCCCACTCTTTCAAGTTATTGCATTGAAATTTTCAGAAACTTATGCAATACTGAGGAGGCTAGGATTGCAGTAGCTGAAAATAATCTATATATTACATCTTTGGCTGAACTACTTGAAACTGGTTCCAAAGAGGAACAGGAACATGCCGTGGGTGTCTTCCTTTCTCTGTGTCATCAGCATGCTGATTATTGTCAACTGGTCATGAATGAAGGCATTATCCCATCTTTAGTCAATATATCCATCGATGGAAATAGCAGGGGGAAAGAGATTGCAAAGGAATTGCTCCAGTTTTTGAGACATGCCACAGAAGAGAATGTTCCAGAATCTTCAGCTCCCAATGCTGTTTTGAGTCTTGACATCTCACCAGACACTGGAGGCCACTCTAAAAGAAAGAACTCATCTCCCAAGGCATTTCGATATCTGGGATTTTGGAAAGCCAATCACTAGCTGTCTTTGAACCTCTGTTGACTTAAATGGCTATCTTCGTGGAGAGTAACACAGGAGATGCTGGTATTGTTACCAGCCTTGCTGCATTTGAAGGAATAGCGAGTTTCTAACTTTTTGTATCAATTTTGGGTCTTCTTATGTATGGTGTTGTACTACTCCAACCCTCCATGTATATAGTGTGTGTGCGCAGACGTGCCATTTTTGTGGTCAAGGATTTATTGATCTGCTACTTTTCTTTCTTCCCCTGTTAGTAAAAAGTTTATTTTTTCCTTTGGGATTTGTTTCCAGCTGATCTTCAGATAGTTTGTACATGGGTTCCAGTTTGCTGTTTCATCGTACAGGTTATTTTTGAATCTGTGCATGGAATATTTTCCAGTATTTGTTATTTTTAATATTGTATACATTTTAGCATGCTAACGTGTAGAAAATCAAATGGCAGAAATGGTGCCAATTGAGACCCAGATCATGATCTGGTTATGGTGGTGCTGATGGTGAGGTGATTTGGGTAAAATGGATTTGAAATGGGGTAGAACGTGGGTGCGAAATCCAGTATTGTTTCCAGCATATTCTCTATCCTCTGCTCGAAACCTCACTCTTCTTCACTTCTTTTTTGCGGAGTATTATTCATCGTCCCCACGCCCGCTATTCCTTTCTTTCTCTTTCTCCCGTCCCATCCCCGTAACCCCATTTTTCTTTCTTAGACATTACCTTATTTTGTTTTATTCTTTCCAGTCCCACTTTCTCCTCTCCCACCTTATTTTGTCTTCTTTCCCTTTCCCATTTTTTTTTTTCAAATTTTTTTTATAATATTACTTTTAAAATAAAAAAAGAAAGATAATAACAGTTCTTTTTTTATTTTTTATTTTATTTTATTCTTTCCAATCCCACTCCTTTCTTCTTTTTTCTTCTTCTTGGGCGATGCTAGGGTCAGTCGTTCTGACCATCGCTTAGCACCCTTCGCCATATTACGCTGACACTTGGAATCCACTATAAACAACACACAAGGCAACCGGTTAGAATAGAAATAACTGCAGGACAGATAAGGAGAGACTAAAGTACTCTTATCCTACAACAATACTAAATAAATAAATTCATACTCCCTGTCTTTACTCTCTCTTCTCACTTTTTCCTTCCCTATCTTTTCTCTGTATTCTCTCTCCTGATCCTAGTTTTGTGGGAGAACGTGGGGGAAAATCAAAATTGGGGGTGAAGTTCGAACACTATTCTTTAACCACCTCAACCATATCAAAGGAAAAAATTTAAAAATTTTAAATTAAAATGAAATCGAAGGTTGCCATTAATGTACGCACGAGCTTCTCTGTGGAGAAATCGGGTTGTACCATGTACCATGGCTTCAGATCTTGGTGGGGGAGCCGCCCATAGCTAAAGAAGAGATGTTGACATTGTGGGGGCCCGTCCAACCATGTCAAGTTTGTGATCGCTGGAACCAGCATACACTGGTGGTGGAGCCATCGCCGAGAACCGGTGCTGATGGGGCGAGGTGGAACAGAGGAGTGTAGAGAAGCGGAAGCGATGCACAACGGCGTTTCGGTGAGGGCTCTGTTTTGGGTTTGGGAAGAGGGCGGCGGTTGTGAGGACGCCGGCGTGGTTAAGGAGAGGGTTTGTTAATCGTCAATGTTCAAGGTTTTGATTGAAGCCTTTCGATCGCCGAGGTTGGGGTTCACGATCTTTGTTTAAGTCGGTCGTCCATCGCGCCGCCGATGAGCTTTGGTCTGGCAGCGTGGTTAAGGAAGGGTTTGTTAGTCGTCGATGTTCGAGGGTTTAATTGAAGCCTTTCGATTGCTGATAGGCCCAGTTCACGATCTTTGTCCAAGTCGTTTGCCCATGGCACCACTGGCGAGCTTTGGTCGTTGGCGTGGAAAGTGGTTTTATTATGCGTGGGAGTGGCAAAAAGGTTGAAGCAAGGAAATGCTATGGCAATAAAACTGCACTTTACATTTTATATAATAAAACCGGTATTACCCGGTTGCTTTGTGTGTTGTTTGTAGTGGAATACAGGTGTCCATTTAATGTGGCGAAGGGCCTTAAGCGATGGTCAGAACGACTGACCCTAGCATCGCCCCTTCTTCTTTCCCTTCTTTTTATTTTTATTTATTTACATTTTTTAAAGAAATAATAAGATAATAAAAATTACTTTCTATTTTGTACTTCTTCTATTTCTAATTAATTATCACTTTTGAAAAAAATAATTTTTTTAAAAAAAATCTATTAAATGCTTTCATATCAATATATTAAACATTATTTTATTAAATTTATAAACAATCAAGAGGCTTTATAATTTTTTTACTTTTTTATTTTTTTATTTTGTGTGTAATAGATATAGAAACTTCATTTGTTGGAAGTAGCTATTTACATCAAGAACCAAATAATATGCTCAGGCGTCATTATCCTACTAGTAAAAATATAAGCCCTTTGAATTATTCGGTTTTCGGTTTTTGCTCTGTCTCTCTCTCTCTCTCTCTTGTAGAACTTTCTCTTGTAGAACTTTCATGTAAGTGTGATATGGTCAAGCCAATAAGGTCCAAAGCCAATAAGGTCCAAGCAAATTGGATGGGACTTTCCCGAAAGGAAGTTTTTGTCCACTCGCTAAGGCACACACGCTGGTTGTTGAATGCTTTCCTAGAAGGGAAGACCTCTCCTGAGGACCAGAAACGATCTTTAGTACTCTTAACTATATTTTATATTCGTCTTCTCTTGTACCTGTAGTAGCCACAGTACATTTGAAGCCATCATGAGGTACGTCCTTGTGATATTGAACATTTCTGGGTCTCTTTTATCTGGTTCACTTTTGCTGATGATTCTCTAATTTTCTCTGTTTTCTTGGATATCTTGTTGCTTTGTAGCTGATCACTTTGCTGTTCACCTTAGTGTTTTACAATAGCCAGGGACTCTCGCGGATTGGGTTCTTTGTGTACACTTGGATTTCAGTCATTTGTGTTTATTGGTAAGATTTCTTACTCGCTTGTTCTTTTGCCTTCATATTTTCTTTGCATAACAACCAGTGGCTGACTTTGCCCGAGTTTCAAGCACAAATATTGTATTCAAGCAAGTGCAGTAAAATTGGACTTCTATCCTGTGATTTAGCCGAATGTTTTTGTGGTCTTGACGCTTGATCTGGGTCCAAGACATTGATGGGTGTCGTGGACATGGCATGAATTCACATGATTGCCTTTTGAACTTGCTCCCACAGATTGGTGTCTCTATTTTATAGTTGATTCAACTGAACTTCTTGTTTATGAGTTTTGTGAATTTGTTCATCTTCATGATGACAAACTAAAGGGCCACAGGTTGATGGGGATTGAATAGGGCAATCGATGGGTTCCTTCTAACTTTTGTAGTGCTAATAGAGTTCCCTTTTTTGGTCCTCATGGCAACCACCAGAGGGCAATAAGAAATGGGAAGAAAACTAAAAGAATCAATGCAAGTTTTAAAGGATCCATGTAACCGACCCTTTATTGTAAGGATATGTCTGAGTTAAGTCAGTATTTCAATTATGTCCTCAATCAATTATGGCCTGTTTGGATGTCCCTTGTAAATTCAATTATTTCGTTGGGTTTTGTATATTATTTTGTTAAAAATTCATCATCTTGAATGGAAAAATTCAAGAGAATCATAACCATCATCACAAATGAGAGTAGAAATTTGAAAGGAATTTCATGAATTTCTAAAATTGATTCTATATATAAACATTGGTTTGGTGATGCATTCGATCAACCTTTTTAAATAGTCCCATTCAAGACAATAGATCTGCTCCTTCAATACTATGTAAAGTACACCATAATTATTTAATTTTCATCTAGATGACCAAACAGTCCGTTAAAATTTATACCCTAAAAATTAAAGATAAATAATAAAACCTTTTTCAGTTCATGCGAGGGCAGGTGGTTTTTTTTTTTTTTTTTTTTTTTTTACCTCCGAGAGTTACTATAACCCATTACTAGAAGTAGCTAGCTATCCATTTTGATAAGCTTGTTAATATTTCAATAATAATATTAAATTTTGGTACCTTCTTTGAGTTCAGTATTGGTGGGCACATCGGGTATTGAAATGTGAAAGTCTGGGTCTCTGCCTGTTGTCTTTAGCTCTTCTGCGTGCAGTTCAATTTCTCTGCTTATCTTTGGTGGCTTCCTTACCTATGTTTTATCTATCCTAGTCGTTTACTATTCTTACTTAGTCCTAGTAGTCATGTGCAACTTCACTAATATTGGGAATGTAGTTTAGTTTTTATATATATTTAACAAGAGTATCCGGGGGCTTTGCACCCAAACTAATTAATCCCCCATCCCACACACACCGAGCAATTATTGGGCCCTGAGGGTAGCCCCCTAAGGGGCTCAAACACTTTCCTAGGATTTTGAACACTTGACCTATGCTACTTGAGCGAATGTAGTTTAGTTAATAATAGTGAGATAATGGTGTTGTATTATGATTTGAGGATATCATAAGCATTCATACAATGTCCTAAGTGTAAGGAATTAACACTAAGTTGATCAATCGCTAGAACCTCAATGTAAAAGATGATCAAGTAACTAAGTTTGATTGACTGCCAAACATATTGAATTCTTTTGGCTTCTGCATTTGCATTTTTCTTAAAAAATTATTTTGATTCTGCTTTGCAGTGATACCATTTAGTTGATTTTTACTCCTTTTTGTTGGTCTCTGAGTTACATTCTAAAGACACTTACTAAATCTTGAGTTGTTAATTCATTGAAAACTTTGTGTTTTGTTAGGTGTGTGGATGATGTATATATATATAAAGTAAAGCTGAATTTGAAATTTAATTTTTAATGTGAATGTGCAGTCCAAGGATATATAAAATGGGCACTGATGTTGCAGAACTTGTGGAACTTCCATATGCTACCATGAAGGTAAACATTAATGTTTATATTTTGACAAACATGCATGACTATAGATCTAGAGTACGTGCAAGGTTAGAATCAAATAAACATATCCCTTCTCGGAAAATCAATTCATACATATATCACGTCTTCTTTACATGTCATGTCTTCTTCGTTTATGAAAAGAGAAGTATTTAATGGGACTTCTTTATATTGCTGTCGCATTACTTGACGCAAAACAGCAAACCTGAGCCAGTAGTATGGAATGTCTCTCCTCTTTGTTTGGTCACCACTACGGAATCTGGCCCTAATGTTAACCGTCAAAAGGATCAGGGTGTCTTTAACTAAAAGTTTAGAGGCAGAGCTGAAGAGTTTAATTGGTTAAACTGAATTTTCAAAACATTGTGGTTTTCTGTTCAAAAACTTACTATCATAATATTCATTTCGAATTCTTATCAGTTTTTGTACATCTCTGTGTCTATATTCCTTTCCTGCAGGTGCATCGTTCAATGTGCTTACAGCTTAAGACATTCATCGATAGAATCTCACTGATATTTCCAGCCATGGAATCTGCTCGACCACGATGCTCATCAGGAATACAGGCACTGTGCTCATTATACTGTACAATGGAAAAAGCCAAGTTGCTAATCCAGCACTGCTGCGAGTCAAGTAAACTCTACTTGGTATATATTCTACTAGGATATGTTTAATAATTGGAAAAGGAGTTGATCTAACAGAAATATCTGTTGAAATACCCTAAACTGTATTCTGTTGACAAAATGTGCAGGCTTGTATGTCTGAAGTAGGTTAAAAATAAAAAATAAAAAATAAAATAAAATAGTGTAATGTGTTATACTTCCCAAACTCAATCCACTAATGAATTCGGCTAATCAAGTATGGATATATAATTTTTTTTTTTTTTTAATTAAAAATACTATCATGTAATTGATCTGAGAAAATCTTGGACTAGTGCGTAAAAAAAGAGTAATAAAGAAGGGAATTCAACTGCAATATATTTTTATTGCTACATGACGGCATTATGTCAGCTTTACAAACATAATATTGATCTGAAAAATATCACAGATTGGTAATATTGCTAACGAAAAAGGAGAAGAAAAAAAGCCAACTTGAATACGTGGTTTTTAATGACCATGGTTCAAAGTCTCGGTTTTGGTCGTCGTCATGTTTTGGTCTCACTCATCTTGATCTCGTCCATCTTGTCACATTTTGGGCAAGACGGAATTTTACACATTAAATAATATTTTAAAAAATTCAAAAAAATTATAAAAAAATCAGATAAAATAGGACAATCATATTGGAACCATTAAATAAGCAAAACAAATAACTTGGGATACAAAATATGGTCAAAAATATCAAAACAGCCCTAGCGTGAACTTGAAACTACACTATAATTTGGTTTTAGATACCTAAAATAATCCCAAATAACATATATAAATATAACATATCAATGATAAAGTATACGTTTTGATCAATGGACATTCATTAAGATTTCAGTTTCTTCAAAATAAAAGCCTACTATATACTTGATTCATTCTCACATATCGTCTCGCCCCTGAACAAGACTGGGTTAACCCTTTGTCCATCTCGGACGAGACTTTGAACCATGTTAATGACATGATGACATAATTTGAGCTTTACACCATATTAGATATGATCAACGTAGTTAACTTTTTGTAGGATATTGACATCACAATTTATGAACTCTCAGTTTGTTTTTACCTGTGGGCATGGTATATTCTTCTGTCATTAGACATTTATAATGTGACATGCATGGACCTCAAATCTTTTTCTGCTGAAAAAAAAAAATTGTGTTTTGTCCTCCCACCAATGTCTTCAAGTTTTTACAATAACTTGGTGTTTCCAAATAAATATTGCCTCTTAGCCACTCGTTCTGCATGTGTTGCTAAACGAATATGGAACTTTATGGCATAGTAACATGTTATGGAATCTTACTTATGGCTTGTTCATTTCATAACGTTGATTTTCTTTTTAAAACTAGATGCATTATTTGCTTTCATTTTCATTTGTTGGCAATTGTATTCATTTAAGACTTAAGACTAATATGTTATTCTTTGGGTATGTGTTAACAACAAATTTCAGGCAATTACGGCAGATAATATAGCGTTGAGTTGTGAAATGTTACGAGACACTTTGGTCATATGTTTAAGTCAATTTCAAAATCAGGTTCCAGAACCATTAGCTGCAAAGGTTTGTAATAGTCAATGCCGATTCTTGCATTAATATTATTTGTTGTGATGAATTTTAATTCTAAGACTGAAGTTATTGTTTAAATGGCCCATTTTTAAGTGAATATGTTGTTTGTAAAAATGATAGATATCCTTAACCAACATCTTTAGAGCATGCTGATATAAACAAGCAGATAGTACAGCTTGTATTGTTTGTTGTTTAACTTCTTTTTTTCTTTTTTTTCTGTAAAGTTTGTAGTTTGTATGTCCATCCTTTGTAGCTTTTCACGATATGAAGTATTAATTTACAGTTATATTCCTATCCAGTTTGTGGTTATAGGTTGCCTCCATTGTGGATGTCTGGCTTTCCAAATCATAAGCAACTTATACTAGAGAATCTCTCCATCAACTGATTTGGCAGTCCTATCCATTGGAACAATCATTCCTTTTCTAGGGGTAAAAATAATTGTGGTGAATGGTCCATTGAACAAATATTGGGCTAAAATGGGTTAATTTATGTCTTTGATGTCCCAAACAGAACTCACCCTTAAGATCAAAAGTTGTGAACTAAGGGGATCTTGTACTTCATCTTTACACACACACACACACACACACACACACATGCACGAACAAATAGTGCTAAAAATTGAAATGAAATCAGTCCTTGAAATCCTAAATGTGAGCCTATATATGGAAACTGGTAGACTCATATCTATGCTTAGCAAACAGAGTAGGCACACTTTTTAATGCCTGCAAATGGGTTGGAGCAAACTCATTGCTCAGTGGTGTCCGAAAGGCTCCTCAATCCTTATTGTTCCTTTTCCATATATACACAGTACACAATACCGACAGATCAGCGGTTTCATTTTCTTCTTTTCCGTGTTCCAAAAAATTAAGGCTGCTTGTTATGTTTCAGAGAACACTATTTGTTTTAATCTTAAGTAAGCCTTGTACCTCTGTTGTATTTTTGGTCACTTTTTTTTTTTTTTGGCTGTTTTTTTCTTTTCTTAAACCTTTCTCTTTAACAAGGTGAGAATGGGATGCTGTCTGCAGATTTCTGGAATTGTTTATGACCTTAGGGATGCAAAGTTTACTGTGGAATCCACTGAAGATGAGGCTAGGAATGTTTTACTGGAACTGTTCCAGCAGGACAGAGCTGCATCAGATTCTGTAAACAAATCAGAACTCAAGGCTATTGAACTTGCTGTTACAAGACTGCATATCACATCGCATGTGGCTCTCTTGATAGAGAGAAGGTCTATTAAGAAGCTACATGATAAAGTCCGTGATACCAGCCCAAAAGAGAAATCTTTTTTCAAATACCTCTTATACCTTCTAAAGAAGTATGGAGATTCAATTAAAGAGAGCACCTTTGCTTCATATGAAGAGTCGCTTCATAAGTCCATTGAGCCAGAACATATCGAAGAGGCAAGGAAAGAGACTCAAGCCGATGTGTCCAGTATCCCTGAACCTCCCAAGGAATTTAAATGCCCTATTTCTATGAGACTGATGTATGACCCTGTTGTGATAGCTAGTGGACAAACATTTGAAAGGTTTTGGAAAGAGATGTGGTTTGATGAGGGTAATGAGACATGTCGAAAGACGCATGTGAAGCTGTCCCATTTGTCCCTTACTCCAAACACCACAACGAAGGATCTCATTTCAAAGTGGTGCTTGAACCAGGGTGTCACTATTCCCAACCCATGTTTACAACCATTTTCTTCATCACCTCGCTTGCAGAATCCTACATCTTCCAGTTCCAATGATAGCTTTGGCAGTTCTATTTATAATCTCGGCCTTCAATTCGGCAATGTATCACTCTACTCATCAGAAGGCAAAGTATCACTTTACTCATCAGAAAGCAGTTCTAGTCATGATCTGGACCTTCAATTCTGCAATGTATCACTTTGCTCAGAAACCAGTTATGGTTCAGATTCATTAAATGTCCAGAATGATGATGGCTTCGATTTTGAGCTCTCTCTGATGATGTATGGAGATTCTCACCAATGTCAATCCTCTTCAGATAGTCATGGTGTGAGTATACCCTTTCTCTCCAAGTTTTCTTCATCACCTCTCTCGCAGAATCCTACATCTTCCAGTTCCAATGATAGCGTAGGCAGTTCCATTTATAATCTCGGCCTTCAATTCGGCAATGTATCACTCTACTCATCAGAAGGCAAAGTATCACTTTACTCATCAGAAAGCAGTTCTAGTCATGATCTGGACCTTCAATTCTGCAATGTAACACTTTGCTCAGAAAGCAGTTATGGTTCAGATTTATTAAATGTCCAGAATGATGATGGCTTCAATTTTGAGCTCTCTCTGATGATGCATGCAGATTCTCACAAATGTCAATCCTCTTCAGACAGTCGTCGTGTGAGTTTACCCTTTCTCTCCAAGTTTGCTGCACTTCCACGGGGATCCCAGTGCAAGGCAGTGGAAGATGTAAAAGCTCAACTGAAAGACAACAGTCAAGCACGTCATCCTACAGTCTCTAATAATTACATCAAACCACTAATTAGATTTTTGAAGGATGTGTTGGGTCGTACGCCTTCAAAACATTAGTTTTGTCATTTTCCGTCTTCAATATATGTGAATTTTTCCATACCGTGAACATATACTTTATTTCATGAAATGAATACAGTTCTCAAGTCTCGTTAAATGTGATATAAATATGTAAATGAGATCTACATATGAGAGATTTAAATCATAATCTTTGTCGCTTTATATTATCCACAACCTATAAGATTTAGACGTCTTTTCAGGGGAGGTTGCAGCTCATTAACGCCTATATGAAAGACTGATTATCTCAAACATCAAAGTGGAAGACTTTGGGTCTCTATGCTATGTACATTTGATGTATTTGAGGATCATGAGACTGCAACAATAGAAGTACTGTCTAGATTGATGGCGTTCTCATAATTATTAAATGCAATAGGCTCTGAATCTTGAGATAATGAACTTTTAACTTCCTTGCATTTCCTTACATTGACTTGCCAATGAGGTCCTTGAAATCAACACCTTAGTATCTTGGGTAATTTGAGGTTTGTGGAAACAATGTTCATCAAGAAAGAGTCTACCCTTTCTTTAAAAGAGAGTAAATACCCTTTGAGCTGATTAAAGGGTAATCACTTGAAACCAGCACCAGGAAAACACACACACACAAACAAAAAAACAAAAACAAAAACAAAAACAAAAATGGGAAAAACAAAAAAAACCAAAAACAAACAACACGAACACACTTCCTTCTAAATTCATGTTCCAGGGAATCAAATAGAAGAATTTGTTGCTTTTGAATTAATGTTTTCATTTTGGCTCTTTGAGATGTTCATGAAAATCCACCAAGAACACAAAAGGCAAATTCTTCGATTTCAAATTTTAGGCTAATGTAAATTGTCATAAAGATTTTTGATGAGCTAAAAAAATAATAATAATAATAAAAAATCTGTGAAAGTGATTTAGCCAAGGAACTGATGAAGACTACATACCTACATGTAAAAGTGTAAACCATTTTAAGTCAAAGGGCAAATAAGATAAAAAACGAACTTTCTGTAAACAGCTGGAGTAGCTCAGTTGGTTAGAGCGTGTGGCTGTTAACCACAAGGTCGAAGGTTCAAGCCCTTCTTCTAGCGCACAGATGCCTAATGTTTTCCCTTTTTTAGTAGATCATTTTTAACTGGACTGGCCCAAAAAGGTAGGGTTTTTGGGGCTCGGCTGTCACGAGTCACGACTGCAATTTTCTGTGTGTGTTTTTGGGGCTTAACTTTCCCGAGTCACCACTGCAACTCTCTCTCCCTCTCAGAGATGAAGCAATTCTTCTTCAGAAACACAATAAACACCATATCAAGATTCAATGGAAGATCATTATCTCCATACCTTTATTTTCACAGAAATGCTTCCACCATTACAGGAATGCTTCCATCATTATCTCCATACTCGTCAAACGCCCAGGGCTCCACTCCTCTCCAAAACCCTAATTACCTGAACCCCACTTGGTCCTTCAGTAGATACATTCACTCGACTCAAGAAACCAAACTCAGCGACTCGGAACTCGACTCCAATGAGTCGGAGGAGGACGGAACCATGACTGAGTTTTTATCAAGGTTTATCTGGATAATGCGCGGGAAGCTCTCCGAAGCCTACCCGGACTGCGACAAGCAGACAATTGACGGCATGCTTTTGATCATTGTTGGGAAGGTAGCGTCGGAGGTGGAGAAGGGCGGGCTGGAGCAGATGCTTGGTGCAGCGGTGGCGACGCCGTCGCTCGATTTCAGTGAGGATTTGTGGAAGACGGTTTGGGAGGTCAGTAACATGGTGTTGAAGGATATGGAGAAGGCGAGGAAGAAGGAGAAGATGAAGGAGTTTATTCAATCCGAAGAAGTTAAGGAAATGTATAGGTTTGCTGGTGAAGTGGGTATTCGCGGGGATATGTTGAGAGAGCTCAGATTCAAATGGGCTCGAGAGAAAATGGAGGAAACAGAGTTTTATGAGAGTTTGGAGCGTCTTCGAGCAGAAGAAGAAGAAGAAAAAAGGCAGGAAGGAGTAGGTAAGGAAGCTGAAACCAAGTTTGTTGGGGATGGCTTGGTTATGGCAGATGAGGAACCCAATGTTGTTTCGCTTCCCAAGAGACATGGGAGGATGAAGTACAAGATTTATGGTCTTGATCTATCTGACCCGAAGTGGGCAAAAGTGGCCGATAAAATTCATGAGACGGGGGAGATTATTTGGCCTCAGGAACCAAAGGCTATATCTGGGAAATGCAAATTGGTTACCGATAGAATCCTTTCGTTGAAAGAGGAGGATGACCCTTCGCCGCTGTTAGCTGAATGGGTCGAGCTTCTGCAGCCTAGCAAGATCGACTGGATTAATCTGCTTGATAAATTGAAAGAGAGGAATGCTGCTTTATACTTCAAGGTACACCACTGGTTCTTTTTCTTTATTATCTGTTAACATGTTCTTTTTTATGTCCTCAAGTCTGTATTACCATTACTTTTGGTATTACTAATATTGTTACTGTCTTTATAATACCAATGACCTGTTTGTCCAAATGGATCCATTTTAAGTTAGATAGTATTGAAGGTTCAAATCGATCTTCTCGACTGGGTGAGGCATTGTGATATCCATGCAAACATGTGACAATTTACCCAGGCCAGGGTTTGTTTAAGTCTGGTTTTTGGACATGGTTGTGCAGGTGCAGATGCATTATCATAGATTTCCAAGTGTTAACTATTACTTTTTATGTTCTCTTACGCAGTAGAATGCTTTTGCATTCACTTTCATTTGTATGATGATTGCCACCTTCCATTCAAGATGGATCTGTACCTTCAATACTATGTAACTTAATTAATAATTTATAGGGGAAAAAAAATTATGCAACTTAAAATGGATGCATACGGACAACCAAACAGGCCATAAATGCTTTTCTGGGGAATGAAATACATCATATTTGGCTGTTGGAGTATGGCTTATATATATTGTTGAGGAGATGGAATCTTGGGTATTTTTACATGGCTACTGAAAATGTTGGTTCTGCTTGTTATATTGCTGAGCATTCCTAGGCAGGTTTCTAAATCATCAGACTGCCTTCTTGAGATGAGATATGTTGCATGTTTTTCCCCCCTCTTCTAAGTGTATAATTTGTGATTTAATGTCATGGATAGAAAATTTACTTGGCTGTCTACCATCAATTATCACAAATGAAAATGTCCTTGTCCAGGACGTTATATTTCACATATGCTTTTATTTTAAAGGAATGCTGTGTTTTTATCTTCTAAAAATTTTCTTCGTTGGATTTTGGAGTGCTTGGATTTTGTAGTTTCTTATTTTCTCTTTGTTCTGCTGTAAGAAATTATACGGTGGTAAGTATTGTTTAGTGGACTCCATCAGAAATGTTAACATGCATAGACCTGGTCTGATCATACATTATAGTCCATATAATTTAAGTTTGGGCTGATGCAAATTTCCTTCAAATCATTCAGTTGTATTGATTGCAACTTTTAATCCATGCTTAGTTAATGCTAAATAATTTGTTATGTAGGTGGCAGAAGTTGTTCTGAGTGAAGAGTCTTTCCAAACAAACATCCGTGATTATTCAAAGCTTATTGATGCCCATGCTAAAGAGGACCGCTTAGAAGATGCTGAGAGAGTTCTCAAAAAAATGAACGAAAATGGTATCCTACCTGATATTTTAACATCCACCATCTTGGTTCACATGTACAGCAAGGCTGGCAATCTGGACCGTGCAAAAGAAGCATATGACAGCTTGAGGAGCCAAGGCTTCCAACCAGACATGAGGGTCTATGAATCAATGATCATGGCATATGTAAATGTTGGCCTACCCAAATCAGGTGAGTCACTGATGAGAGAGATGGAGGCAAGGGACATCAAACCCACAAAGGAGATTTACATGGCATTGCTTCGATCATTTGCCCAACGTGGACAAACTGATGGAGCCTATCGAATTGCAACTACTATGCAGTTTGCTGGGTTCCAGCCAAGTTTGGAGTCTTGTACACTGCTTGTCGAGGCATATGCACAAGCTGGTGACCCTGAGCAGGCAAGGAGCAACTTTGACTACATGATAAAAGTTGGACACAGGCCTGATGATAGGTGCACAGCTAGCATGATTGCAGCTTATGAGAAGAAAAATTTATTGGACAAGGCCCTGGATCTACTGTTTCATCTTAAGAAGGATGGGTTTGAGCCCGGTGTGATGACTTACACCGTTCTGGTTGATTGGTTGGGTAAGTTGCTGCTGGTTGATGAAGCTGAGCAGTTATCAGGCAAGATTGCTGAGCAGAGTGAGGCTCCTCCTGTTAAAGTTCATGTCAGCCTTTGTGATATGTACTTAAGGGCTGGGCTAGAGAAGAAAGCTCTTCAAGCTCTGGCAATTGTAGAAGCTAAGAAGGAGCATTTGGGGCTGGAGGAGTTCGAGAGAATCATAGATGGGCTTATACATGGTGGGTTTGTGCGGGATGCTCGAAGAATACATGGGCTGATGGAGGCCCAGGGTTTTGCTGCATCAGAGAAAGTTAAGGTGGCCCTGATGACAGCCCAAGCGATTGGTCTGAAGAAGCCAGCAATGAGATGATCTAATAGTACTCTAAAATGCACTACTTGGGCTGGAGGATGTAGCCAACCAAGGATTGAATTAAGCTCTTCACCACATTATCATTTCAACCTTTTTGTGTTTGTGAATTTTGCTATAGTCCTCATCCCCTGAGAGTGTAATGGAGCCCACCTTTTTTGTGGACCATCAGACACTGGTCCTATGTTATTACTTGAGAAATGTAGGTTGCTTTATTGTTTATTACAATTAGTTGTGTTTGGCATCCTTTCCTATCTTTTTCCACAAGATGGCTGATTTACTTTCATTTTCTTTTATAATCCTGACCCTTGGTTGATATTCATATTAACTCTTTATTTATACTACCTATTCAGTTTTGGGTGTCCATTCCTTTGATGGCAGAGTCTAAACAGCAATATTGTTGTTATAGTTGTTGTTGGTCAGTGAATAAGACCCAGGCACATACTAGAAGTTTCTGGTGCAATTGGGTGCTACAAACTTACAAAGCTCTAGCATGACACAGACAAAATATGGTGGGCATTCTTTTCTGATTGGCTATACTTGGTAGAATCAAGTGTATCAAAGTTCAGCGTAATTTTATTTTACAGGTTAGAGTTTACACATTTAATTTCTATTGGATGGTGCAATACTGTGAATTTTGTACACCAACATGCATATTGCAGGAACTCATCTAACGATGACTGGGAAAGCAAAGCCATCTAGGGTGGTCTTGCGTTGGATGGTTTATTTGGTTTGGTGACTCCTTACACAACTGGAAGGTACTCTTTTCTTTTCTCATGATGCCAAATTATAACACCTAATATTTTGAATCTCTATGATGAATTGCTGTTATTTTGAAAAGAGTAGCTGTAATTGTGTTTCTGCTCTCTATGTTAGGCTTCATAGATAGCAACAACAATCAGCTAATTGTAGTGCCTTTTTTTACCAGGCCTTTATTGTGAATAATCCTTCCTTTACAGATGAGTAACATCTTACGTTGGTATTGGCTATTGTGCAGTCATTTTTTCTTAATGCAGCCCTAGTTAATTGGGATTTCATACCAAGAAGACTATGACTAGAATCACTGGAATATTTGAATGTGCACTGTAAGTACAGTCCTTGCACTTAGTTTCAAGAGTTAGACTGAGACATTAATACAATAAATGTACTGACCTTTTTTTTTTCTTTCTAAAGCTACACATTTGCTGTATAAATTGGGTTGGAAAGTTTGATTGGGCAAGAGATTGCGAACTTAGTTTAACCTGTTCACCAGAGAATGCTGTCAAATATGAACTTTCAAAGATTCTAATAGTAATCTCCTTTAATGAATTCATTTAGTCTTTTCACTTCCCCACTTTGCTGCTCCACTACTGCTCGGACAACATCTACAATAGAAATCATGCCAACTATCTTTCCATCTATCACTGGAACATGCCGTATGTGATGCTCTGTGAACATTTAAAACTGTCACCATTTCCCCATCATGTTGCTTGTAATAAATGCAAAAAGGTGATGACTCCATATTCTTTGGTGATTTTAGCACATGAATCTCTAATATACTGATTTACCTGTCATAAGCTGCATTGCATGAAGAATGTTTGTATCGGATGACATTGTTATCAACTTTTTCTGTTAGAAGTTGAAATTGTAAACCAGGTTTAGAAAGGAGAATGGCAGATTGTGTTCGCAGTAAGATGAAAGTTTTTAAAGATAGTGAGAAATAACCTCTTCAGTCATGATTTCCCCAACGCTTGTGTACCTGGGGGATCTTTCCTGGGCTATGACTTTCTTCAGATAGTCTGTGTTATCATCCAGTCAACCACCAACAATAAGTTCAATGGCCTTCATTTTGAGTCGAACTGTTTTGTTATGAAGTTTGTAAATTTACTTGGATGATCTTGATCATTGTAAACTTGCATCGGTAATTTAAGCAGTCCATTTTTTCAAGGTTTTAGAAGGAACAATTGAGCTGTTTTAGATCTTGTAAAATCTGAATATCCTTAGATACGAATGCAAAAATATGTAAAAGGTTTTTGATGAATATCCAACAGTTGAATTGATTTGTTTTTCCAATGGAGCAACTTATAACAAGGTTTCAGTGATCAATAACTCCCTCCATTCCAAAATTTTGGTCCCCTTTGAAAAAACACATTTTTTTAGGAAGTACATTTAATGCATTCACACCCGCTAATTTGTTTTGGTATTCCAATTTTACCCACAATGGCAAAGGGTTTTACTTCATCTTTATTGTGTAATTTGTACCTTGGGAAATAGTATTTGGGAAATCAATTAAAATTGAGCCATTGACTTTTTGACTGGAACTAAAATTTGGGAACATCCCAAAATGGAAATGGGGACGAAAATTTTGGAATGGAGGGAGTACCTCTTTCTGTGATGATTCCTGCGATCAGCTTTTGCTCTCCTGGCCTTAGAACTACTAAAGAACCAACATTATTTTTTGCCATCTGCAATTTCAATATCATGATCATGAACAATGTAGTTAGATTGAATTCAGTGGGAAATTTTCATGTATTATTTCCAAAATGTTGTAGAAACCTACATGCTTCACAGCATCGTAGACGGTGTCATCTATGTGGCACCAGAGCCAAGACCCACTTTTCTCTTCTCCCTTTGTCATTAGTACTTCTGCCACTGTTGTATTTTCCAATCCCTTCTGCTGCGTATCGGAAGAGGAGGTGACACATCCAAGACGCGAAAATACATTTTTCCTTTGAACTGTATCCCTTGGATTTGAGTGCTGTAAAACTGTAAGCTTAAGTGTGTCCCAACAAGATCGTGCTGCTTGGCCAATTCCTTGCATTTTGACTCTGATTAATCAAAATTGAAATGAATGCTGCCAACTGTTAACATGTATTTCTATATCCATATATTTTATTAACTATTATGTTGGTTATTTATGTTATTGTCATGATTGAGGGTGGCCATGGTTGCAGGTTAGCTGATAAAAGAACTTCATAGAGGAGAACCATCGGCCATCAGGTACACTTTTTAGTTTGGGATTGAGTGATGGGGTCCAACTTCTAACCATGTTTAACTTAAAAGATTGCATTCATTTCAATGGAGAACATAACGTGGAAAAGAAGGCTGCCAATGTTGTTGGATGAGGGGTACATATCGATTGTGAGGTCAGTAGCTATGGTATTGCATATGTATATGGTCTAGGTGGCAATGTTATTGAAATTTCTGCATAAAGTGAGACATGTAGATTGATCCTATTTGCCAGGTGGCAACTTTCCTAAAATAATAGGAAACTACTTATATTTCATCTTAGAAGATCATCAATTTTTTCAATACAAAAAATCAATCTTCTTGTGCTGTGAACATATATTGTCTAGAATATATATATATATGGACCTCTGTTTTCCTTAATACCAGAGATCAATCTTGTTATGATCCTAATCAACATTGTATTAGCATAATGATAAAGGAATTTGTAGGGATGGGGTGGATTGGGGTTCAATTCTTACTCCTATTGTGTTCAGATAGGTCATAGGTGTACTGCATTCGCAAATGTGCCTCTGGGATTTTCATGGAATGACTAGAATACCCCAAAGGGATACCGGTCTATTTTCTTAATCCTGCCACTGGACTGCAAAAGATATGAAGTAATGAAACTATTCAAAAGAATCTAATCTCTCTCTCTCTCTCTCTCTCTCTATATATATATATGAAGTATATGATGAAGTAGCCTATGCACTGATTTTTGAGGCAAGTGAATGTAATTTGCGTGTATATTTAAAGAAATATATATAGACACACACACACACACACACACACACACACACATATAAAGAGGTGATGGATTAACAAAACAGGATACCTCAGGAGCAGATAAGAGAGCTTGGGACTGATTGGGAGCTCCCCCTGATGGCGAAGATATGGACCTGCTGCATGAATGGCAATTCAAAGGAGAAGAAAGAAGAATATCTTGTGTTCTATCTCTAACTTGCAAATGTATATTGATTGAGTTCTTTTCTTGAATGATTGATGAAGGTAAAGGAATATTTGTTTGATTTTTCGCTTTCTTGGCACGTTGCTTCTCCTGGTAGGAATGATTTGTTGGAAAGCTTGCCACCCGCATTGTTGCTTGAATTGTTTAGGGCCAATGGACAGTGGCCAGTGGGGCTTTCAGTGGGTAGGGTTTGGACGATCCATTATGTAGGATGATTCTTATGAAAATGGGGTTGCACTTCTTTTTGGAAAAGAATGACATTAATTCAAACTCAGGTGCTAAAAACTGTAACAGCCATCAAAATATTAGAAATTTATAACGAATACATTGAGCCAATCTCTATGCCTATGTAACCCAATGGGGTAAATGGGTTGGTCTTGGTATTTGAATGTGAAAGGTTCCAAATTGGAATCACCTTATTGAACGTGACTGATGTGGAGTGGGCAATGGCATTATCTAAGTTCAAAGGATTAATCACATCAAAGTCTGGATACCTTGTTAGTAAAAATAAAAGATAAAAAATTTCACATATGCCATGTTAAACATCGAGATTAAATCAAGGGTAGTAATTTAATTTAGAGGTCATATGATTCAGATTAAGCTGTCCCACATACAATTGGACGGTAGGTGATGGTTGGGATGTAATAGACACATGTACCAGGTGGTCGGGGTGTAACTATGCTCTTTATGCCAATATTCAGGCAAGAATATACTTGGAATGCTTATGGAGTAAAAACACAGTTTAAATTCTCCCATCTAAGGCTCATCAAAATTGTCAAAAACACCCAATAAGAAGTCTAAAAACTGAACAAAAGAAAAATGGAAAAACCTGAAGGCAATCAAAATAAGATGCTAGACCTGCCAGCCAAGGAAAATCTATCTGCCTGAGGAATCCCATATTTCTCAAAACAGAAGGCTTGTTTGCCTGAAGCAATCAGTGTGTGGACAAAACACAAACCGACACAAAAGTCCCAAAGGCTTTCCAAGGTATCGGATGCAAACCTATTTATGCATGCCTCTCATCAAACCTCGGATCATCACTTTCATTGAAAACGAAGCCAACCATCACTCACCTTCATCCCCAGATTATTTTTCTTAACCATTTATGGCGGAACAAAGGCAACCATTCCGCTTTCGGCTCCCTTGGCTACCCGCTCCTCGTTCTAGTGCCCCAACCCAAGCCCCTCGTCCTACAGTTGAAACCCAAGCCCGTCGTCCTACAGTGGAAACGCAAGCCCCCACCCAACCGACTACCACCACAATTCCCACTCAGCGTCCTACAGTGGGAACGCAAGCCCCCACCCAGCCGACTACCACCACAATTCCCACTCAGCGGCCACCTTTTCGGCCCGCAGGAATAGCCCCGACACAGCCCCCTCCTCCTCCTCAAGCTCAAGCACCACCGAGAACTGAATCTCAGCCATCATCGCCAGTGCGCGGAGCCACTGAATCACGGGTAACTTCTCAACCGGCGTCACCGTCTCCTAGAGCCACTGAAACCCGAGTGACTTCTCAGCCAGAATCACCATCTCGTGCTACCACTGAATCTCGAGTCACTTCTCAGCCATCATCCCCATCTCGTGCAGCCCCTCAATCTCGAGCCTCCTCTCTGCCCCCATCGCCATCTCGTGCAGCCCCTCAAACCAGGCCAGCCTCTCTGCCTCAATTCCCATCTCGCACAGTTTCTCAGCCCCAACCAGCATTGCAAACAGCACCCCAACCTCGGTCTCCATCCCGTTTGGCCCCTCAGCCTGCAGGCCGAACATCGTCGCAACCCTCTTCTCCATCTCAGACAACCAGTCAACTGCAACCAACTGCTGGCCTAGTCCCTCAGCCCCCATCTCCACCGAAGAAATTACAACCCACAACTCAAGAGAGCTCTCAACAAACTCCCAGTCCCACTCAGCCACCATCATCTGTCTCTGAACGAGAAGAACAAAAACCAGCATTATCTCAGCTAGAATCCCAGGAGCCTCAATCAAAGATAGAAACCACATCTGAGATTGTCTCCAATTCTCAGAAGGAGCCTCAATCAAAGATAGAAACCGCATCTGAGATTATCTCCGACTCTCACAAGCAGCCTCAATCAAAGACAGAAATCACGTCTGAGATTGTCTCCAACTCTCAGAAACAAACCCCAATTGAAACCACCTCTCAACCTGATGGAGCAGCAACACAGCCTTCATACGCGTCAGGCCCTGTGGCAGTAGCTGCACCGACTTCTAAAGCAGACCCAGAGGCACCTGCCCCACCACAGATATCAGATTCATCTACCATCAAGACTGGTCCTAAGCCCTTGCCAGAATCCGAACGAAAGTCTGAGGAAACTAAAGAGAGGAAGGAAATTGTGCAAGAAAACAGAGAAGAAGAGAAAATCAATGGCCCAGCTTCTGAGGAACCAATTCAGAGGACAATCACAGAGCTTCTAACAGGTGCATTAGGTTCAAAAATACAGACCAAAGAGCAGCCGATTGTCACATTTCAAAAAGAACAAAAGCAGCAGGAGAAGCAAGAGGTTCCCGAAAGAAAGGAGACACTAACCGCCTCTGGTTCTCACGAAAAACAGTTCAAAACTGTTTTTTCAACACCTCGAATGGACAGGAACAATGTAAGCCAATCTCACCAAAAGCCTGGTACATTCACTGGGGAACGAGCAAACCTGCACAAGGGGATTAGGGAAGACATTTCAAAGTTTGTTCACAAGATGGGTACTGGGGACCCAAAGCAACTCATGAGCGGGAAACCAGCAAGTGTTATAACGCTAGCTGGTGAAAATAGAGGAGCAACCATGCACTTGGGGTCTGAGTCGGGAAAAAAAGAAGTGTCAGTCCACATTCGCAGGGGCTATAAAATCAATCCAGATGAGAGTGCCGAAGCTACCACTGATGGAGAGGGAAGTTCCAAGGGAAGAAGCTCAAAAAATTCAATGACCAAAGAAAATCTGGCAACGAAGGCATATGTTAACAGCAATACACAGAGTATCAACAACTCAATTCTGTTCAACGGTTCTGTCACCGAGAGGAATCCTGGTGTTCAGCTTGCTCTTTCTGGTAATCCAACGGAACCCATCAATTCAAATGGTGAAACAGAGTCCCTCGAGACACGCAAGGCCGAATTCAACATTACACCTGCCGAGAAGCTTACTTACGAACCCACAGTAAGAAGACGATGCCTCAGAGGGCTTTTCTTGGAATCAAGCGACTCTGACCCAGACAATCCTGAAAAGCCCCGGCGTCATGGTTGCCGCTATAGCTGTGGGGAGAAGAGAGAAGATAAAGAGATAGGTGTTCTTTGACCCAAGTAATTTACAATAGGTTCATGATAAGCATCTGCCTGCTGGCAGATAAAAAGATTAGCATACATAATAATACCGATGTTTATACTGAGTTGAAAATAAGGATTGTATATCACCCAAAACCATGCTCCAAATGTATTCTTCTGCTACATTCTACGTTAAAGAAGATGTACTGTGTAATTTGCATTTAAATATCAAGATTCAATTACACAAGGTCTGATATACAACTAACAAGAAATTTTTTTGTGACTAAGAGGAGATTCTCGGGATTCCTCCAAAATTTCTCTTCAGAAGAGAAACTGTTGCAGAACTGCCATTCTGCAGATAAAAACGATTTGCAACTTACAACATAGTTTTTTGGGTCATTGCCATTACATAAACTAATGCTCTGCACAACAAAGGCACTCGCTGATGATGAAGGACAAAGCCTGAAGTGCTTCCTTTGAAGAATATATGTACAACCAACTATTGGAGAAGCATAACATGATCATGGCCCATGATGGGAATAGAACAAGGTCATTCGCAGGCTGGTTTAGTGTCAAAGCTGCTCAAGCAGATAGCAAAGGCTTGAAAGGCGGAGAGGGGGTAGCGATAGTCCATGGTAAAAATGTCTTTTCCAATCTTTCCAAATTGTAGTATTACTTTCTCTTGTTCTGCTGCCGAAACATTTTGGCAAGGGTCCGCAGCTGCCACCAGCTGAAAATTCTTAACAGAAGCCACTGTAACACGTCCTTTGAAATTTAGGCACCAACACTGCAGCTGCTCATGCCATCTAGGAGCTTTATTTTTCAATACCATCGGCCCACTTGTGCCGTGGATCGCTTCCAATGGCTCAGCGAGACCAGTAGAGCTGAACTCAAAAAGGGGCTTATTCCCTTTTGAAACTGGTAAAGGAGAAAATTGCTCATCAGGGTACTTTGTGAATTCCATAGGAGTAGGGGCAGTGCCCCCTTCCTGAATAGCAGAGACTGGGATCGAATGCATGGTGCACTGCATTCTCCTGGGGCCTCTAGTACGGAGAACATTGAGTTCATAAGATATCGTAGCCACATTATAATTACCAGCAGGTACCCTTGGAGATACCTGCTTCGAGTGGATTCTTCGATGTGAACGACAATTTGAGTCAATTGCAGGGTTGCATGAAGGCTGACTGTCATAAATGGTGAACTTGGTGCCAAGGAAATTAGACCTGTTCAAATTTTGCGGATAAATTGCATGAAAAGAAGAACGCAGCAATATGAAGATAACGATCCCAGGAATCTTAAGCTTACCTCAATTTTCCAACATAGGTATTGCTTGCTCGAGAGAAATCGTCTGCGACCAAGGATATCACAAAATCTGTGCTTGTTGCTCTCCTAATCTTTCTAGCTGCCAGCAACAATTTACTGACATCCCCTGATAGAGCTGTAATTAAACAAAATCATCAGAATTTCATTGGCCGAAAGTGTGAATACTTAAACCTTGTAACAACCTGATGCTTCAAAGGGGGAAAGATATAGAAGAACAAAAAGGATTTTAAACAACGTGATCCAGAAAAGGTCCACGAAGTTCCTTCCCCACTGTTGCATTTGTGTCTGAGTTTCAGAAGAGTTACATCTAAAGTAATCGAACATTAAGCTACTACCTCCCTCTGATCAAACAGAAACCAGGTTAAATTATATACACCAGGAACAGAGCCAACAATCAATTGAAAGGCTAAAAAGGACCACAATACTAGATAATGATAGCAAATTCCTTCATACTAAAATCTGAAGCCTCTGTTGGATCCCAGAAAAGTTGAGGGAAAAGAAAGGAAAAGTTCTTGAAAAAGGGAAAATATGTATCTAACCAATTTTCACCATTTGCCTTTTGTTTCCCACTTTCCCTTGCTCTTTCCGGGATACAAACAGAGCACAAATGAACACTTCAAAGTTTATAAACAAATCCCAGATGGTTAAAGCTTGCCTAAATCACTATCCACACATTATAATCATCAACAATGTATTAAGAGAAGGTAACATTATTTACCGGGGCTAAGACCAAGATACAACCGATACGTCGAAGTAGCCCTTTCCCTCTTAATAAAGCACTGAATTGGAAGCTCTCTCGGCCCGGGCTAGTAGAAATTAAAGCAGTGTAAGAAAAAGCAAAAATAAAATTAAATCATCATGTCAAAAATCCAACAGAAGAAAGCAAAAAAAGAAGGAGTTTGGAAAGTTACCTGCTTCAAAGAGATGGGAAAAGTGAGCCAACCGCTCTGCTCAGGAGTCTTAACGACCTCTTTGGTGATCTCCCTCCAAGACCTGCAAACTGCAGCACAGGCAACGACATCCCTCCGAGCAGGCCACGCGGTCTCGCTGGCTTCGACCCGCTGGATGATGTCGAGAAGCAATTCGGGAGGCAAATTTGCCCACCGGCTCTGTTGAACAATTGCCAATGAAGACGGAAACCGTTCGGGTGCGATGTGGGATCTTCCACGGCTGCGCATATGCTTCCCATTCGTTCCTCTTTTCGACATGTTTCCTATACCATCCTTCATCTCCCTAAGCTCTCGCACAATGCTCTTAAACGACATCGCTTTGGAACTAATCGTTGCTCTTCCTCGAGTCTTTTTCGAGGATAGAGATAAATAAAGAAAATTTTGCCAAAAAATTAAGGATCTTTGTAGCTGTAAGATTTCGAAAGTTCAGCGGATCTGATTGATCAAACACCTGGAAGATGAGGGCTTGTAGTTTCGGATTTCGATGGAAACTCGAAGGCTTATCGCGTTTCGGAGATATACGATGCTGAAAAAGAAACGCTGGATGAATAAGAACGTGTTGTCTTCCTCACCACTCACCACAAAAGCAACGCAGTTTCTGCCAAGTTTCGAAACGTTTCGTATTACTACAAGATAAATTTTCAAAAATCCAAAATAAAATAAAATAAAATAAATAAACGCACATACGCTGCGCCACTGAGATGTGAGATAAAAATAGAATCGATGAGAATGCAGTAAGATTATTGTACCGGTCGCCGGAAACTGTGCCGGAAAAGTGCCGGAAACCTCAAGAAATCGCCGGAAAATTCAAAACATCAAGATCTGATATGTACAATATAAATATCTTCACGTTCCAATTTCTTCAAGAGAAACAACGATCTGAGATCGGATTCAAGCAGCTCAAGAAGATTCAGAGAAAACCGTGTAGGGAAGACAATGGTAGGGAGAGATCACGAAGGAAGAAATAGCAGATCCAAAAGCGGGAATTCCACGGAGAGAATGTCTATAAAATTTGAGTGGGTTCCAATGTCTCGGAGAAAACAAAAAAAAAAAGCTCAAAAACAAGGCCAAACTAGAAAATGCCGACCATGTCGTCTCGCCCTTTGCTATTCCGAAACACTAGGTCCTCTCCTTATCATGCCTCCGCTACCGCCGCCGCCGCCGCCACCACCACTACCACCTCTGTCTCTGGCTCTGCACCGCCACCAACACGTCCACAAAGCCTCTCTCGGATCCCAATTTCTCATCTTAAAAAAACGTTGGTTTTTTTAACCACCTTTTTAATTTCGTCCATTAAATTAATGGGAGTGTCTTGGGTGTGGTTCCCGTACAGGTGGTGGTGTTTGTTTTGATTTTTAATCTGCGTACGTGGAAAGCATCTAGTGGGGTTGATTATCGAGAACTATGTGGACCTTGTGATCTGATTTCTGATTCATAATCTGGTGGTCCAGGTTTTCTTAATATTCTCACTTAATGATGAAATGATGCGTCAGCTTTAAGTTCACACGTAGTCCTACAAATTCTTATTCCAGGGTTTTTTTTCCTTTCTCTTCTTACGTTTTAGGATTGTTTGCAAACCTGAAAACTTGATTAGTTGAGGCTAAATTTAGCCGGTTTTAATTTTACATTGTTTGACAAGTTTATTTTTTCTATTAAATAGTCCAGTTTTATTTTAAAAATAAAATATAAATACAGTTTTTTTAAAATCAATTATGAATTGGTTTACTTAAAAACTAAATAACAGTTATCTTAATCTAATCCAGTTTTTGAAGTTCTCAAACAGGACTTTAGACTAGGTATGTGAGCTAGACTAATACTCTAATTTTTCATAAGAGATAATGGTATATTATTCAGTTGGAAGATGATTGTGGGCCAGAGATTGTATGTGTTTGGGAAATTAGTCAAGTGTAAAAATATTTGAAATTTCGTATCATCATTTTTGACAAAATACATATTTTAAGAAATGTTATCATTACATTGACTTGTAATTTATTTAAATCTTATCTTTTTAAAATTATCATCTCGTAATGTGTCTTGAAATTTGTGTTAAAAGTAATTATTTAAATAACAAGATAAGGATGATGATCAGGTAAGTATATATGAATATAACTTATATCAACACCCGTATTAAGTGGTGTACCTTGTGCATTAGTGGGATATGAAGTACATTGAACCAATACAAAGGGTACAACCCCCAATGTATAGTGCTGATATAATTTATATCAACACATACGGATGAAAACATAACCGAACAAGAGAGTATGGGAAAAATTTAAAAAAAAAATTATGATTTGATTTTTTTTTAAAAATGGACAAACATTTTGGGACTAAAAATAAAAAATAAAAAATAAAAATTGTCTATCTTTGTGAGATAGGATGAGTAACAAATTGTTATTAATACGGCATAAATTCAGGACTCATGAAAATCATGAAATCATGTTTTGGTAGCCCTAAGGGATATTTAGTAAGAGTTGAACTCATAACATTTATTTCTTGAAACGTAATCCCTTATCAACTGAATTATTCCTTGGGGTTAGGCATATGTATTTTGTATGCTTATATGGTATCATACCATATCAACAAAACAAAAAATTCATAATAAAATCACAATCATTCTAATGTGCCTTAGATCGTTCTAATTGTGAGATAAAAGACGATTCATTCCCTTAATCTAAGGGAGTGATGATTTTAATGGTATACTTGAATAGTCAAACTAACATTGGTATAATCAAAGTTCTCCTATTGATCATATTTAGTAGCTTTATTTCTTATTGATTCTTTTTCCTTAAAATAAAAACTAAAGTTTATTCCATTTTTTTCTTTGTTAAGTATTAGACAATAAAAAATGATAAAAAAGAAATTCAACAATAAATTCATAAACAAATATTAAAATGTTATCGATGAAGATGGAAGATGGCATCCTTATCTTTAGTTTTTTCTAGTTGGTCTATTCTTTTTGGTTTCTTTCCTTTCTAGTTTATTTCCATATCGGCATGGAGATAGGGACACCACTTCTTGCGAATGTCGGTTTCTAAAGACAGTAGTTATTCATGCAGCCAAATCATGCTATGCATCATCTCACTTCAAGATCCAAACAATTGAATGCGGAGAGGATTCAGTGCTGAGTTTAAAAAACTCAACATGGTGCCGAGCTCATTTCAACCGTTCATATCAATTTTGGATGGTTAAGATTGAAAGATGAGAAAGTTATCAAAATACCCTTATAAAAATAACTTTTTCATTTTTCAATCTCAACCGTCCAAAACCGAGATGGACGATTGAGATGAACTCGGCATCGTGCTAAGTTTTTTAAACTCAACATTGGATCCAAACTGGGCTAGGAAAAGGGAAAAACAATAAAACAACAAACAGGTAGGTAAATTATTTTGGAAGCCACCACGCCTCCATATGATGGTTATTCAAGGAAAAAAAAAAACCATCTTGCATGTAATACAGGAAGAATAACAATTTATTATTTATTAATTTTTCATTAAGTAGTAAATAATGTGGACAAGTGGTGGAAGTGGAGAAAGATAGTGTACATGACTCGTTGACTTGGCCACAAATTATTGGAGGACTTCATTGTGGATATTTGACAGCTTCCGCCTTTAAACCAAAGCATGTTTTTGGCTAAGATGTGGCTAGGAAAAGAAAGGTGGAAAGGACCAGTTTAGGGAAGCAATGGCGTGAACTAACCAACTGCAAATGTGGGTCCAATCCAAAGGCTGAATCAATATAAAATATTAAAAATACCTCAATTTTCAATTTTACTTGACAAATTTCATTTTAATTTATTTTACTGAATAATTTGCCCGAATTTAATTAAATTTATGTAAGAAAGTAAGAGTACCAATTTTTTCCCCGAGTTCCAAATTTAGACTCTCCTGAATTTGAATAAATATGATAAATTATTTTCGTTATGAGTTTTATCTCAATTCAATTTCAAGACCTAATCTAAAGTTTAGTCACTGATGGCAAAAGATCACGATATAAGAATTAGAAGTCTCAAAGTCGAATTTTCGTCTTTTTACTAACAATGCATATAAACTTACAAATTAGAATCTTCACCACGTGAGACTAATTTAAACCTAAATCTCAATGAGAATAGGTATAAGATACTGAGGGTCAAAGGTGGAGCCAGAATTTATTTCCAATGGGGACACACTGTGCTATGATTCTGTGAAGTGGGAATTGAGAACTAAAAACTGTAGAAAACTTTTTTTTTGAAAAAATTATTTTCTAGTAATCATTTTCTAATTTAATACTAAAAAAAATAATATATTTATCAACTTATTACAAATTGATTATAAATATGCTTTATATGACTACCATCTTTCTTTCTTTTTTTTTTTATTTTTATTTTTATTTTTACATTATGTTGAGAAATAGTTATCAGATGATAATATCTCTCTAATAAAAAATTTAAAAAAAATATATAAAAAAAAAACCCTTAGCTAAACTAGTGGAGGCACGTGCCCCTAAAACCCCCAGCCTCACCCTGCTGAGGGCCTAGGTTGAGGACACTTATATTCCTACTTCATACAGTCAACCACGAAGATGGAATTGTTGCGCACTAATAGGTCCCATGCCGCGTATCATGTATGTTCAAATCAGCACAACGTAGCATTTCCTTTTTCAAATATGGAATCAAAAGTGGATTTGAAAAATCCAGACGTCCACGTGGGAAGGTGATAGATGGTGACAAGTGTCGCCAAAAGGGGACCACTAAAAAGTCACGTGTGTGGTGGCCAGGAAAAGTTCAGTACCCAAAAGAGCACTACGACCCGTCTACTTTATATAGGGAGTATAATTAATTTAGTTTGGATAGTCCCTTGAATCAAGACCTAAAAATATAGTATAGTCAGTACTCGGTATACATGATTATGGGAAAAAAAAAAAAAACAAAAGAAAAGATAATGTGAGGGTGGTGGTGCCACTCACTGCACTTTACTATGTCCGTGTCAGAACGGTAACCAGCAGGGGTCACACACTTGCACGTGTCACTGCCCAGTTTATATTATTTTATTTTATTAAAAAAAATGAAATCTTATATATTTTAATACGAGAGGCTTATCTTCACCAGTAATCGGTCAAAGATATGACACGATTTTAGAAACAAATGGTATGTTGGCCCCGGAAAATGGAATTCAAATCTCCAGACATCAACTTTCGTGTTATCCTTGAATTGCGATATTTTGAGATCAGGGCTTGAGCATTTGATTTTTATCATGCCAAAAATTTTGAGCATGTCTAGTGGAAAATTAATTTACGAAACATATAGGTAAATTGGATGGGTAATTTATACGAAGGTCTAATAAACCCTTCTGCTAAACAACAGAGAGAGCCAATCCCTTTCACATAACACACCCATTCAAATATATATAGATATCAATGTATCAATTATAGGGGTGATAGTGATGCAATTGACAATACATGATTTGGAGATAGAAAATAAAGAAGGATCCATATGAAAACATAGATAAATTTATAGAAAATGAAACACATTGGATGAGTTTGCATTGTGTTGATGTGTAGTGGAAATTGTATTCAACCTTGAACTCGTGGAACATCAGCCACGCATGTGGCCTTCAATCCTACTAAATCAGTCTTAATAATGCGTGGCCTTCAATCCTACTAAATCAATCTTAATATATGAAAATAACCTTTTGTGGACAATCGTTCCAATTTTATTGGATGTCTCTATAAAAATCATTTTTAAGAACAATTACTAATCCACTATAGAATGAATTCTTTTAATATTCACCATAAAACAATATTTTCACCGTTGTCATGGATTATCGCCATGATCATTCACTCTTAATCTTAGTAATTGTATGGGATAAAATCTGCTCCCCGAGACCTGATTATGATGAAGGAACTGATTTTCGCGCGCGAACCTGCACCCATAAGCTTGGAAAACCAGGTCAGAGGGTAGGCCAAGGTGGGTTTTGGCCAAGCCCTCTCCAAAGCTTAAATCAGAAACTGTTTATGGAGGTAAAGGTAAGGAAGAAGATGAATTTAAGAGGATTAGGGTACTGTAACTTACCTTATTTGGCTATATCGTATTCTATTTATACCCACCTGTACGGACTAACCATGTGAGGTCAGGTAACTGCATTAGTTAGGTCAGATTTGACCATGGTTAGCCAATAACCATCTGATCATGGTTGGGCAAAGGACCATTATTTCTTGGAACTGCTGTGTTAGGAATTACAGCTGTAGTAACAGTTTTGGACTGTAGTAGGATTTGGAATATAGTTTGAGTCATGAGACAGGTGTCCTAAGCTGAGTGTAAACCCCCGAACTGGGAGATCATGTGTGCTGCAACGGATCTGGTTAAGTTGCCTTTGCCACGTGTCAATAATTTTGATTTGAGCTCCTTAACCCGAGCTGGATCCTCGATTAATGAATATTTCCATATAGTAATTATATGCACTAAACCATAATTTATGCGGAAAACAAAAATAGCAGGTCATGGTACCTGACGAGTGTGAGGCAAGATTAACCCCAAAAGGCTCATTTCTATTCAAATTAAAGCTTCTTTGAAAGGCTTAATTAACCAAATTAGTGGGTCCATACTCGTCCCTAAATGATTATGAGCAAATGCTAAGCATGGTCTTAATACTTCTTTTTCATTCTTTACTTATTTTGTACGTTTTCTTTGATTTTGGATACTTTCTTTTCAAGGCAATCAATTATTATCTATTGACATTTGCATATGACTCTTACTGAACTAACCCACCCAGGCATTAGGGTCCACCCACCAACCTGCCCACCACCTATATGTTTTGTGAAAAACCATGGGTGGAGTACTCAAATCCATCTAGAAGCAGCATATATTTGTACTAGTGGCTTGCAAATAGTGTTAAGGTTCCAATACCATTTTTATTAATGGAACTAGCTTTAACGATTAGCATGGTAAAAGTTTGGAAAATGTTAAAAATATTTTGGATAAATTTAGTCACCCTCCTTAATTAGTGGCAAATGAGTCAATGACAAATTATAAATGGATAAAAAAATATTGAGGTATGCTTGGTTGTCTAAATAATCAAGTATAGTGATGACTTGTTTAATTTAAACAACCAAACAAATCCTTAGTTTGTCTCATTTTGAACTCAAATTTAAAAATATATATATATATATATATATATATGACACTTTTGTTTGTCAATGGATGAATTCGATAAAATTAAATTTATCTGATATACCTAGTGGCATTCTGTTTACCCCCCAAAAATTAAATTTATGGAGAAACACATGAAAAGAGATTAATAAGATCATATCATTGTGAGGGTTCAAAACCATTTTTGTCATTAACAATTATCAAAATCAATAATCATGTAAGTGAGGTGAGTCCTACTCTGGGGTGGGTATGCTACCACTAATCCTAATCCTACTTTGGGGTGGGTATGCTACCGCAAAATATACTCATTAAACTAGAAATCAATTATACCTAAACAACCCATGCTTGGGGTCTTCCCAGCACAGGTGCAACTGTGCAAGTCCTAATCATAACAGTCATAGTGATTAAATTCCAGGCTCCATAAGCTTTAAAACTCAATCAGTTAAAGCAAAGTGGATGGTTAGGTATTTGTCTCATGGTACGCAAAAAAGCAAGCCATGGACCGTAATTGTCTAAACATCAGATACTTAAAGACCACCTGAAATCGTGGAGCCCATTTTTATCAATTTGTGCCTCATGCTATTGTAGTTTTAGTCTATGGTGCTATTACTGCTGGAAGTATTGCCCACTGGGGTTTTATGATATGCCAACCAGGGACAGACGAAGCTGGCACCTTTGACATGAAACTTGGTTGGCCCGCCCATAACCAGCTAGAAAAAAAGGCTTTGATTGATTGCTCAAATTTGTGCCACATTTAGAGGCAATGACAGCTAAGTATTGTATATGGGTAACCCTACTCTCACCAAATGTATGATTATATATGGTCTACCCACCATGATGGAGGAGGGATTCACTTTAATCTACGCATGGCAGTGGCTTTTGGTTTGTGTGTTTCTGGGCAAAGACATCGATGATGCCAAGTCAAAATAGTGTGAGAGGGGATGATTTTTTCTGGTCCGAATTTTGAGAGGGCCTTTTGAGGCTGCGATGAATTATTAGGGGGTGACTTTTGGAGTGAAGTCAATCATGGTGATGCTTTATTTTAGCTCTACATTGTAATTAGTATACGCATGGACTGACCTACTGCACGCCACATGTTCCAAAAATGGTATGACAAAAAAAAAAGGCTTTTTTTATTTTGTGGGGTGAAAAAGGAGAAGAAGCTCCTCATTTCCTCTAGTCCTCTTCGACCAACAGATGCCACAAACAGCATGGCATTTACTGATTCACACACATGCGGACATATGCAGGCAGACACAAACACACACAATGATGTTTCCTCCGCTCTTCAAAATGTTTGATTATTGTAGTTATAAATATTTATAATAAAAAAAAAAAAGTGATTATTTTAAAAATTAATGTATGAATTATGTTTACTTTTCTCCAATGCTTATTTAATTTGTAAAAAAATAAAATTTTCTTCTTATTTCATTCTAACATATAATAAAGCGCGGTATTAGAATCGTAAACAAAAATGCAAATCTCATGCTAATGGTCTTGTCTCCTGGGTCTTGGAGTCATCTCATAAAATTGAACCCTTAAAAAAATAAAATAGAATAAAAATGTTGAAACTTCTTATGCAAGGGTTGTGAGCTAATTTAAATTAGAATCGTAAACAAGTTAAATCGAGTTGAGTATATCAAATTACTCGAGCTTGGCATCAAGCTAAGTTCAAATAACTCGATTCATCTTACAATTTTACTTAAAATTCAAATGTTCTCTCCGCCGTTTTCAATTATACTAATCAAAGCGACGGATTCCCGACATGATTAGAAAGCAAATGACCTTTTAATTCAACCAGAGATTTCTTTATGTTGAAAATGAGAAATAACGAGAAAATAACTACCTGTTATTCTTTTCTTGACTTTCTTGTTGTTGGAACTTGGTAATGAGACTCTTGCTCACATCAGCTTTTGCAAATTTAACCTTTTGCCTTTATTGGTGCGCCTTCTAGGTTTTGTCTGCTGGCTGTTGCCATCTACTAATCAAAGTAATTGAGTAGCTATGATCACAAGAAGCAAGACCTACCAGAGAATATTTGGTAAAATCTGATCTATGTTACCTCTTTTTTGTTTATTTTGCCAGAGAAAAAAAATGAAAAATAATAGAGTGGATTGCCAGCAGGCCAACCTAAGCTGGACCAGGTCCTGATCACTAGGTCCAAATTTGGCCCAATAGTTTAATCTCAAAATTAACCGTAATTAACCCACCGATCAATTTTCTTATAAATGGTGATCAGACTTCTTGGAACAATATGAAAATGTGGTCATGGCTCTTAATCATTGAACTAATAGGTGAAATTTTTGTGGGAACATGAAAATTTGTTCAACTTTTTGTGTGTAAACTAAATATATATATATATATATATATATATTTTTTTTTTAAAAATTTTTTTTTTTAGGATTTTCATCTTTACCAAAAAAATATTGACACTGTGGACATGTGCAAATATTTTTCCCCAATTTGTTGGTCTATGTTGAATGTATTTGCCAAAATTTTACTGTCCAAATTTATGCTCCAATTAAATTCAGTTACCTTATTCAATGTTGTATTCGGCCAACTTCAAGCCAACTTCAAGCACCAAGCCACCAAGTCACCAAATTTTAAGAGCACGGTTTCTGTTTGCACATATACAAGGCTGAGTGGGCTGACACAAGAGTATTGATTTCACATTATTCTGGTTTGGGCTGGACTGAAACAAGCTCAAGCTGGGCCCAAAGATCAAGTCCTCAGTCCAAGGTCGTCTGATGCCTCATCAAAGCCCAATCTCTGAACTCCTGCTCAGCCCTTCAAGAACACGAACCTTATGGGCCCGGCTATAGCCACCACTCAATTTGATTAGTGCCCCCAATTTGTTTTTGTTTTTTAAGATTTTATACAAAATATAAAAGGTTTTTATTTGAATTTTGAATAGGGAGCGGCTATTGCAACCCCTCAAAATTATTTCTTTCCCCTCCCTGATTTCTCCACCCTCCAAATTTACATACCCACCCCACGAAAAGATTAAAATACCCCTCATTCTTAATAACCTCGAACCCTTCTCACCCACCCCACTCCCCCACACAAGATCTAGAAGAACCCACCGGCGAGGAAAGGCGATGGCGGCGGTGAGGAAGGACGACCAATGAGAACTCTTCACCTACCTTCTCTTCTTCTTCCCTTCTTTCTTTCTTTCTTTCTTTCTTTCTTTTTCTCTCTCTCTCTCTCTCTTTTCCTTTGCTGGTCAAATCTATGTGTTTCCCAGCAAGGGAGGTTTTTTTTTTTTTTCAAAACCTCCATTTTTTCCAGATATAGGAGGGAAGAGAAGAAGAAAAAAGAAAAAAAAAAAAAAAAGGAAGAAGAAGAAGAAGAGAAGAAGATGGAAGAGGAGGAAGGAGGAAGAGGGCAACTAACAACCGAAGGAAGGGCTACTGTCGCTGTTGCCTCGCCATCGCTAGTGGGGCTGCCGACGGGAAGGAAGAGGAGAAAAAAAGGAAACTAAAAAAAAAAAAGAAGAAGAGGGAAGAGGAGGAAGGTTGAAAAGGGTAGCCGACAATGGGAGGGAGGGCTACTGTCGCTGCTGTCTTGCTGTCGCCGGTGGAGTGGGGTGCCGGACAGAGTTGCCGGACTTGTGAGAGAAGGAATGGGTGGGGATACTTAAGCCTTTTTTGATAATTTTGTATAATAATTTTTCTAATTGAAAAATATTGAGAGCAACTTATCAATTTGGGGCGTTGCAATAGCCGTTCCCTTTTGAATAAGCCCAACCGGAGCCCATTCGAAGGTAATTGAGCCCATGGACAGCACTTTCCTTGGCTAGACTAAAGGAGTTATTCTATGAAGCTTGGAAATATCATCCTTGACTTGGAGACCATAACTTTGGGTCCCAACATCCAGTTATTTCGACACACAAAGCTTTTGTATTCTGCAGCCTATTAGCCTCAAAAAGTCATGAGGGAGAGGAAAAAACTTCTTATCGAAAACCATATGACATCTTGACACATGGTCGAGCTCACATGAAGTCGACCACATCCGGTTCAAAATTGCTGTGAAAGGACATATATTGAACAGGTGACAGGTGCAAAATAGGATAAGGGCTACATCACCCCATGTTTCTATCTTCCTTTGTGCTTGCCACCTTGCATTGAATGTAAATCTCTCTCAGGCTTGCTAGTTAGTATCTGTTCATGCATAAAAGTTACTGCAACTTTGTCAAAATGCACATCAATCGACTTTATTAGCACAAACATCTATAGCTAAAGTCTAAAGTTGGCATCTTTTCACTATAAAAAATTGTATGGGATAAGAACAAGTTTTGATGATGAAGGCCCACCAAATGGATATCACCTTAAAATCTGAGAGCACAGTCTTAATTGCGTGTGTTTGGTAGAGGCCTGAGGGTATTGTACAAATGGGTTCTCTAATGGCAGGATGGAACTCCCCAATCACCGACCCTAAATCTGGTAAATCTCACTAACCTTCTCATACTTTCCTGACACAATATGTGTGTGTGTGTTTTTTTTTTCTAAAAGATTAATTTCTTCTATACAAGAATGATTACGTATTAGATGGCGCGCATATTCATCGTCAAACATGACTTTTTGTGTTTTAATGCATTTGTGCTTGATTGTCATGATGAATGATTCAGATCGACATCGTGAATCCGTGTCGTTGAGCACGGGACATGCATCTTCTTCATATATTCAGATTAATTTCTTAATTTGGCTATGTAAATACTTCGATCTTTTAAGCTTAGACTAGCTTCTTGTAGTGTTTTCCTGAGGGGGGGGGGGGGGGGGGGGGGGGGGGTGGGTTGTGCGGTGTTGCTTCTGATAAGCGTGAGTTTTCAGTGAGATACCAGAGGAACTGGTCACTTACTAGAGGAGAAATTGAAGCTTACTGGAGCTCAAAGAAGAAAACAGAGGAGGAACATCTCAGAGCTATTTGTGGTTCACTAGATATCAGTCAGGTCTGGTCTATTCTCTCATCGATCACAAACCAATAATTTTGAGAGCCCTTTCTTTTGGGCACGCTTTATATTTGTAGTTGGATATATATATACACGAAATCCCCACATTATATATGAACTTAAGAAGTGTTATAATTTGTGGCATATATTTATATACGACAGGACGACACACCTGAGGAGTCTGGAAGAAGGGTTCTTCAGAGGTCAACCTCCTTGCCTTTGTCCAATACAAAGGAAAATTTTATGGACATATCAACTGAAACAAGCTTCGAGAAACTCATAAAGAAAAATGGATGGTACGTTGAACCTGAACCGACTTCTTAATTCAACTAGTTCAAGATTTTTAGTATAGGCTCATGCATTTTTTTAATTTTTTTAATTTTTTTTTGTTAATGCATATATGTTCTCCTACAAAATTCTGTCCTCCCTCTTGGTGGTCGAAGGTGGACTTGGAGTAATTCGGCATTTCTGAATGAACCTCCTGTACTTGCATCAGAAGGCCCTCCCAACACATATGGACCACAAATCCACGTGGCTAGCTTTGCTTCCCCTGAACATAATTAAGTTCTTTTTCTATGTAGCTTGGGCTTAAATGCTGGAAAACTGAACTAATTAAATATTAATTAGCTCTTAATCTACCACCTCAGTAAGGGGGATGTTTATTAATGCTTTGATGAGTGGATGTATATAGGTGTTTGGTTGTGTTTTTTTTTTTTTTTTCCTATACAAATAGACTGATGTAAATACAGACCTGGAAATGTAGAATGGGTGTGTTCTAAAACTTGGTCACGCTGCTTTGTCTATTCTGATGCTTCATTGGTTGATAAATAGTGACTAAATACCAATCAAATAAGAAAAATAAAATAAAATTATCTCTATTGTAACTCATAGCAGTAGTACATACTTTAAAATTTTTTTTTTTTAATTTTATATTTTTTCAAAAAGACGAGATGAAGATTCAAATCATTAACCTCCTATTAAAAAGGTGAGATGCATGACCACAAGGATGTAAATCATATCATAAATTGGTTCTATTGACCCTTCAAGAGAAGGGAATTATTATGGCGTAAGAATTTCGAAGTGATAAGCTTTGAAAAAGTCACGTATGTTGTAGGATGGAAAAAGATTAGCTCATCGTGCAGTATGGCTGACGCATAATATTCTCAAGCTCAAGCCAATACGATGTTGTCAGTTTGTCACCCTCAGACCTCTGGTCTAAATTTTCTAATTTTCTAATTAATATAATTGCCACTTGCAGCCTCAGCTTCTCCAAAATTAGATATTATACAGGCATTATTCAGCACACAGTGATGTGCGTAGAATTCCTACGAATCTGTCCCCGTCATTACCGACTCGAATCCATGGGGTATACTCTATTAAAATGGTTGTTACACCCACCGCAGTGACTTGGTCTTAATCACAATTTGACTTGGTGTTTGTAGTTTGGGTGTTTGGTGATCATCATGGGGGCAGAATCTAAAGTTATCTTCAATGAGGGTACTATGCTATGATTCTGTAAAAGGCCTAGAAGTTTTAGATTTTTTTTAAACAAATTACTCTTTGGCAATCATTTTCCAATATAATGCCACAAAAAGGATTTTTATGTCAATTTATTACAAATGAACTATATATAAACTTAAAAATAACTACCATCTTTTTTTAGTTGGCATTATGTTGCTAAATAGTTATAAAATGATAACTTATCTCCAAAAAGAGAAAAAAAAAAAAAAAAAAAAAGGGAGAACTGTTTGAAGCCGGTGAGGGCACATGCCCCCAAAAGCCCCCCTCCTCGCTCCGCCATTAATCATCATGCATACTTCCTTTCAAGTCTAGTCATTATGACGGTCCTAATAATGCTAGACACAAGAATATTTATAATTTTTTTCGATAATCAACCAAATTTATTCGTACCTCTAATCCTTTCTTAATATCTACGAATGGGTATCAATGTTTTTTTATAAACTTAAACTTGAGATCACTCACCTTTTTTTTTTCTTTTTTCTTTTTAGAGATTACCCATTTAACAACTAACAAGTGAGATAAATACCACTAGACTATCATATCATGGACACAAAAACATAGTAGATAACATGTGAGATTTATATATTGTTGTTTCCTGTTTGGCGAAATGTTTTACTCTATCCATCTTTTTTTTCATTTAAAAAAAAAAAAAAACACTCAAATGCAAGACATAGAACAAAAAAAGCAAAATACAAAGACAGAGACATGATGATGCTTTCTTCTGCTTTACACAACAATCATGATTTCTTATCCTTCACATTATCTTGGCGAAAAAATGAAATCAACGATATAGACCTATAGTGATAGTGATGCCCCGCCTTTTCTATTTTCTAGGAGTGTTTTCACCCTTTTATCAGTTTATGGCCTGGAGCTCTCAATGTGCATTTAGTCCACACATTAGGTGGAACTACGTGTTCAAAACGATGTGAGTGGATCAATTTTAACCAATTTTAGTACACCATGGAAATTAGATTCGATCTCTCTCACCCCAAGTTCTTTATAGAGCCAAAGGTTTATATATAAATATATTTTGTCCTACCTACGTGTGAGTGAGCCAACCCAACCTAATTTTTAAGAGGACATGACAAAGCTGGATAATTGCCTAGCCAGAGCTCGGTGGGTAGAAATGAAGGACATGGGAATTCAGGCAATGAAATAGATGTTCTACCTATAGTTTATTTTCCAAGGTACACATGTTTTTGTAAATAAATTTTAGAATATGGCATTTTTCAAATACTAATATTTTATTTTATAGTAAATTTTTTTTTTTTTTTTTAGTTTATTTTGTGTGAGTGTGACAAATAAAAAATAACTCAAGTTATTAAATTCAAATTAATCTCTTATAATACACAGACAACAGACAACCGGTAATATACATCCAAATATCTTACAATAGAAAGACTAATTATTTATGAACCACAATTTTTACTGGTTGTGCTGTCCTTTCAGGTTAGGTAATGATTAGATATTATAAATTAAATAAAAATGAATTTTAAGTTCAACTTAACGACATGCCAAAGAAATTTTTTATTTTTTTATTTTCAAATGCAATTTACCAATACATCGCATTTTGATTTTTGGCTGTTTTCTAGAAGATGTGACCATATCGCGTCCAGGTTCATCGATAAATTTGTCCTCTGAACGGTTCCTACTCATCTTTCTATAAATATGGGAAATTGGGAATGCTCCTGTATTCAATGGCGATAGGTAACCAATCAACCATAACTTTCTACGCAAAGGGCTATAAATTAGGATTTGGATTTGCTCAAGTTGGGGTCTTTAACTTGACGCTCAATTTAGTATTAGATTTCGGACACGTGGGAGGATGCAATTATCAACGGTTGGGATAAGGAAGCTTTAGCATTTGTAGGAGAAACCAAACCGTTGATAATTACATCCCACATGTCAAAAATCTAACGCTAAATTGAGCGTCAAGTTAAAGCCCTCCAATTCCTATAAATTGTGCTCCCCCTGGTTGAGTCCTACTGAAAAAAGCTCCTACTCTTTCCCTCCCCTGTTTCCCCTGTTTCTCGCCTGATCATTTTGCCTGAAAATTTCGGTCCTCTCGTCGGAAAAATACAATGGCTGACAAAAGTAAGATCCTGATCATCGGAGGGACTGGTTACATCGGAAAATTCATCGTCGAAGCGAGCGCAAAGTCCGGCCATCCGACCTTTGCTTTGGTCAGAGAAAGCACCGTTTCAGATCCTGTTAAGGGAAAACTAATTGAGAGCTTCAAGAGCTCTGGCGTCACTTTGCTCTATGTCTGTATATCAATTCCTTATTAATCTCTTTCTCCTTGTATGTATAAGTAATTATGTGCGTGTGTAAATATGAATATTTGTTTTGTTAATGGTGGGCAGGGTGATATTTACAATCATGAGAGCTTGGTGAAGGCGATCAAGCAGGTGGATGTGGTGATATCCACGGTAGGACAAATGCAGCTAGCAGATCAGGTGAAGATCATCGCTGCCATTAAAGAAGCTGGTAATGTTAAGGTTGGTGTCTCACACTCCTCTTATTTTTACTTTGTTAATCTTCTTCATTCATTCATTCATGCTTTCTTTCTTTGTTTCTTTTGGGTGCCTGATCGAACGGCCTATCTTCACTATGTTTGCCGTTTTACATGTATCGTTTCTATGGCAGGGCACAATATTCGGATTTATTCTACTTCCCTATAAATATGAAGGAAATTAATGGTGATGATATATATTTTTATAATATTTTGTAAAAACCGTACGCTTGAATGGAATGACATTGGGAATGGAATGGAAATAGGAATGAATATTCGTCATTCCATCCACAACCTTTTTTTTTTTTTTTTTTTTTTTTAAAAAAAAAAAAAATTAAAATACTGCAGCGATTGGAAAAACCATTCCACAAATCCTTGCTTCAATTTTTCACATGTCCTGCACACTCAAACCTAGAGGAAGGGATTGCTTCAACTTGTCAGCCTTGATCTGAGTAGAATACACACGTGTGTAAAGGTACTTGGAGCAGCAAAACTTAAACTCAACAACATCCTTGCTCCCTTGATTTTAACAGATCATGCATCCTTCCTTCTTGCTGTAGAAAGGAAATCCTTGATCTCGTGGACCTGCTTTGGCATATTTTCTCCTTTTTTTCCCTCTTCACAGAAGAGATTTGAGCTGAGACCCAGTTACCTACAATTTAACCCAAAATGTTCCTTCCCCCCCCCGCCCCCCACTATAATCATCTGGTAGAATGCGATGGCGACGACCGTCTTCTTGCAGTCGAAGAACCATACGAATTCGATGGGTGTAGTCGCCATTGTTAGGGTTTCGCAAAAGTCGCTTAAATTGCTCTGTGAGAGAAACCTATGTTGTTGGTGTGATTTTGGGATGTATCAGATTGTAGATCATTTAAAAGGTGTGATTTTGATTTGTTATGGACGGGTGGAGACCATGGAGATCGATGTGGGGATGGGGATGGGGATGGGGATGAGCACGCACAGTGAGAAGAGAGAGAGAACGAGAAGGCGTAGAGAAGAGAGAGAGAGAGGGGTGAGAGGCAAACAGGTTAGATTAGTGTCGGACATCAACTTTTTAATATTTTTTTCATTCCTTGAGAGATAAGAATGCTCATTCCTCATGAGTCATGGATCACAATTCCATTCTTTCGGTTCTATCAAGCACCCCAATTTTTTTAACTAATGGAATGAGGATTTATTCCCTCCTTCATTACCAGTGGAATGAGGATTGCCTGTGATTTTCGGACTTATATTTTAAGAAGCCCAAGTTTCTGAGTTTAACATCTCATTCCCTCTTGGCATCAGGCACTGATTATGTGGATCCTTATTCGCCTCATGCAAAAAGGGTGATGTCCAGGGTAGAGCCAAGATTTCAAATTACCTTGGGTTAGGGTTCACCGTTCCATTATATGAAAATTAACTATTTTTGGGGGTGGCTATTGGCACCCCAATACCTTTTTTTTATCCCTCATTTATTTTAAACTTTTTAAGGTTTTATGAAAATTATATAAAAGGTTTTCATAAATTGGCTACATTATGCATTAGAAACATCATTTTGAACAACTTTGTAGAACAAAGTTTTTCCAAAATCAATTGTTCAAGTAAACTTTTTTGGCGAAAATCGATGGTTTAAATGGATTTTTTGGCCATTTAATAAAACAGAAATGGTAAAATCTATGGTTTTGGGCAAAACCTATGGTTTTGGGCTGCCCCTAGGTTTTTTCCACTTGGGCTAATTTCTTTCTACTACTTTTTGGGCTGGCTCTTAATTTTTATCACTTGGGCTACTACCCAAGAGCACTTTAGTTACACAAGTAATAAAAAAAAAATTTGGGCAAGCTACCTGGGCTACAGCCTAGTGTAGCCCGCTTTGTCCCTCCGCCCTTGGTGATGTCTTAATTGGGATTAGTTTGGTCAAAGGTTCGGTAAATATCCGGACCAAAATTCATTTTGGCGCCATGACATCAGAATTCATTACAACCACTCCATTTGGGAGACTCACCATCATTTTACAGGCTTATAAACAATAAAATTTGATCAGTTGTAAATCCCAGGGTTTCTATTTGCTTTTTCAAAATGTATCATTTGAATGTCTTACGATTTCATTAACAAGAAAATTCATTTTGTCATCCATGCCCTACTACTGCTGATGTGTTATTATCAAAATGCATCATTCAATTGGCTTGAAATTATACAGAGATTCTTCCCTTCGGAGTTCGGAAATGATGTGGATCGTGTTCATGCCGTTGAGCCAGCAAAATCTGCATTCGAAACCAAGGCCCAAATCCGCCGAGCTGTTGAGGCTGCAGGGATTCCCTTCACCTATGTGTCAGCCAACTGCTTCGCTGGCTATTTTCTCCCCACTTTGATGCAGCCAGGAGTGACTGCTCCTCCCAGAGACAAAGTCGTTATCATCGGGGATGGAGATCCCAAGGGTAATTGACACAAACTCTTAAACCCGGCCCCTTCCTTTTGAATCATGAAATTTTTTGTCTTATTGGAAATTTTGGTTTAGTCTTTGCTTATTCAACAGCATGTAACATTATTGAAGTGTGGAAGTTAGGATTAGCATTTCATGCACAATTGTCTTGCTGCTACATTTTCTGCAAGTTCTTAATGTGAAGCTGAATGTGCCACAGCAATTTTCAACAAGGAAGATGACATTGGCACCTACACCATTAAAGCTGTGGATGACCCAAGAACATCAAACAAGGTCCTTTACCTCAAGCCTCCAGGGAACATATACTCTTTCAATGAGCTTGTTTCACTATGGGAGAAGAAGATTGGCAAAACCCTTGAAAAAATCTATGTTTCGGAGGAAAAACTTCTCAAAGACATCATAGGTCAGTAACAAAACCTGTGCTGAATTTTTTGAATTGCTTTTGCAAAATTATGTATCGAACACTCGTAAGCAAACTTGTTGGAACTCCGAAAAGGCATGCCATCAACTAGGACAATTTCTGACTGATTTTCACCCTTTCCTGCAGAGTCCCCAATTCCAATTAATATCATATTATCAATCAACCACTCGGTGTTTGTGAAGGGAGACCACACCAACTTTGAGATCAAGCCATCTTTCGGCGTGGAGGCTTCTGAGCTATACCCAGATGTCAAATACACCTCCGTGGACGAATACCTGAATCACTTTGTTTGAGAGATTCAAGCTCCTGCTGTGGTTATTAGTGAATTATAATAAATGATTGAGTAGTTAAATGGGAAGTTTTCTGTGATTTGAGTGTTTGGGTCCACTGGCTTCTTGTTTACTTTCAACAGAATCTTGTGAAATGTTGCTCCTCTTTTTGACTTTATGATTCAATATCAGTAAAGTTTCTGTGAGGCTCTAATGGATCTTTTTTTTCCCCCTTTCTCTTCCTATTTATCCAGTGAAAAAATATAAAAACTTCTATACGAATCTCCATCACATTTTTCCCTGGCAACCGCTCTAAAGATGCAGCCCAATCGGTTAAGTTTCTGAGCATCAAGGTGAAAGGGTATCACTACACATAATTTTTACCTTTCATTCCAAAAATGAAGTGGCCTCCACAATTATATTTGGGAATGGGGAGTTGGTCCCCTAATCGCTTATTTTAGGATGCTTTTCTCTAGTTCTTTTTTTTTTTTTTTTTTTTTTTTTTTTGTGTCCGCTTTTAGTTATTGTCTTCTCTGTACCCAAAATAAACATCAAAATCTGTCATTGTAAAAATAGTTTATTATTACCAGCAGGGGCAGTGCTAGGGGCTGGCAGGAGCCATGGCCCCACCTTAAAGCCAAACATTGCCTTCACTCTTGTGTTTTGTGTGCAGTAATACTGGGAAATGTGCATATTATAACACTGAGTGGCCCTCGCTTCTTCACCCAGCAACATACTTACACATCATTTACAGTAATAGTACATTGTAAAATGTAAAGGCAATCTGTGAGAGTTGTTGATTGGACGGTTGGCACACTTTGTATTATTATTCTAATTATTATATTATTAAATACATTTAGTTTTATTCATTCTTTATATATATATATATATAGGATGATGATCAGATAAGCACGTGCTGATATAACTTATATCAAAACCTGCATTGGGAGTTGTACCTTGTGCATTAATGAGATGTGAGGAGAATTGAATCAATGCAAGGGGTACAACCCCTAATGCATAGTGCTGATGTAACTTACATCAACACATGCTGATGGGATCGCCTCTATATATATATATATATTTGGGGAAATTGGCGATTAGTCCATTTTTTGGTAAAATATTGGCAATTAATCAAGTAAAAGCTTTTCTAAGTCAATTAATCAAGAAAACTGAACTTATTTATCAATTAGTCACACTTTTTTTTGAAAATGCCAAGTTTACCCTTATTATTACTAAGTGCACTCCCTTTTTTGTTATTAAGGACACCCTATGTAACTAACTTAACCTTTTAGTATTATAATTTCTGAAAGCTTATAATTTATAATATACATATCCATTTTTTTAAAAAAATCATATTTTTGGAACCTACTCGTCGGCATCTTTGAAAAAAGATCCATATTGATTAGGTCATTATTACAAAAATTAAAACCGTAAAATTTTACTATTTGATGAATTAATAAATTTTATAATGAAGTAGTAAAATTTTACTACTTTACCAAGCTTTTTACCACCAGTGGAGTCCCATAATGGATATCTGTGTAGGCAATCGGTTAAGTTGTTCGACCACTTGGTATTCACTCTTCCGTATGATTTTGAGGAACTCTGCAATTTCCTCTTCAGTCACCCCATGCTTAACTGTTTTTTCTAAGCTTGGAATCTCACCAACCTTTTCCTTACCCTTCCTCCTTTTCAGTTCTAGCTCTTCCGGGGTATAGCACCTTCCCGACCTTGTCATTCTTCCAACCTCTGCTACTTCAGCCTCAACTTTCTCTCTTGTAGACAGAACAGCCTCAAAGCCATAGTTCCAGGGCACCTGGTGCTTGGTTTCATATGGGAATGCTTTAGGGGGATTGATGATAAGTAGCTACTTTGGATAGTTTTGGGAAGGGTAGTTTGTGGAGTTAAGTATGGGACATGCAATGGTAAGAGGCTGAGATTTGTTCTTCAAAACTGCTAAACTATGTGATGGAAGATGTTGTGACTATGAACCTTATTGCTCGCCAAGATGTTCCAACTGAGCTGTGATTGTCTATATTGTCCCCAAAGTAAAGTCCTTCAAGCTCGATGGATATCATGTTGCAGTATGCCGGATGCTTGTCCTCTTATTGAAGTACTATCGCTTGCTTTGGAACTGAGATTGATAGAGCAAGTGGAGCCTGGTCTTCTTTGTCTTGCCTCTACTGGGATGACGTGGTCGGGGAGCAGCAGTAGGAAGAGTATGCAGGAAACAGTGCCCCGAACAAAGAAAGGCATTTGAAATATGAAATTATAATATAGATAACAGGTTTTGTGTTTTGAAGGAATGGCACAGGTGTGGATTAGTTAGTAAATTAGGGGCTTTTTTATCAAAAAAAGATAAAATGGACTAATTGAATTCAGAAAAAAGTTAGGTGACTAATTGCTAAATAAGATGTAGTTTTTTGACTAATGGCCAAATCCCCCTATATATTTTGATAAAAATAGTAGATGATGTGACAATTTGAAACAACTAGACCTAACATTAAAAGAATCGAAAATTTGAAGTTAATCTGATTTCACGCGTACATCATGTTTAACATCGCAAACTATATATAAATATGAACGTTTTCGTCACATTTTTATAACATATAGATATGTGTGCGCATGTGTGTATAAACTTGTTCTCCCTATGAGAAAAATCCTAACTTCACCCCTAATTTCTAAACAAATCAAGACTACTACTACCTTTAAAAAATAAAAAAAAAAATTTTAAAAAAATGAAGAAGAAGGAGAAGGGTTAAAAAGTCTACAGATATTCTTGTTATTTGACGTTTTCATGGTGCAAATTTATCTATCATGCAAGCATTTTCTACTTTTTAGAGTACTCGGGAATTATTTTTCCTTGTATTTGGATAGTTGTCCATGCAAACCTGGGTGGGGAGGAATAAAAGAGACCAAAGACAAGCTATATCTTCAGTATATATATACCATATTATATTGTTCTCAGCAAGGCCTCATCTTTTGAAACCGATGTATAAAATGAGAGGGTAGGGAGAAGGGATTAGTAGTTTTACATATAAGGATATAAAATGAAAAAAATGAGAAAAGTGAGAAAGAAAAATACAAGGAGTTAAAAATAAATAAAAATAAAAAAATAAAATCAGGGGAGATGGCTACCCCATCACTCTAAGCTAGCTTGGTTCTTGAAAGACATTACATCAATTGTTTTCCCCACTCTGGAATCTGGATCATGTGTTAGTCATGATAATTACCCAGCTAACTTTCTCAACCTACCATAACCATAGTGGTTGTAGTTTGGCTGCTTCGTGCTATTTATATAATATTAAGTGGTTATGCGGTAATATCAAAACGAAAATCATATGGTGTTACAGAGTGATATTTTATCCGACGTCCTTTAAAGTAATATTTCTCTAAGTATGAAGATTTTGCATTTGACCGTTAGAGATTTTGGATATATATCCTCCCTATGAATTGAAATGTGATATTCTATAAGTCATCAAGCCAAAACTTATCTTTTGTCTTTTATTGTCTTTTTCTTTTCTTTCTTTTAATAAAACTGAAGGAACATCCGGCATTAACATTGTTATGTGTGTGAGCTATTAAAAGGAATAGAAGAAACTATTACTCATATATATCCATTGTTTTTGGCACTATGGGCCGTTTTAGTCAAGACAATTAACCATTTAACTTTTTGGGCCTCTATTGGCATCTCAAGATTTGCCTTTCATATCTCATTTATTTTATATTTCAAGATTTTATAAAAAATATAAAAGATTTAAAAAAAAAAAAATCGGTCACGTTATCAACTAGAAAACACAATTTTAAACAACTTTGTAAAGTAAAATTTTGTCAAAATCTATCATTTAAATGGATTTTTAGGCCATTTATAATCTCTTCTTCATAAATAGTTACAAAATTCACATAAATAATAAATTTTAGAAAAACTTTCTTTTACAAAATTGTTCAAAACTATGTTTTCTAATGAATTGCAGAGTTAATTTTCAAGAAACCCTTCTATATTTTTCATAAGAACTTATAATTTAAAATAAGTGGGATAAGAAAAACAAGTCTTGGGGTGTCGGACCTTTTCCTCCTACCATGGTATTGGGCTTTGGCCAGGTTGTGTTATATTTAAAATATCAAATGATTTTTTTTTTTTTTTTTTGATAAACTATAATATCAAGTGATCAAGTGATTGTGTTGTAACATCAAACCAAAAATCATATGACCCACATTAACGGGGCAAACACATGTTAGGCATGTAAAGAGTGGATTGGCAAAACGTGGATACAGGTGAAGGAGTAATAAAAATAAATAAATAAAAAGTCGAAAGGTGATCAATTAACTATTCGCCCGATATCAAAAAGAAGTAATAAAAAAAATCAACTATTCATCTTCTAACCTAAATATAAATAAAGCCTTTCCCTCCAATAATGAAGGCTATTTTCGTAACCTCACTTTCTCACTTTTATCGAACTGTTAAATTGTGCTCCCACTGGTTCAGGCCCTAGACAAAAAAAGCCTTCCACCATCTCCCTCCCCTGTCTCCCCTGACTCTGGCCAGAGTTCCTTACCATAAAATTTCACTCTTCTCACCGGAAAAAACCCAATGTCTGAAAAAAGCAAGATTTTGATCATTGGAGCGACTGGTTACATAGGAAAATTCATTGCCGAAGCAAGCGCAAAGTCCGGCCATCCAACCTTTGCTTTGATCAGAGAAAGCACAGTTTCCGACCCTGTTAAGGGAAAACTTATCGAGAGTTTCAAGAACTCTGGCGTCACTTTACTCTACGTCTGTATATCAATCTCTCTCTCTCTCTCTCTCATTCTAGATTTACATAGACACATAGTATAAGTTGTTATGTATGTATGAATTTGTATATGAATCTTGGTGGTGGTATTGTGGGCAGGGTGATCTTCATGATCATGAGAGTTTGGTGAAGGCGATCAAGCAGGTGGATGTGGTGATATCCACAGTAGGACCCATGCAGCTAGCAGATCAAGTGAAGATCGTCGCTGCCATTAAAGAAGCTGGTAATGTTAAGGTTGGTGTCTCAAATTGCCACAAATTTGTTCTAATGGAGGGGGGACCTTATCTAATCCATTAAACCAGAGTACTTGGTGCTGGATAGCAAACTTGCAATTCGGTAACTTGCCAATGGAATGATGGCACGTGGCCCTCTCAACTTTGGTTTATACAAGTCTTGATTTGTGATGCCTTGGGCTTAATGGCATGTCACGGCCCAATGAGGGCGTACTGTCAACTGTCCTACTATATATTGTTGATGTGGTAATATCAAAATGCATCATTTAATTGGCTTGAATTATCCAGAGATTCTTACCTTCGGAGTTTGGAAACGATGTGGATCGTGTTCATGCTGTCGATCCAGCAAAATCTGTATTTGCAACCAAGGCTCAGATCCGCCGGGCTATTGAGGCTGAAGGAATTCCATATACCTATGTGATTAACAACTACTTCGCTGGCTATTTTTTCACACAATTGATGCAGCCAGGACTGACTGCCCCACCCAGAGACAAAGTCATTATCTACGGCGATGGAAATCACAAGGGTAATTCACAAACTCTTAAAACTTTCAAGTTCCATTTGAATTATGAACTTCTTTTGGATTAATAATTCTATCCTGGAAGAACCCGAAGCTACCTCTGTGATGGAACCATTTGCATGAACATAGCATGAATGGGAGTATATGGGACAATAGAGATCAGTGGATGGAAATTTTGGCTTAGTCCTTGCTTATGGTTCTGTGTCTTGTCTACAGGAATTTTCAACAACGAAGATGACATTGTCACCTACATCATTAGAGCAGTGGATGATCCCAGAACATTAAACAAGACCCTTTATGTCAAGCCTCCTAGAAATGTTTACTCATTCAATGCGCTTGTTTCACTCTGGGAGAAGAAGATTGGTAAAACCCTTGAAAAGGTCTTTGTTCCAGAGGAACAAATTCTCAAGGACATCCTAGGTCAGTTAGAGAGCCTTTGCTGATTTTTTCAAATGCTTTTGCAAAATCTTGTTATTGACATTTCATCCATAATTCCCATCAGCAAAATTTTTGAATTTGTTGGCACTTGGCAAAGGTGGTTATTGATTCATATATTATATTCATGGATTCTTGCAGAGTCTCCATTTCCAATTAAAAAGGTATTATCAATCAACCACTCGGTATTTGTGAAGGGAGACCAGACCAACTTCAAGATTGAGCCATCCTTCGGTGTGGAGGCTTCTGAGCTCTACCCAGATGTCAAATACACCACCGTGGACGAATACCTCGATCAGTTTGTTTGATAGATTCAAGCTCCTGCACTTGTTATTAGTGAATTATAGTAAGTAATTCAGTAGTGAATAAGGGAAGATTTATCTGTGGTGAGTTTCTAGGCTCATTGGCTTCTTGTTTGCTTTCAACAGAATCTCGTGAAATGTTGCTTCTCTATCTGGAAAGGAGTAATTAATATGTATTTTTCCTTAACTAGCTACATGGCTACATGTGTTTTGGTTATACTCTGCAGTAATAAGGTTTGGCCATTTTCGTGGACAGAATATAACAAATTGGTATTGTTTCTTTCCCCTCCACTAATAAGCAGACGGTTCAAAATTGAGCTTATGCGATTTTCCGGAGACAATTATCAGTAGGTAACCAAATGCAGACTCGTTTAACAACAACAATTTCTTTCCATTAATATTTTATTCCTCAACATCAACATCAATCTCACTCTACCCCAATTGTTCCACCGGCCACCAATCTTTTTCTACTTTCCAATCAAACAATCTTGCACCATAAAACCAATGCAGTTCTTGTCTATATGCAGTATGAACCTGTAGAGTATATACAATCATGACTTCCCCACCTCTTTACATTCATTGTTGAGACTTACTCAAAACAAAAACGAAAAATGGTTTGGTTTAAGTCGAGGAGAAAAAAAGGGGTAATAAATTGAAACCTTCTCAAGTTCACACAAGCTTAAGCTCCCTCTGATAACTACTCTCATTCTTTCTGTGAAAGCCTGCCAATATAGCCTTTTAAATCCCAGAAGCTGGTGCTGGTGCTGGTGCTGGTGCTGGTGCAGGTGCATCTGCCCGTGCCAGAGCTATCGTTCTTCTTGGATGTTTCTCTGCATATCCCATCATTCTCCTTACCTTCATTCCTTCACTTTTTTGGCCTGCACAATGTATTACAAAATGAGTTCAGAGTTTCGGAATAACAAGAAGGAAAAACAAAACCCGTCTCTTATAAATGCAAGCGGACGGCATAAATGAAGACAAGTTGCAAAAGGTTATCCATCTCTTACCATTAAAATCCAATTCAGGTTTCGAAGACTCAGACCAGAGAATAAGTGTAGGAGTGATGATTGTCAGGACAGCCCAGAAGAAGAATATCAAAACAAAGGTTCTCCCTGCAGTCCCACTCATTTGTTGGGGAAAAATGATGCTGTCTTGAGCTAGAGATTGTTGGAGGGTTTCAATGAGAGAGAGAGAGAGAGAGAGAGAGAGGACCTTGCGGGCCTTTAACACCTTAGCTGGCCAAATTTTAGAAACAAATAATACTATAATATGTTAGTATCAGAAATTTGACAATAAACTTTGTGATTTTGTTGTTCATTAGTTGGAGAGTTGTTACACCAGTTGGTGTATGATTAAGACCTTCTGGCATATCATATTACCAAGTCAATGTCTGCTGCAACCCAAGTTGAAGTGATCCACCCAATCATCTTACACCGTTTCATGCAGCTGGTGAATATTCAATGTCTCAGCCAATGATATTTACAGTTAACTAAACTTCGAACACTTGATTATCAAGCCTGACAGCCTGCTACTAAAAAATGTTTCATTTGCAGGATGGTAATTAATCCAATCGCTTTCTTCGGTTTCTTGTGGAACCAAAGCCCGGGAAATGAACCTACATGCAACAACCAAGCTTTGGGCCATGTGACCGCCATAAGGTCACACCTAAGCAGAATACAACCCCTGATAAATCACAAATTAATACATGCCGCCTGTAAAGGTAATTGGTGAAATGTGACCATTCAAAGTAATATCAATGAATAACGGTTTGTGTCCGTGTCGGTATCAGAAGGTGTGTGTATTACCTGTTTTCGGTGGAAAATACGATTAGGACCTTTAATCCTTTTTTTTACTCCTGAAATAGAATATTTACATCAGTGTTGATTCATCAATCACTGAACCCAAGTCCTCCCCTCTTACAAGAGGGGAAAGATGCCATTAAGCTACAAACCCATTTGAGGCATTAGGAATTGAAGAGGCTGTCAAGACAGAAAAAGGGAGTAATTCCAGAAATTATGTGTCAAAAAGTGGATGAGACCGTGGTCGAGACCAAGTAACCACGTTGCTTGATATGTATTCATAGATACAAGACAGATGGTTCCTAATGGCAGATAGCCCGGACTGACTTCATCAGCCTTTGCTGGTGGCAGGAAAAACCATAGAACAAGGATTGCCCTTTAAATTTAGACATACTGAGTTCAAAAGAAATATTTCTTCTTAAATAGTGAAATGAAAAATACAAAAACAAAAACGAAAAAAAGAAAATAGAAAGAAAAGAATACATCAAGCTAATTCAGAAAATTTGACTAGGAATCCAGAGTAGAGCAAATTACAGATGAAATAGAATCTTCAACACTTTGCATACGTGTTTGACATCAAATATGTTCAATCAGAGAATCTAAAAGAACGAAACTGGGAAGCCTGCACTTATCCTGTAATCTTCCTACTAAGGTCGTGCCCAAGCTTCAGTCCCTCCTTAAGCCACCACTACTTGAAGCAGGCTTCTTCCCAGTATACCTCTGTCAAAACCAAGGAGACCAATTATTATAGTCACATAAAGAGGCCAAAATAACAGAAATGGCCACCAACCTCCACCACATAGTTTCCAGGGAAAAAAGAGATTTTTTTTTTTTTGTTTTGGGGGTTGGGGGTTGTGGGGGGGGGGGGGGGGGGGAGGTGGTGACTGGCCAGAGCAATGCTTTAAAACTCTCACCTGCTTTCCAATGCTGAATGGGATATATTTGAATTTGATCATGTGCATGATTTGGCGCTTCATTGTGAGAACAAATAGAACAATCCAGTAGCAGAGTAGAATGGGCCAGAAAACAGGGACATCAAACACAGAAAAGAAGGTCATGAGAAAGGCTACACAGAAAGCCTTTGTTATGGAATACCTGAAACCACAAAACCAAGAGAAAACTTATCTTTGAGCCTCCATTAGAACTCACTGAAATCCTACTGGGAAAAATATATAAATTATATACATTAGAGTGATTTGAAACACACATGCACACAAAAAATGTAAATTTCTCTCAAAAGCTAACCCAGTCCACCCTATGAAAACTCCACACAACAACGCCTTATTCCAACAACATGAAGTCAGCTACATTCCTTATCTGCCACAACGTCAAATCTAGCCATCTAGGTTATATATTCAGTTACATCACAATCCATTATGCCTTTTCCCACAGACTCAACCCACATACTATTTGATCTTCTCCTTGTCCAAGTTACACCTTCAGCTTCTACCATATCAAGACGTAAGAGAGTTTTGATTTGTTTCCTTAATGGGCTTTCTGATCATGCAACATTTTATCGTTTTCATGTCAGGGAGGGATCCTAAATTCCTAAAAACATACAAACTTTTCTCAGGCCCAATTGTCACAATGTTCATATAAATTTTTTATCACAAAACAGGTTACCTATATTTGCATGAAATTTCATGTGGCTCAATAAGGCCCCAAACATTCATAGAAAGCAAATGGCATGAAGCCAACAACAAACATTAAGATATCCAGATATGCAGAATATAGTAGCATAATAGTACAAAATGACTAATTCCTTGAGAGAGAGAGACAGAGACAGAGAAAACACTGAATGAAATCATAATGGACAAAAAATTATAAGATAAAACCTAAGGATCTTTTGCATCTACTCGTGCAAATTTAATATGCAATAAAATAGTTCAATTCCATTACATATCTTCATCCAAAAAAAAAAAAAAAAAAGTTCAACTCCATTAATAGGTATTTCAGGAGTCTAAGTCCACACCAGAAGTGGCGCAAAGTCCATATTCTATGAAGAAATAATCCTGTACCTCTAATCCAGTGGGAGACATTATTGTACAAGCTGATGAGATGTGACAGGCTCTAAAGCCAAGCTCAGTGGCTATAAGTTTAAAACCCACACAGAATCTCAGATCGCCTGGAAGTTTCCCCAAGGAAACTGTGCTAAGCTTAATATTGCTGGACATTCTAAAGGCAATCCAGGTCAGTTGGGGTAATCATTAGAATGGGTGATGGCTCTAAATAAGATGGTTTAACTCTTAAGATAGGAGTTCGTCACAATGATCGGGCTGTATCATGGGGCCTCAATCAGGGTCTTGAACTGTCATGGGATAAGGGTCTGAGGAAGTTTGAAGTGTTATCGATATGGTCAATAAGGTCCTGGCCTTTCATCCTGATCTTCCCTGGATCAAGGCCAGTCAAGAGCTGCTGCACAGGGATTGGTTGTGCCCTGCTGTGCTGATTCACTTGCCAATGCCAGTCTCAGGCATATATTGGGCTTAATGGTTTCACGAAATCACTTCCCCTGCTCTAGCTGAGCCTTAAACCCATTTGATCCCAAACAACAACCAAAAAAATCCTGCACCTCCTGAAATTCTCTGCTTTTCAGACATAAACCTTAAGAACGGTGAGCCTTTGATTTAAAACTAGGAGGAAATCTCATTCACAAGGTACAACCTTAAAAGGCATACTTAGGGACCATAGGATGTTTTGATTATAGACGATAAAATCCTTCTATCAAACCCTAGCATGAGTACAAAAACTCATAATGCCCACATGGTTATAAAAGCTAATTAAAGTCATGTAAAACAACAATTTTTTTTAATCAGCATAAAACAACAATTATATATAGATATATAGATGTATATTTATAATCATATGGTAAATACATGGTTCAAAGTCTCGTCCGAGATAGACGAGATCTTGCCCAGTTAATCTGGTCTCGTTCAGAAGTGAGACGATATCTGAGAATGAATCAAGTATATAATAGGGTTTTAGTTTTTAAAAAATGAGGTCTTAATGAATACCCATCGATCAAAACGTATACTTGATCATTGATATGTTGTGTTTATTTGTGTTATTTGGGGTTATTTTTGGTATGTAAAACCTAATTATAGTGTATTTTCAAATTATAGTAGCGCCCTAGGGCTCTTTTAATATGTTTGCCCATATTATGTGACCCAAGTTATTTGTTTTGCTTATTTAATGGTTCTAATATGATTGTCCGATTTTTTCTGATTTATATATATATTTTTTGAATTTTTTAAAACATTCTTTAATGCGTAAAGTTATGTCTTGCCCGTAACACGACGAGATAGACGAGATCGAGATCACCGAGACCGAAACGCGACAACGACCGAGATCGAGACCAAGACTTCGAACCATGGTTAAATAGAGTTATAAAATGGAATAACACTAATTTTCTCTCTAAAAAATTGAAGCAATAAAAAATCTTCATTAAAGTTAGACTACATACTACTACTTTGAATCTCTTGATCATACATTCTATAAAAGAACAAGATGTAAACACCATCCTATAGTTTATGTTTTACACTCACGCTACTAGTCAATCAAACACGTTATTTACAACAACATCGGTCCCAAATTCTCCTAATTTTACATCAATTATTAGTTCATCAATAACCACCAACAAAACATTGACTCAAGCCCAAAACCAACCCACAATAAAGTCACCTTGTCTTCCCCTCCACTAATTGTTACTACACTAGTTTATTGCAGATTTCAACATAGTTGTTAAAAGCGTGCCTAGGTGCGAGGCACAGGCGAGCGCAAGGATTGGGCTCCTCCTCCTCCAACCCACCATAACAGTCACCTTGTCTTCCCCTCCACTAATTGTTACCACACTAGTTTATGGCAGATTTCAGCATAGTTGTTAAAAGCGCGCCTAGGCGCGAGGTGCAGGCGAGTGCAAGGATTCATTGTACTTCTCTATTTTTTTTTTTTTTTTTCTTCTTCTTCATCTAACAGGTACTGTACTTCTGTGTGTTTTTCTTTTTTTTTTTTTTTTTTTTTTTTTTTTTGGGTAAGCCTATACTTTCTCTGTTCCTTCTTCTCCCTTCTTCTTCTTCTATTTTTCAATTTGTGCTATTTTCTGAGTTTCGAAAATAATTGCTGTAGCGGTTCTATTCTTTGTTCTTCTTCCTTTTTTTTAATTTTCTTCTTCTTTGTTCCTTCTTCTTCTTCTTCTTCTTCTTCTTCTATTTTTCGATTTTTGCTTCTTCTCTGTTTTTTTATTCTTCTTCTCTGTTTTTTTATTCTTCTTCTCTATTCCTCCTTCTTCTCTGTTTTTTTATTCTTCTTCTCTGTTTAGTATTATAATTTATTGGTCTACAAATTAACAAACTATAAAGTATAAACAACATCTAATTGTGGCTGTAAATTGTGATTTGTGACTTTGTGTGCTTTGTGGGTCTAGGATACTTAGGCAATTGCACAACGCTCTAACCAATTGAGCTTATAAGCCAAAAGATATGAGTGTTTAATTTTATATGTTTAAATTGATTATTTTTGTTAGCTGCATTTGATAAAATAGTTTTTATTTATTTTCTTTAAATTGTGTGCCTCACTTCTCTGAAGCCCGCACTTTTTCTTGCGCTCTGCACCTAAGCCCCAGGAGACTTTTGCGCCTTAGGTGTGCCTTGAGCCTTTAATAACTATGGATTTCAGAAACTCCCCCAAGATGTCAATGTTATTGTATATTTGTATGTGACTCCTTTCTTTCTCTTAATTCTCTAATCTGAAAACTGAGTTAACATTATGTCTCCTAAACTCCTCAACTAGAACAAGGGACACTTATGAAGACCTAAGAACCTTATGTGATATAGAAAGTATTGTGCCAGAAAAAATACAAGCATATTGAAAGAAGCATGGGAACCCAGAGGAATATGACAACAAGAGTTGAGCCACTGCTACAAGTCAGCTTCAAGATTAACGCAAAATCTGGTATACATGGACTAAACAAAAATGAGCTCTCAAATGACTTAATTGGCCAATGGAAAAACATACCTAAAACATGTTGAGGTACGCTTTGAGCCCTCTCTCCTCTACCCCCATACACATGTGAACCTCATATGTTTGTAAGCATGGTATGGGTTCTGGCAAAGTTCTAGCGCTAAATTTTGCCAATAAAATGATAATTATGACCAAAATTAATGACCTTGGGCAAGCAGATTGTATTGGCATAATGAAATCTGGAACCGAGATGATTATGTCTGAACTCTTAAGATGAAATAAGCCAGCAAATATAGCTATATAAGTTTTCTCCCAGGAAAACCTATATTTATTACAATATGCTTATTCTACTTATGACTTGTTCTTCAATAAAGTTGGTCCCTAAAGAATACCTATGGTATACATAATACATTAGAATGTTTCTTCTATGGTGCTGTCAAAAGAAGTTGTCTTCCTTCAAGTGAAAATAAGTTGATCCTCAGTCGACAGTATTTTAAACAAGAACATGATGCAAACAGTGTAATTAATTTGCTTTTAACAAGAAAAATAGAACCAAGTTTTTCACACAAGAAAAGTCTAGTTATCACTTACCAGAACTTGAACTCCGGAAGGCGGCGAATGAAGGGCTTAAATTCATCTGAGCCTTTTGTCGGCAATGAAGCCCCATCCAAGACTTCAAGCTCTGGATCAACCTTTGGCGACAAAAACCCAATCAACAGATTCAAGATATAGATTCCTAGACCATATGATACAATGTAAAACCCTTGAACATAATAAACACGCAAGACGTAAATTGCAGCAGCAGCAAGAGTTCCAAGCCACCTCTGAACTGAATGAGGGGTGGATCGATCCAAATAGTACTGAAACTTTGTCGAGAAATCGTTTCGCCACTTGGCTAGCGGCGCCACTGCGGAGGCACCATCGGCCCCAACTCCTTCCATGAAAATTCAGGCTCTAATTTCCCTGCAGATCCAAGCAAAGCATAGCCAAAGTGAATCAAGAATCCACGGGTTCAAAGATGTTGAAAACCCTCCCCACCCCCCACCCAACGCGTTTGGTTGCTTAAAAAACGGAGGAAAATAAAAGAAAATTCCGGATCTCGTGGATTTTCATTGTTTTGGTTTTCAAAATGACGGAAAACCCCAACTCGACGAACCCAGGTTAGCTGAGCTGAGTAAAGGCTTTAGCTTTCTAGGGTCCGATGTGATAAGGGCAAAAAATATCTAAGATTCAAAATTTCAATTTCTCCTCTTGTCGTATTTTCTCGGCAACCAAACAGAGTAATTAAAAGAGTATCCATTAGGGAATATATATACATATATATAAACCTCGAACCGACATCAATATTTGTAAACAGAAAGATCATGGAAATATATGTCTACATAAGGAACCCTAAAAGCACAAAAATCCAAAGATTCCCTAAATCTAAGCATGAGAGAAACTTTCCAAGAAAAACAGTAAAAATCAGGGGGAAAAGAGATGACGGCGTAAGAAACTGCCAGAAAAACGAAGAAATCCGATAGATAGATTAATGAATCAGGAAAACCAATATGGTATTGCAATAAATGATATATCTGAACGACCACAATTAAATCATGGTAGGTTAAAGAGACGGCCCCACCTTAGAAAAAACCTGTGAAGTTAGGGTTTTGAGGGATCCGATGAGAGAGAGAAACGGAAACGACGATCTGAGGGGAAGAGAATCGATCTGGGTGGTTTCTGTCGATCCTCCTTTGTTCTTGTTTCTTGCAGAGGACGATGTGGTTAGAAATGAATTCGCAGGAGCTCGCTCAGCACCGGCGTGCGCGGAAGATATTAGAGTTCCTATCCGGTGAATTTTTTGTCATTATCTTCAAGTGAGCCAATGGAAGTTTAAACGTGTCGGTATTGGAAGGGAGTGTGTGAGGCCGAGCCTTGGGGGAAAGTTGTTGTACGATCTACAACAGCCGGCCGTTTGATTTGAAGATGAACGGTGGGATGTGGATCCCACGTTGAGGCCCCATTGAACTTTAAACCGTCGCCGATGTATGCTAGTTGCAATATTTCCGCACTATCTCTTTTCTTTTTGTTCTTTTTCTCTCTTTTTTTTTTTTTTAATAAGAAAATGTCCTTGCACTAATTTTTGTATTTTGTATTAACTATCTACGCCAACTTACATAACAGGTGAGATGGTTTTAATGTGATACTAAAAATCTACATGATCTTTCATTTGATTATTGAAGTCTTCTTTTTATCTTAAGTTATAGTTGTTGAAAATCGGCATTGTTATATAACATTCTTAATTAGTAAAAATGAAAATGAGATTTGATTAATAAAACGCCGTGCAATGGTAATTGAACTCAACATTACAAAATAAATAATCCAATGAGTCTAATGATTGTTGGCGCAAGTTTGCGAAAGCCCAAATTTCTTAAATAATCACCCAATAAAATAATGAAATGTTCTAAAACCTAACTTCATTTTTTTTAGCCTTTAAGCTTACATACATTTTTCTGTCACATGAATTCTCTTTTATTGCGTGTTGTGTTTTTTTTCTTTTTTTCTTTTTTGGTACAAGGGAAAAGAGCCTTAAACAATGCTTGTAGTAGTCATATTGTCTACCAAAAAAGAGTTCATCTCCATAAGAGGATGTTTTAATAAGACCAATCTCTCATTTTGGTTATCTTTACCATGTTCGTATATGTGTTAAGTTACCTTTCAGAGGGGAAAAAAAAAATAAAAGAAAAAAAACAAACAAATAAACTCTAATTTACATTTTGAGCCTTTTGCTATTACTCCTCAAAGAAACCATTACTCCTCAAAGAAATTATTAGAATCAAATAACATGTCCATGTCTTTCTCAATATAACTCAACAAAAGGAAATAAAATAAAAAAACCTCAGGCTTCAGTTGGCCATCCAAATATAATTTTTAAATTACAGTGAATTTAAAATAATATGGATCAATAACAACACCAACTTTTAGAAATTCATAAAAGGACATAATTTTGAATTTATATTCTCATTTGCGATGAGAATAATCATTATTTTCTTTCTTTTCTTAATTATTATTTTTTAATTATGCGATGAATTTGTGTTTTTAATATTTTGTAATTTTTTTATTAATTATTTAATTTCAAATTCAACGTTTAAAAGCACCCTTTTGTTTGGCGTGGCTCTCATAAACCGGGGTCTTTTCGTCAATTAGACATAAGCCATGGATGCAATACCCATTTCACCCTTCCAATGGCTTGGTACATTCTACCCTACCACTCCTGCCTCATTTCTCTTTCTCCAGCTTCTGTTTGGCATCACACACGCACAGCTGAAAATCCCAAAACCCCACTTCTCCTCTCCCACACTGTCAGGAGGAAAGTCCGGTAAAGAAATCATCTGAAGAAGGCAAAAGGAACATGGGAACCCTCGGAAAAGCCATCTATACCGTTGGATTTTGGATTCGCGAGACCGGCCAAGCCATTGATCGCCTCGGCTGCCGCCTCCAAGGCAACTACTACTTCCAAGAACAACGTAAGCAACTCCCCCTCTTTCCTTCCTTCTAACCCTAGATCCAATTTGACCTTTTCAACCCCACAATTCCATATCTTTCACTGTATATATCTCCATATATATATCTAACATACATAATCACACACACACACACACACACATAGATATATAGAGAGGGCGGAGCATGGCAGTTCTAGTTTTGGATTCCAAGTAGATAGATTTTGCCGGTAAATATGTGGAATTTGTATATAATTTTTTTGGAAGTGAAGCGTACTGGAGAGGAATGCGCATAGACAACATACGGATGAATGGGAAATTATCCGCTTTGTTAGCGCCATATGCTCCATGACACATTGGGTAAGGTGCTCCGTGGTTTTGCCATTGAGCTTGGCTTCTTTATCTTATGAGCAAGATCGAATGAGCCTTTTATTGAGTCAAGCTCGAGGAGCTTTGTTATTCAAATTATTAATTGGCTTGTCGAGCTAATTGCTCAAAATAAGATTTGAGCTTGGCTCGTTTATCTTACGAGCCTGCTCGACGAGGCTGTGATGGTTCATATCCATAGAATCTTTCCTATTTGGTGGATGACATAATCCCATGTATTAAATGAGTGTGAAAGGGGCTTTTGCAAAATGTAGCAGGATATATCACTTATCCAAAGAAACTTAGTTCAGGTGTGTGAGGCTTAGATTTTAGAAGGCATGAGCAAAGGTGATTGTACTACAAGGCCTGAAAGGGTTAGAAACGAGAATGAAGAGATGGAAGAGTGAAAATTATAGGGATTGTAAGAAGCTTTGGAAAAAGGAGCAAAGTTAGGAATCCCAACAGTTGACATGGTGAATGAAAAAATTGAAAATTTTTCATTGAGTTGGGTTTGGACCTTCTGGTCATGTTGAGAGAAGGAAATGTTGGCATTTGTGAAAAAATGTTAGTAATATCTTTTTACCCTTGCTTTTGTATTTTGATGGTTAACATGTGTAAGATTTCATGACTTTTTGATATTATTTGCTGCTATTCATTTAGAATATGTTGGCTTTATTTCCAGTGACTAAATGTTAGATGGGACACGAATAAAGGCTATATTTTCGTTATAGTAATCTGCATGATTTATATTATTTATTTTTGATGGACATCAGTATTGGTTTATGGTTATTCATGATATTGTAGGGTATACTTTCCTAAGTTAGTTCATTAACTTTCTAGATCACCCTAATTTGCTGCCTCTTTTTTAATTGTATGAAGACCTAATCCTAATCTTCTCAGTTTTGAATTTCTATTTAACATTGTTTGAATCAATTCAATCTCACACTGCCTTTCCATCATTCAATACTATTGGTGTTCCTTAATTTTAGAGTACCAGGGCCAGAAGTCATTCTAGGATTTGGTTACATTTGATGGACTCATTTGTTCTGATTATTTGATACCTCGTTCACTTTTGTGAGAAATTTTCATATTAATCAATTGTTTTAGTGTCTAGGCATCGAACTCTCATGAACATATTTGATAAAGCTCCGGTGGTTGATAAGGATGCATTTGTGGCCCCAAGTGCTTCGGTCATCGGTGATGTTCAAGTGGGACGAGGCTCGTCTATTTGGTATGGATGTGTGTTGAGGGGTAAGAAGCTTTGCTCAAAACTTGGTATTTGTTGTGTGATGCATGCAAATTTTGACCTGCAAAACTGGGTTAGTTGTTTATATGTTTTATTTTATTTATCTCCTATTGATGGCTCTGGTGATATCCAATTCTAAATCTTAACATTTATGTTAGAAAGTTTATGCACTAAAGCTTTGCTTGTTCGAAAAAATGCAAAACCTCGCATATAACTCCTTTTATCATATTCTCTATTAGATGGACTTGGTGCATATTTAGCCTAAATGTTGTTTCCAGGTGTACAGGGTTGGCATATTAAAGGTGTGTTAAGTATTAACCTGTAGATTAAAGAAAGTATCAAAGTTCCTATTAAAAAAAGGAAAAAGAAAGTATCCAAGTTTGCTTAAAATTTTTGCAGCACGAAGAAAGTAAGCTTATCAGATTTGAAATTTTTTAAAGGGCTGTCTTGTGTTACTATTTTGGTATGCAAGAGTTCAGCAAATGTTGACGTAGTTAAATTAATCAGATTTTAATTAGTCATTACCTATGATGTTTCAACTTCTGGATTTTGTTGTTTAAACAACTAGGGATGGATTTTCATAAGTTGGTTTTAATAATTTTTTTGAGAACATGAATAGTTTCTGGAGGTTATGAAAGTTTTAAACCTTGGAATGCTAGTTGTCTAGAGGTTCATGTTTTTTAAATGACCTGTTATGGTTTTAGAATGTGTGTTGTACTTTTAAGTTTTTTCCACTAAAGTCTGTAGCTCCATACTCCTTAGAAACTCTTAGATTATCTACAACGTTATAGTGGCTGGAATGGATTGATGGTTTTTGCATGGATTTAATTTGAGCCCAAAAATTGTCCAAATTCCAGAACTTAGATCCTAATTTAGATAGCCCCATTTTCCAAAAATATTTAGTTTGATTACCCTGAATTTTGCTAAATTGTATGGACTTTTTGTCAAAAAAATATTGTTAAATTACTTTTAAAGATTTGTAATCTTTTCTTAAACACACCGTTTTTGGCTAGTTTCTGGATTTAGGCACTGGTTTTTTAGCCCAAGCTATTGATCTGGACACTCTGTTTGCATTGAATTTGTTTGAATTTGCACAACTAGTTGTAGGATTTAATAACACGGTTTCTTGCTTGTTCTAATGTTATTTGTAACTTACAATAATTTATTTATTTTTATACCAAAATCACAATAATTTATTGAACATTTGAACATTAAGATTAGGTATCAGAATTGGATCCTAAGGGCATTGAAGTTGAGAAATTTTTTACAAATGTGATAGGCTTGTTGAGGGGGGTCATTTGGCTTTATGTGCATGGATGAGGCATCTAGATACATCAACAATGGAGAAGTATTGTATGTTAATTGATGTCAAGATCACACCCTAGTTTGACTTAATTCTTCCTAAATAATTAATGGTGTTATTTTTTAATTTTTTTCCGTAAAACATTAGGACTTTGTTTTCCCCTTCAATCTGGATTTTATTTTTTATTTTTTATTTTTTATTTTTAATGGTTGAGTGAATTCTTTCTTGGTCTTGATTTGGAGACCCCTGTTCCTCATATTGAATGAGCCATGGAAGAGTCCAAGGCCCAAATAACCCCTTTAGGCCTCTATTGTGTCAGATTAGATGAGGGTAACTTGGACTTTTACTATCTTTTCTTAGGAGGGGTGCAGGGGTGTATCTAAATCAGAACGCTTCCCCTATCCCCAATCTGATGAATGAACATTTAGTTCAAGGTTCATCATTTGTTCAGTTGGATATGAACTGTTAACTGTAGCTATGTTATTTTATTATTTTTTTATCAGAATTTGTACTGGATTTTTCTAATTATTGTATATGTATCTATTTGTGCGTAGGTGATGTGAACAGTGTCAGTGTAGGATCTGGAACTAATATACAAGACAACTCCCTCGTGCATGTAGCAAAATCTAACCTGAGTGGGAAGGTGCTACCAACTAATATTGGAGATAATGTTACTGTAGGTGAGTGGCATATGTCACTAGCAGTTCTAATGATATGTTGGCATGTGAACTTACCTGACGTAGGTTTATTACCAAATTCTTCGGATTTTGATTTAGATTGAAATGGCAGGTCATAGTGCTGTTTTACATGGCTGTACTGTTGAGGATGAGGCCTTTGTTGGTATGGGAGCCACACTGCTTGATGGGGTGATTGTTGAGAAACATGCCATGATTGCTGCTGGAGCCCTTGTGAGACAGAATACAAGGATTCCCAGTGGGGAGGTATCTCCAATAGTGCTCTCTCTCTCTCTCTCTCTCTCTCTCTCTCTCTCTCTCGTGATTTTTTGGTGTTTATTTTCCTTGCAAAATTAAACATATCTTTATTTTCTTCCAAAGTGAGGTTATGACATTTTTCCTCCGGGTGACCTTTGAGCATACACTTGAACCTTTGCCAAGTAATCGAGAATTTAGTATCCTATATGTGGGTAAAATATGTTGGCACTGGCAAATATCTATATCACCTTACTTGTGTGGATAGTGAATCAGCGCTCGTACTTTAGTTGAGGATTTACATTAAAAATTACAAGCTTTGAAATAATTTCCTCAGAATAATAAAAATAGAAGTGCTTTTGGATCCTTGTATTGAATAATTAGTGGATAAGGAATGCTAGCCTCAGTGGCTAACACCCTCACCTCCACTCTTCTCCCTATGTACATGACATGTTTGGACATGTCTGTCTTATAGGGGTTTGGGGTCCACAAAAATGAAGATATGTCCATAAGAATTAATCCCATAAGCTGTTTTCAGAATGCTGCTTTTCTTTGTTATGAACTATGATACATAATTGGTAAATGCCTGCTAAAATTATTTTCAATTTTATGTCAGGTATGGGGAGGCAATCCGGCAAAGTTCCTGAGGAAGCTTACTGACGAAGAGATAGCCTTTATCTCTCAATCAGCCACCAATTATTCCAACCTTGCACAGGTCCATGCAGCTGAGAACGCGAAGTCCTTTGATGAGATTGAGTTTGAGAAGGTGCTCCGAAAGAAGTTTGCTCGTCGAGATGAGGAGTATGACTCAATGCTGGGTGTCGTTCGTGAAACTCCTCCAGAACTAATTCTTCCAGATAATATTCTACCAGATAAAGAAAAGGGTGTTCAAAAATGAGATTTTTTTTGTTGAAGGTAGTCTTTTTTCTTTGTTTTTTCCTCTCTTGAGATCTGATATCGAGGAATATTTGTTGGTACGTGCAAATTTATGGAGAAGGGATGTTTTCTTTCCCAATAATGCCAGACTCGTTTTAGGGTAGAATTGTGGAAGGTATTTCCTTTCTGGCTTCCTGCTCTACTCTTCCCTGGTTCAGAAACTCAGCTTCCTGTTTCAAAAGGAACTAATGCTATAAAGCAATATGATGTTGATCTTTTGCCTTTGTACCCAAGATACCCATTTTCCATATGTTTTCTTTGATTATTAAATCATTTGGGGCATGGCATTATCTCTGTAATTTTTGTTTCTTAAATAAAAACTTTGGACACTCTCCTGGTTAGTCTTCATCATTATTATCTTTTAAGAGCATCCTCTCTAGCAGACGAACCAAAGCATCAAGATTTTCATTTTCCCCTTTCTGGTGGTAGTATAGTAAGCAATTTGTTTGGCCATCTGTTGCTACTCTTGAAATGATTTGCTCTAGAAATGTGTTTGTCACGCAACATAGTTTTAGTTTGGCTGAGCATGATCAATGCGGTCAGTGAGATGTTGATTTAGAGTTTTTAGAAAGGGAGATATACTTTCACACTCCAAAAAAATCCTTCTATATCCTTCTATAATCTTTTTCGAGAAGTGCGGGAGGGTTCTTTGAAAGTGCTAATAGTGTCTCTCTTTAGAAATGTGGAAAGAGTTTATGGTAAGAAAAGATTCGACTATCTTACAGTTAGTAGTCATTCTTAGTTAAGTCGGTAGTCATTTACTATGAAAGTATGAGGTTAGTAGTTATTTGTATCGATGTGTGATCATTTTCCCGTAATTGGATCAATCTGTAATTCCCCCTTTTGAAAACACAATAAGAACACTGAACACACTATAAATAATTCAATTCACTCTATTACTCAGCCAAAAACGGATAAATCGGGCAAGTTGATTTTGGATTATAAAAGGGTTATTAAGAAATGATCAGAAACAATGATTGAAGACAAATGAAAATATTTAGCATGGAGACCAAAGCCCCATGATTGCCACCTACTGGAAGGCTACCCCATGTGCCAAAACCCTAGCCTGGTTAAAGGTTATAGTATTTAATAGTCCAATGGCTAAAGAGCACAGTTCTTTTTGTAATTATTGTAGGCTGATCGGAATCTTGAAAAGGCCAAAGATGAATTTCCCCGTGATTTCAGCCTATTCGGACAGCAAGTTGAACATCAAATGATTCGTCCTGTTAAATCTGAAAAAGAACAGATTTTTTGGATAACTCAGATAAAAGGAGGAGAGAAACAAAAATAATGAGAAAAAGAGAGTAGTTATTCTAGGACGAATATATCAAACAAAAGTTGCAAACCAGTCGTGTGTGTTTGCTTGTTGGATCTGAAAGGCATTTGAAGCATCTTGTGGGCATATGCGGCTTCTAAGTATTTTTTCTTTTGTTCTGTTTTCCTTCATTTCTTTGTTTCTTTAGTAAAAGGCAAATAATAATTCAATCCATGCTTATTAGGCAGTTGCATCTTTGTCTCTTTGTTCGAACACTCGCACACACAGACATACAAAAAGAAGCAAAAACAATAGTGGGAAACAAGTGGTCTTCCAATGGCACAGTTTTCTTCTCCTAAAGCACTTGGAAATATTGCAATAGAGGAGGGATTCATTTTCATGAATCCGTTTCGAAGAGTAAAGATATAAATCATCAGTTAGTTATTTATTTATTTTATTATTATTTTTTAACAATAAATAAAATTTACCCATATTTGTAAGCCCTCCATATCAATCAATGAGTATCAATGTCTTTTCGAAAATTTAAACCCGAAACAATTATGTCATTAGCATAATGGCATCAGTAAAAACTAGTGCGGAATACTAAATACAAATTTCTTGAAGGGAAATGTAATAATTCTAACAAATTAATTCAGATTAATCTGGAGTTTTTTTTTCTTTTTTTTCAAATCCCTAGGAAGAAATTAACCCATATAAATGGACATTTTTTACTCAATTCTCAATAAGCATTTTTTTTTCTTTTTGGGTTAGGAATTCTCAATCAGCGTCTGTGTCATAGGTTTTTGTTCCCCGTAATTCCCTATGGTTTCCCGAGCAATCATCCTGGACGGGACGGTCATGGTGAATCTTGACCGTTCACATAATGGGTCCCACGCATATTCCGCTTTCTCCATTTTTATTTGACAACTCTGTGTGTGTGTGTGTGTTTATTTATTTATTTTTAATAATCAAAATCAAACTAATGGGGGGCAATTTAGGAACAAAACCAGTTTGCAGTCCAGGACTCTCAAGTCCGCTCCCTGTGTGACTCAGTAGCGTATCTGATAGGCTGCTACTGCGTCTATATATACAAGGAGCATACACGTAGAGAGGCAAGTGCGATCAAACGTAGAGAGAGAGAGAGAGAGATTTGGTTGAAGAATCTGATAGGAGGAAGAGGAGAAACCAAAAATGGGGGCAGGACGCGTGCCCAAGGAGGGTACACCTATGATACTGGGACTTCAACCAGCTGCCCTCATCGACCACGTGGCCCGGGTCGATTGGTCTCTCCTCTCTCGAATCCCCGGCGACTCAGGTGGCTCGTTTCCGGTATACATATTTACGTATTATTGCTTTCGTTTTCTGGGTTCTATTCCCTTTGTCGCTTTACGCTAACTCGTTTTTCTTCATTCTGGAATTTCTGGGTTTTTTTGTATACTAAATCTCAAAACTGATCTTACTAGAATTCTCGCAACATTCGCTCCATGGTTACACCAAAAATTCAACCTCTTGCCGGCTTTCTGCTCTTTTTGTATCATGATGTGTGCCTTTTCATATTGGACATTTTTGTTTTTGTTTTTGTTTTTGTTTCAGGCTTTAATGGTAATTTACTGTCGGTATTTGTATGGGTCTCCGAGGTTCTGACCTCTGAAGTCTGAAGGCTCTCTACCATCGACCAAAGTTAATTAAGACCTGTCCCTTAGCGGTTATCATTTACTGTGGACTTTAGTTTTACATATGGACTATTCACGTTCTCTGTTTGTCTGTGGTTTCTGTTACATGGGTTTGTCTGATTTACAATTATCCGTGCGCACGCGCAGAGGGAGCATTTGATTTCTTTGTTTAGGTTAATACCATCGAACCTCTAAAGATTCTTACAATTGAATTGTAAATTTTGTTCCTAATACTTGGCCGACCCCATTGTTGCTAGGCTAGGATACGGCCCTTGAGAATTACATGGTGTAAAAGGATTCATGAGGCCGGTCCCATGTAGTTGGGATTAAGGTTTTGTTGAGTTGAGTCGAGTTGAGTGGAGTGGAGTATTCATTGTTACTAGGGAAAATTAAGGGCAAAATATTTTTTTTTTCCTGTTTCATTTTTCCTCTCTCGCCATAACCAAATTCTGGCTTTAAGTCTTTAATTATAATTGTATAATTAATAATGGGTTTCCTTGTTTTGATGAGAAGGATGATGATATTTATAAGATGAACTTGGGGGTAGTAAAAACTATGGTTTTTGTCTATTCCTGGGTAGGTTGCCATTGAAGAGCTTGAGCATATATTGAGCGAGGTGAAAACTCATATCCTCTCTTCCCCTGATGAACCATCTCCTATAAGAACAATGGCTGGGGGCAGCGTTGCCAACACCATTCGAGGTCTGACTGCAGGCTTTGGAATCACTTGTGGGATAATCGGGGCATATGGAGATGATGAGCAAGGCCGCCTGTTTGTGAGTAATATGAGCTTCAATGGAGTGGACCTCTCAAGATTGAGGATGAAGAAGGGACCGACAGCTCAGGTGAGCTTCATATTACTACTTCTGTGGAAATGGACAAGTTCTTTAACATTTTCTTATTGATATTCTGTCCTGTTCCTGGATGCTAAGAGTGAAACTTATTAATTGTTGGCATGGCAAAGTGTGTTTGTCTAGTTGATGAAGTGGGCAATCGTACAATGAGACCCTGTCTCTCAAATGCTGTAAAGATTCAGGTGCATGCCCTTTTACCTAGTTTGAACTTTGGATCTTTCACACAATTCGTATGGATTCTTGCAGGTTCTTACTGAGATGAGGTTATGTGCGTTCTTTATTTTTTTGTTCTTTCTCAGGCAGACGAATTAACCAGAGAGGATTTCAAGGGGTCCAAGGTAATGCATTTGCAAGTCTGCCTTTAACAAATTCTTATACTTTTTTATCATTCTGTCTTCTTATCGTTCTTCTTCTTGACATGGTAGGCTAATTTAATCATAAATTACTTGAATCAATCTTCTAGTCCAACTACTGATGTAAGCTACAATTTTTTTTCCTTTGGGTTCAAAGGAGAGCCCAATGGGCTACACAATGGGGGGTTGGCTCATCCCCCTTCCCCCCTACACATGCAACTAGGAGTTGAAACCACAACCTCCCCCAAACCCTCCCCTTGAAAGGGGGAGACATGCCATTTGGGGTTCAGTCCCATTGGCAGTGTGTAAGGTACTAAGTAAATAAAATATCAAAACACACTATATGTATGAAGGTGCATTCTTATGTGGTTATAATTAATTTATGCCTCAGATTTGATATGAAAATAAATTTGCTCTGTTTGGTTATTAGTTGCTGATATATATTTTGTTACAGTGGTTGGTACTGAGATATGGGATATTCAATTTGGAAGTTATTAATGCGGCTATTCGAATTGCCAAACAAGAGGGTGTTTTTGTTTCCATGGATTTGGCCAGTTTTGAGGTATAATGATTTCATATTTTTTAAGATTCTTTTTGCACATATTTGGCAGAAGGTGTTCCATTTCACTTTACGTATTATTTAAAATTTGAAGTCACAAATGGCAAATCAATCTTTTAGGGTGGAGTCCCTAAATATATATGAAGTTGAACTGACAATGACCTGTTGGCCCAACAGCGTTGCCATGCTGAAAGAGGATAGGGGACGAGAAGAGGGAGAGAGAGAGAGAGAGAGAGAGAGAGAGAGAGAGAGAGAAGGGGGGGTGGGGGGGGATGGACTTACCAAGTGACTTCGGCGTGATGTTGGGAATTCAGGCCATGTGTGAGGTAAAAAGGAGATAGTTGGGGTAAGGGGTAAAATTAGGTCTCCTAGGAGGCTAGGATATATGATGTTCTTTTATGTAACCAAGAGGGAGAAAATGAAACCAACTTCATTTCTTAATACCAAAGAAATTATCCTGTGCAACTATGCATGGAATGGAATGGACTGATGTCAATTTCTGTATAAGCAAAATGGAAGTATTTGATTCCATTTGGCATTTGACCAGTTGTCAATTCCTTTCTTCGTGGTTTTCTGCTAAATATTATCATGTTGTGGGCATACTATCTGATACTTTGTATCTTTGGCCAGATGGTTCGGAAATTCAAATTACCTCTGTTACAGTTACTGGAATCAGGGGATATAGACCTATGCTTTGCCAATGAGGATGAAGCATCAGAGCTGCTAAGGTGACTTTAATTTAATTATAATACTGACCTGTCATGCCAACACGGTTTGTGATAACAGGAGTTGATCCTGCTGATTCTTTGATTGTAAAGTCTTCTTTTTTTTCCCCTTTAATGAACTTTTAGCTCACGATATTGGTGGTCTCTGATAGATGGTGTTGATTTCTCTTCTACTGACTTGTAGGGGTGAAAAAAATGCTGATCCTGAGGCTGCTCTTGAATTTCTGGCCAAACACTGCCAATGGGCTGTGGTGACTTTAGGTGCTAAAGGATGCATTGCAAAACACGGAAAAGAGGTTAGTGAGATGTAACCCCAGTTTCGGTTTGAAGATGTGACACACACCATGAAAGTGTCTAGTAATATCGATTTTAGAGGCATGCTTGAAAAGACATCTTAATATGTAATTTAATAGAAATTATGGCCAATTTAATAGAAAATATGGCCTTAAATAGAGCAGAATGGCTAATCATGATTTGTATAGCTGATGACAAATGGTTGGGACATAGGATCTGTTGAGTTGAGGCATGGTTGTATTTCTAGATGTGGTAATTGAAAGTTTTACTCCAAAAGACTAGCGCCATCTCAATCACTTCAAATTTGCAGCTGGAGGTGCCCTTTTATGGTGTTTCACATATTCTAGAAATCAAGCCCCCTGAGTTGGACATCTGTATTTTAGATAAGTAAGTTGCATAACATAGGCTTAGCTTTTCAATCGTGTTCTATTTCATGCGGTGGAGGACAATCCCAGATTTAATGAGGGCATGTTATTTGTCTAAAATAGGGAGGATACTTGGTAGCCAGAAAGTAGCATATGTGCTGCTGTCAGTTTGTGGTGTCAACTATGTTGTCTTTGCTCTCTCTTTACATGATATTTCCATATCTGCGGATTTTGTGTAATACCTACCATTTCAGATTGTCCGAGTTCCAGCCATAGGGGAGGCAAAGGCAGTTGATGCCACTGGAGCAGGAGACCTATTTGCCAGTGGTTTTTTGTATGGATTGGTAAAAGGATTGTCGCTGGATGAATGCTGCAGAGTGGGCTCATGCAGTGGTGGGTCTGTTATTCGTTCTCTTGGGGGTGAAGTGACACCAGAGAACTGGCAATGGATGTATAAGCAGATTCAGATCAAGGGCCTCCCCATTCCTGAAATCCACAAATGATGCCTCCCCTCAAATAACTCATGCCTGTTCGGGTGTCAATCATGAGAAGTGACTATTTTTATGTCCATTGTCATTGTTGATCTTTCCTAAGCAAGAAGCAGCTATCGTTTAAGTTGCATTTTAATTTGGTCTAAGTATTACAAACAAGACCATATTTAGCCTCACTGGAATTGGGAAAACTGATGGAATGTTGAGCCATTGAATTTGAATTACAAAGAATTTCTTCTTTTTTCCAGGAGTCTTCAATCCCTCTTGCAAGCTTTTGTGACATTTAATTTGATGGAAAATGTGGTGCAGTGGCAGACATCTCCAGTCATACCAATTTCCTAACAAAAACAATGTGATTTTTGCGAGTTTATGTAGAATAAATTTACCCTCATCAAAGAATGAGCCACCCATTAGAACACCATACCAAACCAATTTGAATATCCACGATTTGTTCTGACTAGGGAAGGATTTTTTAACAGACTAAATGTAAATTCAATAATTTTTGTGGCTGTAAAAAACTCCAATCCTGATTATCCGAACCATGCAAGATCTGCGAAGGCTCTTTCACCAGAATACAAGTGAGGTGAGATCACAATGTAATGGCAATGATGGTCTCTGTGAAAGTAAGTCCTCTTACAGAACCGCGACTCCCCCAACCCCACAAAGCCAAATGAAAAAATCATTAAAAACAGTGAAAATTTACCCATTTTGAATCAATCCGAGATGCTGAAACATTCCAAAATGATCTCTGAAGAGGACCTCAACATTGGAGTATGTAGAAGCAAATTCGAGGGAGAATGACTTCTAAAACGCAGCACTAGCCATATATGCAACTTCTAAAATCCCACTACATACTCCATCCATCCACCTTGCTTCTTTCTTTTTTTTTTCTTTCGGCCAACGCATGGGAATCATCCACCCACCTTAAATGAGAAAGGGATTTATAGTGTGAGGATTTAAAACTTCTTTATTTGCTAATTTTCCTGTTTTGCACCTGGGAATTTAGTTGTGGTAATGGTTGGGAGTCATTAATTGTGGTAGTGGTGGTGGGTTAGTAGTGATGACAACTGATTAATGATTTTAGGTGATGGTGGTGCTGGGGGGAGATAGTGGTGGTAGAAGTGATAGTAAGTGCACATGGAAACATTATTTTATTACTCTAAATTGTTCCACATGCACTCTCTTTTCCTTTTTCCTTTTTCCTTTTTTCCTTTTTTTTTTTTTTTTCTTTTGGTAATTCCACGCGGACTCTCAAAGTTAGCCAAAGGACACTCTGGTCTAAGTATCAAATGTTAAAATGAGGCTCAATCAGACTAGTTCTGCACAGTAAACATCTTAATGCTAGATATAATAAAACTCCATCATACAAACGGTAACCAGATTTCACCAAGTTGAGACGCATCAAGAAGCTTAATCATTGTGCCCCAGTGTAATGTAAGATGTAAAATGGAGCTCACCAGAGGCCAGCTTAAAACTGTTTGCACCAATGAAGCAAAGATAAATTGCATAACAAAA